>CM077443.1:8062206-8552206 GCA_039654765.1 Mylopharyngodon piceus | reverse complement strand
TCTGTCTATCTTTCTGTCTGTCTGTCTGTCTGTCTGTCTGTCTATCCGACTCTGTCTTTGTCTGTCTATCCGTCTGTCTATCCGTCTGTCTTTCTTTCTGTCTGTCTATCTGTCTGTCTATTCAACTGTCTGTCTTTCTATCTGTCTGTCTATCTGTCTGTCTGTCTGTCTATCCGTCTGTCTATCTTTCTGTCTTTCTGTCTGTCTGTTTATCTGTCTGTCTATCGTCCGTCTATCCGTCTGTCTATCTTTCTGTCTGTCTGTCTGTCTATCCGTCTGTCTGTCTATCTATCCGTCTGTCTGTCTATCCGACTGTCTCTTTCTATCTGTCCGTCTGTCTGTTTATCTGTCCGTCTATCCGTCCGTCCGTCTGTCTATCTGTCTGTCTGTCTGTCTATCTATCTATCCGTCTGTCTGTCTTTCTATCTGTCCATCTGTCTGTTTATCTGTCCGTCTATCCATCCGTCTGTCTATCTATCTGTCTGTCTATCGTCTGTCTATCTGTCATCTATCTATCTATGTATCTATCATCTATCTATCTCTGTCTGTTTATATATATACACATTTGCATTAATTTTTATGTATGAATATAATGAATGTAATAAACATATAATAAAATATATTTAATTATCTAATTTTTTTCAAATAATTAAATATTTTACAAAGTTTTAATGATTTTTTTGTAATAGTTTTTGTAGTTTTTATTCTTCATTTTAATTTTATACTTAATTTTTTATTTTTTTATACTTAGTTAAGTTATATATAATATATAATTATTTGTAATAATATATAATTATCTGTGTGTGTGTATATATATATATATATATATATATATAATAAATCTAATAATTAAGCGTAATTATATAATTTTATATAATTAAATAGTTTTTGTTTAATTATATATTTATTATACATTTAAGTTTATATTTAAACACACACATATTGCAGTTAAATACACTTACTGACTCTCAGATACTCTCTCTGTCTCTCTCTGTGTCTGTGTGTGTTGCGGTGTCTCAGGTGTCTTAATCTGTCTGTTGTGAGCAGCAGGCCTCTCTCTGCTCCTCCTCTCTCATAATAGGATTTGGCCCATTAGAGGCTGATTACAGAGGCACTGCAATTAAAGCGGCATGGGAGCGCGAGGGCCGGCGAGGGCCACGTCCCTCAGAGGTGTGAGCAGCAGGACTCTCGCCGCAGATTAAACTCATTAGAATTTTACACTGAGAAAATGAAGCCGCAGAGAGCCGGTTCAGTCCACGTCCCACAGAGAGACGGGCTGCTTCACACACCTGTGCGCTGAATATATTACAGCCCGAACGGGACATTCGCTTTTGACAACACAGCGAAAAATGATGTATTTTTGTCTCGTTTTCCAGCACAAATATCTAAACATTCTTAAATCAAGATACATTTACTGGAGAAGGAAAATGACTGAAGATATTTAGTCTTGTTTTCTGAAAAGAAAAGTGAGTTTGTGCTTAAAACAAGAACAAATATCTATCCTTCTCTCTCCGCTCAGGGTTCTGGTACAGTCCGGAGTGCGAGTTTGTCCGTCACTGTGTTGATAAATCCCAGGAGAACGTGGAGGGTCGTGTGCAGCTGTCGGTCTTTAAAGGACAGGTGTACATCCTCGGCCGAGAGTCGCCCAAATCACTGTACAACGAGGAGCTGGTCAGGTAAAAACACGACATCATCCTGTTGATTCTGCTCTAAACCTCCTGGTGTTTGAACATCTGCATTCAGTCTGCTGAACAGTTCAGGGGTTCGTGAGAAGATGAAAAGCTAATAATTAATTATATTGTATATTAAAATACATAAATGAGGCTGCACGATAATCGCCATATAGCTTACTGATTGCGATTATCAAATCGAAGGCTGTGATTTTATTAAATATATTATTATATTAAAAATATTAAATATATCATTAAATGTATTCACTCTGAAATAGCATAATTTATTTAAATATAATAATAATTTACACATTCGCATAATTTCCAACATTTTGTGGACAGAAGTTTACAGCATTTTACCAGTATTCCGCCAAAATAAAAGCTTGAGGATCTGAAATGTGAAAAATGAAGAATTTAAGACAAATATTAGTTTTGTAACAAATTAATAAATTTGGTAATTATAATTATATTTTTATTTTAAAGTGCAATTGTAATTTACAACAGTGATACATTTCTGTCTTCATTTGTATAGTTAATCATAATAATTATAATTTTTATTGTTTAAAAGTCAAGAATTTAAGACATAAATATTAGTTTTTTTATCTTAAATATATTCGATAATTATATTTTTATTTTAAAGTGAAATTGTAATTTACAACAGTGTAAATTACAACAGCGTAAATAATTATTTTTTAAAAAATATTATATATTATTAAAAAAAATTACATAATTATTTATAATTAATATTATTAATATTTTTTTATTCAGTTTGATAGGGTTCTTAAAACACTGATGTGAATGTAATGTGGACTGAGAGACTATTAAAAGTAAAAATAGGTTTGACTCACTTTAAAGTCCAGATACAAAGTCAAAATAAACTATAAAACTAAATCACATTGCATGTCATGTGATCATAAGAGAACCGTGAACATGCGAATGTGCTGATAAAAATATTGAAATGTTCGCGGGACTTCAAGAAAATATTTGCTGAAGTAAAATAGCGTCACAACAAAAGAAAAGTTTAATGTGAGCAGTGAGTGTGCTGATAAATATGAGGGGTTTGTATTGCTGTGTAATGATGTCATGAGTCACATGAGCTTCTCTGAACAGTGAGATCATTCAGGTTTGACCTCTGTGTGTCCTGAGGGCAGATCAGCTCATCTCAGCACTGACCAAAGCTCCGGTCCAGATGTCGCGCGCCGCTAATGGCCTCTCAGCCGTTTGGGGGAAGTTGTGCGTTTCATGCTGTTTAAGTGTGGAAGCGTACGGTTGAAAGGTCGAACCCTCTCCTCGTCCGGCCGCTTTAGCTCAAGGGGACAGAACGTCATTATGATTGTGAGCTTTTAGTTTGGGATCTTCTTTTGTCTTACTCTAAACTAGGGCTCCGTGATTCATCGAAATACAAATGAAATCGCGATACGGCTTAGTGTGATCATCAAATGGCAAAGTCTGCAATGTAAAGAGGCCCTTTTACAACGTCTTGATGTTGTTTTTGGGCTCTTCTAGATTGAATGTTCATTATTTTTCCCATAATCTCCATTGTTGCAGCTCCTCTCTTCCCAGTCTGTCAGTAACGCTCTGTTTAGTTCCTGTCTCTATGAAGCCCCTCCTTCTGAAAAGCACAATGTGCTCTGATTGGTCGGTTGGAGCAGTGTGTTGTGATTGGTGTTTGGAAAATGTATCGCCCCTTACCATAACCGCCAGTTTCAACACACTACTAACTAACTCAACCAGGCCCCGCCCCTTTATTCGGACATTTTGGATTTTTTGAAAAACCTACTTTTGTGAACTAGTCCTAGGTTTTTGGCCCGATCGGAACCAAACCAGCGCAGCGAGATTCTCTGGAGTCTGATTATCAATAATTATCAAAAACAGTTGAAATTTTGATTCACGGTCCCTAAGGGCCGCCAAAACGTTCAAAGTGGGCGGAGCCACTTTTACTAAAATGGCTATAACTTGTGAACGGAATGAGATATTTTCACCAAATTTGGCACACCTATGTAAGAGCTCATTCTGTGGTTGCGTGAAAAAGGATGCGGCAACTGGCCACTTGGTGGTGCCATAACAGGAAAAAAACATGAAAACGGCTATAACTACTTCACCGTTAGTCCGATCGACTTGAAAATTCGATTGGTGCCATGATTGTCTATGAGGACATTGACGTATCTCAAAAAGCATGTCCGCCATCGGCCAATGAATTTTGAGCAGCTATCAGACAAGGTTAACGGAGGCCGATCGGAACGAAACTCGCTGGGCCTGTTTGACTCACGGCCCTAGAGGCCTGTGAGAAATTCGAAAGAAATCCGCCTTCGCATTTTTCAAATGCGTAAAGGATTGTGTATTGCCCAATTTTTCGCACATGGCCACGACATTCATACCACATGGTAGAACTCCTCATTCTGAGCAACTTTGCCTCTAGGACCGCCGCTGTCTATCGAATCGTTCGTTAAATATTGGAGATTATTTCAAAAACCAACTTTGGCGAACTAGTCCTAGGTTTTTGGCTCAACCTCGATAACCGTTAAAAAGCTTTATAAACCATATGTTTTCTATGGTAAATTGCCTGTATTGGCTGTAAATGGGCGAGATGATTACAGGCTTGCTAATTAAAACATAATACCTTTTTACGCATGTGCTTAAAGCCCTTTAAGCGCTTGAACCCCGATAATTGCTGCTTTTTTTATTTTACAGTGAAATATTACAATAGTATGGAAGCTTGCTTCTGCTACGGAATAAGAAAATACTTTTTTTTGCAATTGCAAGTTTATATCTTGAAATTCTGAGAAAAACGTCAGAATTGTGAGATAAAAAGTCGCAATGACCTTTTTTTATTCAGTAGCGGAAACAAGCTCCCATACAATAGTGATGTTTCATATTTTGTTTTTATTTAGTGTTTTTTACTTTAATTTTTAGTGATTTTTATTTAATAATAAAATAATAATAAATATTAGTATTAATATATAATCAAAAAATGTTCAAATTGTGCAGCCCTACAAACAAGCACAGCAACCCTGGAATATTATTCCATTACTCTTTCTGTCAGCAAAATATAATATTCTAATAAATGTAAAAATACACAAATATTCAGTAAAATAGTCCAGATGTAACTAGATGAAACTATTTTTATTGATGCTCTTCGGCATTGAGTTAAATTACATTTATAATCATCTTAGGTGGATAGTTTCACTGATGCATGCTGGGATTGCTCTCTGCATTTGGACACGTTTGGCCTTATAATCACGCTGCTTACCTTTTGAAACGGACTTTGCGTCATGAGCGCGTCTGTGATAATGTGAGCAGCTCACCAGACTCTCGCAGACCATCTCACGATCAAACGGTGTTATTAACACAGCGGTTTCCTCCCACATGATGCATCGATCTGCAAGAAATGTCACAATGTTGTCCTGCGGCGATTACACCGATACAAGCAGCTGATGTCAGTCGGTCGAGCGCTCGAGACCTGGAGGGAGTCGCACTCATTAACACGGTCAATGAACGATTTATGATTCAGTCTTGTGCTCGTCTTTGTGTGTTTTAACAGCTGCCACTTGATGCAACTGTTTCTGTACTTCATAAAAAACTATTGTAAATGTGGATCATAATCAGAAATGTTTCTTGACGAGCAAATCAGCATATTAGAATGATTTCTGAAGGATCGTGTGACGGGATGATGTGACTATTATGGAAATTGGTTTTTAATTTTCAGCAATTATTGCTGCATGCTGTATTGATCCGGTTTAATTTGATGAAACGCCTCCATTTCTGCTTTGTGTTTAACAGTATGGATGTGCAGGGCGACTACGACCCCTGCGACGCCTCTGGATTCATCAAGATCAATGCAGTCAGGTCAGTGAAACGCTTCTGGTCTGAATGAATATGACCTTCTGTATCTCATCAGGATGTTTTACAGATGTTCTTCTGTGTTTTAGGCTGAGGGAACACAACCGTCTGCAGGGAGCCGCTCCGAAGAAACTTTGATTCAATCACATGATGTATGGGCAGACATGAATGATTATATGATTACTGCTCAACATGTATAATCTCAGCAAACAAGGAATGTTCTCAGACGTTCTGACAAGGTTATGAACAAACGTTCTTCCTGTTACATTAATAGAGTGTGACACTCGGGTTCTGGAAACTCCATGCGTTTTCTCCATAGGGAAATTGATTTTTAACAATAACTTATAAACCATTAAAAACAGACCTACTGTGATCTACGAGGTAGTATTTGCTTCTGCTGAAGCCGTCAGCCCGCATTATTTCATCTTATTTTTTTTAAATAATCGTGTTATAAATAAACTACATTACCCATGATGCTGTACAGAACATCAGTGAGTTGAAAAAAGCAACATCTCATTAGCTCCGCCCACTCCCATGAAGCACTGCGAATGACGTAATCAAGTCGATCTCTCCGCGCTCTCAAAATACTGAAATCTTTGTATATATATATATGCATATTTTGCAATAAACTTAAAATATATTGTTTTTTTATAAATATAATCAACATTTTGTAAATGAGTAGTTTTATATTTCTTAAATTGTTTTTAATTCGATTATGCTGTTCGCAATGCTTCATGGGATTGTAGTTCTTTCCCTCGCTAAAGGCCCCGATTATACTTCAAACAAAATCAAAGAACGAACTGTCGTGACGTCATTTCGAACAAAATCAGGCCAAAACGAAGTTCATTTCTGGAGTTTGAAACGGCTTGCCAAAGCGAACTCTCAGGAAAAGTTCGCTTCAGTTGCAAAACACCTTCACACTACTGGTGCGTTCAAGTCCTCCTGGGAAGTTCGTATTTATGAGTTGGGAAGTCGTGTTTATGACGGCAGGTGCGTTCAAGTAAGATGGCGGTGTACCTTCTCTTAATTACACAAAAAAACAGCACTTTTACTTATAGAAAATGAAGAACAAAGAATGTGCATCAGGTGTGTTTTTAGTTAGTTTATGAAGCCACTGTAAACTTATCGTTACGTATTGTTATATTATAATGCTACCATATTTTGTGCAGGCAATTAGCTTACTTCATTGTAAATATAAAAGCCGGACAATGTCACTGCTAAATACTTATAATACTGTGATATTCCGCCATGTTTCTCACTGACACGCCCCCAACTCGTACAGATTTACAACATTGTGGTGCCGTTCATGTGCGTTCAGCTCGTAAACGATCTTTTCGACATGACTTGAACGCACCATACCAAATGGTCCGTGACGATGTTGCCGATTTTCATGTCCGCGGGTTAAAGCGACCCCAAATAACATGATATTTAGCCCCTGGAATGAGAATTTTACAAGGGAAACCCCACCAAAAACGCGGATTTTACCACCCAGAACGCGGGGGGAAACACAATTTGGCTAGTTTGAGTAGCAATTGGGCGGGTTTTGTTGTGAAAACCTGGCAACCCTGCTTCTCTGACTCATTTCGTCTGAGTCCGTCGAGGTAAGAAAACATGAACACACTGGATAGCCGCTTTATAGTAGAAGAAAATAAAGTTGTGCTTCTGATGGCATGAGGCACTGACATTGTTTTTCATGTTTGATACTGTAAAGCTACTTACTTTTCATCAATCTATTGAATAAAATGCCATAAACGTGACGTGACGTTACTGTAGTGCTAATTTTCAGAGCTCGTGCTAACATACCCATGTTGTTATGATCAGATTTTAAAAAATGCTTGTCGTTTTCTTTTTTTGTTGTGTTTATTTCGTTACTGAGAGGAAAGCGCGCGGCACATATTTACATATTCATCTAACCGTCGCTCTCAGCAGTGTGGGCGGAGTCAGATGTTCGATAACAGTATATCGCTGCTCACGTATTTCGAACTTCGTTTTACCCCTAAACGGAGAACAAAAAAGCGCTTCTCCGTGAGTAAATTGGGGCTTAAAGCCGTGAATTAAACAGTTTCATAATTTAATGGGAACGTTAGCAAAACGTTCTTAGAGCATATTTTTGTTTGCTGGGATGCCACATTTGATATCACTGTAATTCTTATTTCTGATTGAATACGCTGCATTTGAAGCCTTTGTAAAAATGCTGATAAAAATAATAAAGCGCCAGGTTCTTCAGACGTGTCTGGTTTCTCACTGCAGATCCGTAGCTTTTAAAGCTCCACACACGCTGCAGACAGAGAAAGAACAAATAACCATCATGATGTGACATCCTTGATCTAAAACGATGTTTCTCTCTTCGGCAAAGCCATTTACTCTCCGTCAACAAATACTTCTGCACTTCTCCCTCTTAAGGTGCAAACTAAGGCTTTCTGATCCCTTTCTATTTCTGTTGGATGTTGTGATCGAGGGGACAGTATCTGGATCCCCCGCTGGCGTTGGCTCTTTCAGCCGGACCTGAACCCCCTGCCTCGGCTGCTCAATTACACCGCAGGCGTCTCCATCCGCTCCTCCAATTACCACACCGGCCCCTTTATTTACAACCACGTGCATACGTGAAGACAAATTGCCTCGAGATCACTCGGGCCTGCTACAATTTGGACATTTCTTCTGCCGAGATGAAGCCACAGTTGAATTAGTCGCTCAGGCTGAAGGAGGCTGTGTTCAAAGTGACATGCTTACATACTACACACTTACTGCCTCTGCAGTGTGTACTGTAGGATGAACGCTTTTCTCTAGGTATGAATATACACTCTTAAGCCGGGGTCACACTGTACGATTATAATAGTCCTTTACGACTTGTCGCACTGTAGGATCAGAAAACAGATTTGTCCAGAGTTTTACATCATCAATCCGTGACACATTCGGTGACGCAAGCTGCATTTACATGTGGGATAGAAATGGTGGTTAGCAAACAAAAACAATCTCTAGTGTTCATTTTGATCATGGCACAATATGTAAGATTTTGGATTAAAATATCCAAAAGCCACTAGAACAGTGTTATATATTATTTTTTTACCTTTTGTACTTGCATTATCCCAAATGTTTCCAAGAATGTTTAAATTCAGAGAAATAAGCAATTTTAACCAGGACACAGAGTGTGTCTGTGCGTCGCCTATCAATGACATCATACCCGCATTACCCTCGTTTTATTTTGTAGAAACCATGGAAACACCTGTAACGATTAGTCCAACTGAAGGCGAGTTGATGAACCCATGTGCAGTTTATTGTAATCCAAAAGTGAGCAAACAAACAAAGCAACCATTAGACTTGAACATGAACAGACTTGACAATAACACTCATCAACAGCAGGGTTACATAATCAAGTACTATGGAGAACAAGAGGCTTAAATACATGAACTTAGTGAACACATGACTAAGACAACCAATGGGCAAGTGACACAAGGGACAAGGGAACCAATGACAGAACAGAACTGAAAACCACATGACCATAAACAACCAATCAGAACATGACACATAGACTAAGGGAGCACATGAGGAGCAAGGGAAGCATGACACAAACAAGCAACATCAATCAAACTACAAAATAAAAGACATGAAATCATGAACATGAACAAAACTATACATTACAACACCATATATTATGTGTTTTATTAGACAGGTGAACAACTGTTTGGATACAACTAATCATGTTATATAGCTCAACACGTTTAGTCTTATTGCTTAAATCTCGTTTTCTTGATTTACTGCGAGTACCATGTTTTACCATACCTAATATCGATCTGGTTTACTGCAGTGTGCAACAAGTGTCTCATAGCAGCTGCCGAGCGAACGCTCAGAGTAACGTTATAACATCATTTTCAACACACAAATATATCTAATATGATAAACAGCACTGTGTTACTCCACATACGCTTGACCGGAAGAAGCAGAAGCAGCGACTGCGGCATAATAAAAGTCCCGCTGCTCTCGAGACGTGTGTCGCGCTCGTCTCTCATTAGCGGCCTCGTTCAGCTCCAACACCCTGCTTCATACTACAGTAACGTTAATAAATCTTTAATACATTAGCTTATCCATTAATATGGATTGTCGGATTCACCGGCTGTAGACATGAAGACAACACCTCCCATGATTCTGCGAAATCAAGGCATCATCAAGCTACGCCTTTGTTTTGAATAAGCGACCTCTAGTGGTGAAAATTACATACTGTGCCTTTAAAAAAGAAAAGGGTAAAAATTTAATCGCGAACACATCAAACTAGTGACCAAAGACTTAAGATTTTGGCCTAGGATCCGAGGAATCTTCACAAAATTCACAAAATTTGTCTCAGACGGCCAAAATCGTACAGCGTGAATCCAGTTTTAGAAGAAAAGGTTCTATATAGACCTATTTTGTGTTTTTTATTATTCTTTTATTTTATTTCTTTTGTTTTATTTTATTATTCTTTTATATACTTTTATTATTCTTTAAAGCCACAGCATTAAAGAATAATAAAAGTTAATTTTGAGTTTATATCTTACAATTCTGAGTTTTTTTCTCGCAAATCAAAGTTTATATCTCACAATTCTGTTTTTCCTTCTAAGAATTGTAAGATATAAACTCAAAATTAACTTTTATTATTCTTATTATGATACTCATTATGCTGTGTTTTTTCCTCAGAAATGCGAATTTAAATCCCGCAATTCTGCCTTTTTTACCTCAGAATTTTGATATAAACTCACAATTGTGAGTTATAAAGTCCGAACTGGGAGATATAAACACACAAATGCAAGAAAAAAGTCAGAATTGTGAGATAAAAATGTTATAGGCTATGTTTAAGTTATCTATGTAAAATGTTATAGGTTTAAATATTATTTCATGCTGTAACTGTCCCCTATGAACTGCATATGTGAGTATTATGTAGACTTAATGTTTACATCAAATTCATGTTGCAGGTTTCATCAGTCCAACATAAACGTCTGCGTTTAGCTTCAAAGAGCGTCTTCAGCAACAGTATTCTATAAAAATATTTTTTGATTCTGAATGCTCTATCCCAGAATGCAGTGCGCTCGAGTTGCTCTCTCATTTGCAGTGTGATGATTGAATCAGAGGCTGCGTCCGAAATCGCATACTTCCCTACTATATAGTAGGCGAAAAACAGTATGAGACAAAAAGTGTCTGAATTCACAGTACTCATAAAAGAGTAGGCAAAAAGTCCCTACTACTTCCGGCGAGATTCTGAAGTGTGCATATATGGACGCTTTACTATCCCATGAGGCCACGGGAGAGGATTTGTGAATGGCAGTGAAGTGACGCAACTGACTAGATCACAAGTACGTTCATACTACGCACATTCATACTTAAAGTAATTATTTATTCAAAATATGTGATTTCATTTGGGACACAGCCTGCCTCTGAGCTCTCATTGTTGGAGTGACATCATGGGTTTGTCACCGACAGGATGTTGCTCTGGCAGCTTCCTGTGTCTCATGTTGCTCAGATGCCGCTACCCGTCAGCCGAGGTATGAAAGCATCGCGACCCGTCCAGGTGAATTAATGATCCGTGACCTTCCCTCAATTATGTCTCATTACCCCGCAGCCCTGAGGCATTCTGGGACACAATGGGAAGACATGAGAATTAAGAGTTGTGAGTGAAAACGAATCCTAAAGGGGTTTTTCTGCTGTCCGTCTCACGTCACTCACTGTCGCACAAAGAGCGGCTCTGTTCTGAGAAAACAGCTCGGTTCGGCTCATTTCTGCTGTGCTGAAGTCATTTGCCAGCACAAATTCACTACAGTTAGTCACTGTACAATCATAATAAATGAATATGCAAACAGTTACACTAAGACACTATTTTTACACTAACCCAGCATTTTTTAGAGTGTGTATTTCAGCTTTTTAATCTTCAGAAATGTTGAGATCTGATGACATGTTGTCAGTCACGAATGATCGGCGTGAACCTGAGAAGTCTCCCTCCCTCCTGCTCACCTGCGTCTCTCGGCCGATCTTTGAAAGCGCTGGAACAATGACTGCAGGGCCTTTATTAACATCAATTATCGTAACCCAAGACTTCAGGCTCTCTCACGGGCCCCTGCCGCTCCGGAGCCCGCGGAGGCCCTCGTCTTCAGACTGCTTGTTGCCATTAAGGGGCTGCAGACAATTATGTCAAATGTTAAATGGTAAAATGACATCTAGATCCACGAGAACGCAAACCTGCCATTTGAAGTCATTGTTTTCCCAGCTGACATTGTTTATGCACAAAAACACGAGAGGAAATCTGTCGATATAAAATGAGATTTGTTAAGCCTGCAGGATTATAACAGGAATCTGTTGTCGTATTATAGGCTTTTGTGAAGGTTAAGACGCTCTGGAGGTTTGATCTGCAGGCTAATGGCTCTGGATGGATATGAGGTCATAATCTCACAACTATATCTGTTCTGGTTATGGATTTATTACTCTCCGGCACGATCGTTAGACTGGTTTAAAAGGCTGTTTAAGACATAAAGCCTGGTTTCTATATGACATTTTGAGTATGCATGACTGTTATTCAGTATTATTATTATTTAAATACCATTGAAAAAGTTTGGGGTCGGTAAGATTATTTAATGTTTTTGAAAGAAGTCTCTTCTGCTCAAAAACGGTGCATTTATTTGATCAAAAATATAGAAAAAATCTGAAAATATATTCCAATTTAAAATAACTGTTTTCTATGTGAATATATAGTAAAGTGTAATTTATTCCTGTGATCAAAGCTGAATTTTCAGCATCATTACTCTTCAGTGTCACATGATCCTTCAGAAATCATTCTAATATGATGATTTGATGATCAAGAAATATTTCTGATTATTTTATCAATGTTGAAAACAGTTGAAATGCTTTTATTTTTCAGGATTCTTTGGTGAATAGAAAGTTTTAAAAAAGCATTTTATTTGAAATAGAATCGTTTGTAACATTATAAATGTCTTTACTTGATTAATTTAATGCATACTTGATGAATAAAAGTATTAATTTCGTTCAAAAGAAAGTCTAAACTCATTTAAAAACTAAATAGACAAGTTAAAAAAACTAATAAAAAGGGCAAAAACACAACAAAACTACTAACATGAAAATTAAAAATATAAAATCAAACTATTCATGAATACTATAGCCTAGAGATAAAAATCATTAGCAAAGTCGCATGGAAAAACCACTTCAATTTAGACTGAAAAAAAGCGACTAAGAAATGAGCGATTACTCTTAAGCAGGCAACAAACACAAAAAGTGCTAGATATAAGAAACAGTGAGATCATAAGAATATTTTATTATGAAGAGTTTTCATCTGTTTCTTGAATATTATTGTCAAAGTCCCTTTAAGACATTTCACTCGGCGGCCATCTTGGAAACGCCTCGCATCCATTTTCTCACGCAGTCAGTGAAAAACATCGCGGCGCAAAGAGGATACTGACAGACAAGACAGAGCAGGTTACTTCTGGTATGAAACAAAGTCTCAGCTTTCAAATTTGGTCAATTTTAGTACAAAATTCAAACAATAAATACCGCTCTTTAAGTGACAGATCGCTGTGGCGCCCAGTTCAAGCGGCTCGTGAACCGATCGCCTCTTCCTCTTTATTACTAATTACAGCACCAAATAAACATGAATGAACATCAGAAGGAATGTTGAAAGATACAGTACAGCTTACTGAAATGAATCATGTCTCATGTATTTGTTCAATGAGTGTTTCAACCACGGAAAGACGAGAAGAAAGCTTGTGAAAAATAATCAGTGACCATATAGCATGTTAGTTAGCTAGAAAAATAAACTCTACAGAGGAGCATTTTGCTAAATATATACACTGTATGACATATTTATTATATTTTTATTCTTATATCTTAAAAAAAAAATTATAATGTTATTATAAAACCACATTATATTAATTGTATAAGAAAGAGTTGTTAATTTTAACCTTTAATAATAGTAGCAGCTGACAGGTTTCCCTGTACGTTTACAGCTTTCGTTGAGAGAGATTTGTTTCCTTGAGAAAAATTAACATGTAGGCTCTACTGTATGTATTTTA
The DNA here is from genome assembly GCA_039654765.1 of Mylopharyngodon piceus. Lineage (NCBI taxonomy): Eukaryota > Metazoa > Chordata > Actinopteri > Cypriniformes > Xenocyprididae > Mylopharyngodon > Mylopharyngodon piceus. The sequence goes on along the minus strand of CM077443.1, from coordinate 8,538,654 downwards.
GATTTTCTATCTTATGTCAAGTTGAAATGTTTTATATAATAATGTAAATTTTATGGATTATGATATTGAGCTTGTGTTTGCCATGTAAATAGCCATGATGCTAACATGACTTTAATAAACCAGATAGGGTTATGTATATTTCTGTTAGAAAATGAATTCATTACCTTTACTTAATTTTATTGAAGAGCGTTTTTACACACAATTTAATCTATATCAATTCAAATTAATACAATTTAGCTGAATTAGGTCAAAATAATTTAATGTAGTAGCCTATATTTAACTTTATTACATTGTCAAACTAAATATTTTAATATATTTTCTAATTAATTTACTGAGGTTTAAGTAATTTAGAGACTGGTGACAATATTTTTATTCATATATTAAAAGTTTTTATTTTTTTATTTTTAGTATTTCTTTAATATATCTACATAGTTTTTATTCATTATTTCAGTTTTAGGTAAAATAAATGAAAATTAGAATATTATCTTGGCAACTAATTGAAATAAAATAAGTTTAGGGTTTTTTTTTTATATTTTATTTTATTTCAGTTAATGTTTATTTTATTTCATTTTAAGCAAAAAAAATAGTTTTAATTTTAGTTACAATAATAACCCTGCCACAAAAATTCAAAAACATCACAGAAACTCTTCCAAATGTCCCACATAACTGAACATCAAACACTAACTTTACTGAAAAACACATAAAATAACACTTTATCCCCAAAATTTAACTAATTTTAATGATTTAAACTGAACAAGAGTCAGAAATCATCTCTTGAGTGCATGTTGCAGCTTAATCCCATTGAAATCGTGTTGAACTTGCTTTCATTCTTGTGTTTTGTGAGTGATGCTCGTCTGACATTCGACTCCTGTTTTCATGTAGGCGTCTGTTCCTGTCAAAGGGCAAAAACAGCCCCTCTCAGATCTATAAAAGCAGATGGGGGGCCATTACTTTCAAAGCTGCTCTATCTTTGTTTCCGGCTTTGCACGTGATAAAATATTGATGGAAAAATAGAAATATTTTGCCTGCTGCTTAATGTTGCCCATCTGAGGGGGTTAATGACTGATCGAGACCCCCGATCTCATGTTACTTGAGCTTTAGCCGTCAATGGGCTTTCACACGAACCCTGTGGAGCCGCGCGCTCGATCGATAGCTCTTTATCGCAGTGACGTTCGGCTTTCAGACACTTCAGGCCTTCGTGTACTTCCACAGACTGTTCCATCTAAAACATTAGATTTTTTCTGACTATTATTTCAAATGTCAGGCTTTACAGGGTTAATTATATGTAACATGTGATCAACATCTGTACCACAGTGTAATTGTGTACTAATGCATTTACTCACTGGGATTTTATATAGATAGTGGCATCAATTATTTTATTGCATTTATTAATTTATTTGGAAGTGTTTACCATGATATAATTGCATTCATGAATAAATAACACAACTATCATTTGCATTTCTTTTTTTCAGACCAAAATGAACACAGGAATGTTTAATGGCCAGGAGAAGATGACGAGCACATGATGACAACCGTGAGACTGTGTACTGTGATACCCATGATAATGATTCATGCAGTTTAGTTTTTAGGAGCTCTGTGTGTATAAATACATCAGTTAATTAAAGAAATATTATTTAATTCAAGGGAAATTAATAAATGTACAAAAAAAAATTCAATGTCAAAATGTTTATATATAATATTATCTCTTTTTATTTTTATTTTTTAGAGTTATTTTATGTCAACAATGAGGAGATCACATGATGCGAGTCTATATCTGTTCATTAAACTTTTACAATATTAACAGGATAAAGATGCAGGAGGATAAAAGAATATTAATTAATATTGTCCCAACCCCCATCCCAAAAATAAATAAATAAATAAAAATGAAAAATAAATACATACATACATATGTACATACATATGAAAAATAATAAATAAAAATGCAAAATAAATAAATACATACATAAATATGAAAAAATAAATAAATGCAAAATAAATAAATAAATGTGAAAAATAATAAATAAAAATGCAAAATAAACAAATACATAAAAAAATGCAAAATAAATAAATTTGAAAATAATAATGCAAAATAAATACATACATAAATGAAATAAATAAATGCAATGCAAAATAAATAAATACATAAATGTGAAAATAATAAATAAAAATGCAAAATAAAAATACATACATAAATATGAAAAAATAAATGCTAAATAAATATACATACATGAATATGAAAAAATAAATAAATGCTAAATAAATACATAAATAAATGTGAAAATAATAAATAAAAATGCAAAATTAATAAATACATACATAAATATGAAAAATAAATAAATGCTAAATAAATACATAAATATGAAAAAAAAAAAATGCTAAATAAATACATAAATGTGGAAATAATAAATAAAAATGCAAAATTAATAAATACATGCATACATAAATGTGAAAAAATAAATAAATGCTAAATAAATAAATACATGCATAAATAAATGTGAAGATAATAAATAAAAATGCAAAATAAATAAATGCATACATACATAAATAGGAAAAAATAAATAAATGCTAAATAAATAAATACATAAATGTGAAAAAAAATAAATGCAAAATAAATTAATAAATACATAAATTTGAAAAAAAAAAAGCAAAATAAATAAATACATGCATAAATAAATGTGAAAATAATACATAAAAATGCAAAATAAATAAATGAACAAGAAACCCTCTTCACTCTCTGTATCAATAAAAGTGTCAAAAACCCAAATAAACTTCTCTTGGATCAGAAATCATGGCTTTTTTGCTTAATCTGTTTATTGAACAATATTAACAGGATAAAGATTCAGGAGAACAGTAAAACTATAGTCCCTCTCAGGGTTCAGCTTGATCATCTCAATCAATATATGTATTTTCTCTCAGTGATTTTCTGGCCTGTTGTTCGGTTCGATGTGTTTTGTGTAATAGGTGTTGAAGACTGAGAAACCGCCGGGCGTCCCGCTGTCAGACGTCAATAACCTCACGCTAACAGACCGTCATGTCATCAAGACATTCTGCCTATAATACAAAAACATCATTAAAATATTCAGTTTGTATGTTTTTAAAACTGTGCAATTAAAATTTTTATTTCAAATTAAAATATCTTAATTACAATTTACTGCTACTCCTTAATATCAACCATCAAATCTTTACAATACGGTTCAGTTAGTTAACATTGGTAAATTTACTGATATTGTATAACAATGGGCAATACATTTGTTATCCCCATCATGGGATCATATTATGGATTTTGTTTTAATTTATTAATTTTAATTAATTTTAATTTTAATTGCATTTTAAACAGCTCATAAACACAGTTTATTACCAGAAAAAAATTAAATAACCCATTAAACATGAAAGGATAGTGCAATAATTTAAGACATTTCTCCTTTTTTGGCATAAAGTGTCTTTAAAATTGAGTCAAGAACCCTAGAGTTGTATATAGAGTGCACAGCGTGATCATATGAATTCTGAATGTCGTTCCGGATGTTTCCGTGAAGCTTTCAGGACAGAAAGCGTCAGGTTTTTCCTCTGATGTGTGCATATGTTTTAGAATCGTTTGCACAGAAAGCTTTCATCGCACGTCCAGTTCCACCCACATCGGCTATAATCACTGGACAACGCTGAATGGAAATTGACAACAGAAGTCTCTCGCTCTTAGAGCATGCTGGGAGAAGTGCACAAACAACTGCATTTACCTGTTATTACCTCACAGCCACCGATGCCAATACAATGAAGCACACACACCTCCACCCTTCAGGAGAGAGAGAGAGAAACAGGACAGGTGGAGAATAAGTGCTGGACAGAAAGAAAGAGAAGAAACGAGGGAGGGCTGAGGGACGGCCAACAGCAGGACGGGGTCAAAGCGTCCCAGCGGAAAGATAGAAACTGTGGAAAAACATCCGTAATTTTCACCGCAGGGCCTCTGTGTAATTGAGTCGCTGAAAGTGTCTGCGCCGGGAGGAATCAAGTAAAGTGGCCGAGAAAAGAAGCGGAAAACAGAGCGGAGTGTGACGACGACCACAGTGTTTAGTTGCTGTTAAAAGCATGTGTTACGGCTCATCTGTGTGTCTGCAAAACTTTGTCTTGGTTGGTGGAGAATTTGCATTTTCAAAGATCAGCGTTTATTAAAAGTAGATCTCCACACTCTTCCATACCCGTTTGATCTATTAAAAAAATAAAAATAAAGTTGTTTTTTTTTCACAGCAGATCCTAAGGACCTAATAAGCTGGTCAGTTCTTAAAGGGACAGTTCACCCAAAAATAATTTACTTCCCCTCAAGTTGTTCCAAACCTGTATGAATTTCTTTATGGAAAAAAATACTATGGAAGTCAATGGGGTCCATCAACTGTTTGGTTACCGACATTCTTCAAAATATCTTCTTTTGTGTTCAGCAGAAGAAAGAAATTCATACAGGTTTGGAGCAACTTGAGAATGAGTTAATGATGACAGAATTTTCATTTTTGGGTGAACTGTCCCTTTAAGACAACATTTTTTCCCACTTCTAAAAAATAACTTAAAAAAAATACCGTGTGCCATTAAAACAGTAATATATCATAAAAACAGTGTATTTTGGGTAATATTTGTCATTTTAAGAGGCCTATAGGCTACTTTCTCGAAAACGACAAATAATATTACCCAGAATGCATTGTAATATACAAAATGCATTGTAATATACAGAATATAATGTTAAAACAATGCATTCTGGGTAATATTATTTGTTGTTTTATTTGGATAGCATGAGATGCAAATGTATATTAAAACTATTATGTAAATGGAAACCTTCATTTACAAGTTAGCATCTGCTAAATCTTAGCAGACTAGAAACAATTGCTATAAAAACTAGCTTTTTTTATGTTTTAAAAGAAGTCTCTTACCCTCACCAAGGCTGCATTTATTTATTTTTATCAAAAATACAGTAAAAACAGTAAAATTATGAAATATTATTACAATCTGTAATAACAGTTTGCTATGCGAGTATATTTTGAAATGTAATTTATTTCTGTGATCAAAACTGACATTTTATCTATAAATTCAGCTTTGCATCAAAAGAATAAAGTACATTTTAAAATATAGCTGCGAGCAGCAAATATCGGGGTTCAAGCTCTTTAAGGCCTTTAAAGGGTTAGTTCACCCAAAAATGAAAATAATGTCATTAATTCCTCACCCTCATGTCGTTCCATACCTGTAAGACCTTCGTTCATCTTCAGAACACAAATTAAGTTATTTTTGATGAAATCCGATGGCTCAGTGAGGCCTCCATTGACAGCAATGCCATTGAACTTCTCAAAATCCAGAAATGTACTCAAAACATATTTAAAACAGTTCATGTGACTACAGTGGTTCAATCTTAATATTATAAAGCGACGAGAATACTTTTTGTATGCACCAAAAAAACAAAATAACTTTTCAACAATATCTAGTGATGGCCAATTTCAAAACACTGCTTCGAATCTTTTGTTTCGAATCAGTGATTCGGAGCGCCAAATTCATGTGATTTCAGCAGTTTGGCATTTTGACACGCGGTCTGAATCACTGATTTGTTGTTTGATTTTGGAGTAATGATGCTATAAATTCAGCTTTGCATCAGAGGAATTTTAAAATACAGCTGCGAGCAGCATTTATCAGGGTTTACGCGCTTTAAGGCCTTTAAGCACATGCGAAAAAGGTATTATGTTTTATTTAGCAAGCTTGTAACCATCTCGATCATAGATGGAAAAGACCATTGACAGCAAATACAGGCAATTTACCATAAGAAACATATGGTTTTTAAAGCTTTTTAACAGTAATCGAGTTTGAGCCAAAAACCTAGGACTAGGACAACTAAGTTGGTTTTTGAAATAATCTCCAATATTTAACGAATGATTCGATGGACAGCAGCGGTCCTAGAGACAAAGTTGCTCAGAATGACGATTTCTGCCATGTGGTACTTGTGGGCTTGTGCAAAAACATCACGCGATACATGATCCTTTACACACGTACTGCCAGCCCTCAAAGTTTCAAGTCTCTACGACTTACGGTTTGGTCTGTCCGATCACTTTTAGGGGAGAATTCTGATCCTTGGAAGTTTTAACAAATCTGATAGAGTTTCAGCGCTACACGCTTGAACCCCTAAATACATTCAAATAGACAACAGCTATTTTAAATTGTAATTTTTCACATTTTTACTGTATTTTTGATCGAATAAATGCAGCCTTGGTGAACAGAAGAGACTTTTAAAAATCCTAAATATTTCAAACTTTTGTATAATTTATGCTTACAAAAAATTACAGTAACCACAGTTTTCACCAAAATACATCATTACTAGGATTACTTGCAAGGGTATAAAATCATTAATAAATAATAAAAAGTTTATCATTTAGTTTAGTTCCATTATGTTTATGTCCTTCTTTGCAGGACAGCAGTGGTGAAACAAATTTCCAGTTTTATTGTTTGGTGGAAACTACGGTAGATTTCCTGCAGTTGTTGTGGTCAAATATTAGATGGATTTGTTTTTTCAGTTATCAACACATTTCACAGAAACGTTTGCATGTGTCATTGGTGAACTTTGCTGTTTGAGGCATTTCGTTCTGTTCAGGAAATCAAGGACATGCCATGATAATTCTGATAATTCTGCTTCAGTGATTGGACAGCTGGCCAGAATCAAACACAAGGTTTGTAAAGTGGACATGTGCGCTCTCTCCAGATCTCACGGCTGTGGATTATGACAATGATTATGTATGCAGAAATGCAGACATGGATATTTGAGCAGCCCTTTGTGTCATAACTGCTTGCAGAAGACCCACAATTACTGATGCACTTTTAGCCCTTGAGCACAAGCGCTCACACCTGCAGATAATGTCAAAGCTGCCATTCGCTCTTTAATTCATCAGTGTCTGTACAGCATCTGAGCATGAGATCACGTCCTGTGGCAAATCTCAGTTTCATTTGTCGGGTCAGGAACGTAACAATAGTGATGAAACGCCTCGGGTCAACAGGTGGATGTAAAGCAATATCTCAACGGGCCTGTTTATTCTTGAAGCAGTCAACATGTCTAGGAAAATGATTTTACAGTCTGCATCTTTTATTGTTCATATGCATCTGGAAATGACTTGCGGGTGAATTGCAAAAATGGCTGTTATAGCCTATATTATATTATATATAAAGTGCTGTCAAATCGATTAATCGCATCTAACATAAAAGTTTGTTTGCATAATATATATATATATATATATAACACATATGTAACAAACTTTTATGTTAGCACTTTTTTTCTCAGAATTGTTCGATATAAACTTGCAAATTAAAGTCAGAATGGCTTGATATTAAAAAGTCGCAATTGCAAGTTTATATCTCGCAATTCTGACTTTATAAAATTTCCAATTCTGAGAAGAAAAGTAAGTAATTTTTCCCCAGAATTGGACTTTATAACTCACAATTCTGACATTATAACTCGCAATTGTGAGTTTATATCTCACAATTCTGAGAAAAGAAGTCAGAATTGCGAGCTGTAAACTCAATAAAAAGTCACAATTATCTTTTTTATTTTTTATTCAGTGGCGGAAACAAGCTTCCATATAAAACAAGTGACAAAAAATAGTAAAAAACAAGATTAAATATAGCTGCAAGCTGCAATTATCGGGGCCAAGCACAAGTCAGACCAGCTGCAACAACATTTTAATATAATTTTAGGCAAATTGTCTGAAAAAACAAATACAGTCTATTAGAAATATATTAGAAATATGACTGAAATGTTTATCACTGTCGACCAATAGGTGGCGCTGTGACCAAATTGATGTGGTGAGGTAACAATGACAAAGTTTGGTGTCAATATGCCAAAGCATTGCAGAGATACAGCTTCAAGTCAGTTTTGCATCATGCCTCAAATTCATTACTGCAGTATACGAAAACGGTTTGACGAATCGACTTAAAATCCATAACTTTTTGTCGGCATGGTCTGAAGAGGATATGATGCGATTTTGGTGAAAATCGGAGCAACCGTCTAAGTGTTCGAAAAAGTAGGTTTTTACAGAAAAACAAAATGGCGGACAGGAAGTTCGGCCGACTATGGCAAATTTGGTATCCATGTTCTCGTCATGACCCAAAGAATCTATTGAGATCACAATAGGTTAATATAATCAAAAGTTATTAGCATTTTTGTAAATTTCATTATAACTTTTGACCACAAGGTGGCGCTGCCCCAAAACTTTTTGAGTACTGTCAGAGCATGGTGCTGAAGACCCATAACGAGTTTTGTAATGATAAGCTAATGGGTTCATAAAATACAGTATTTTAGCTCAAAATTCAAAATGGCCGATGGCCAATTTGGGAAAATTCATGGGATATCATTTGACACGGAATGTAGCCTCGAATCTAACGAGATCACATTTATGATTTTTGGACAAACCATTCAGAAGTTATAAGCAAAAAGAGCTATTTTTTTGTATCTCCGGACCAGTAGGTGGTGTTGTGCGAAACGCTGCATGTTACCTCAGGTCATGCTTGTGATGACGTACCAAGTTTGGACTGAATATGATAAAGCGTTGCAGAGATACAGCCTTATGTCTATTTTAGCGAGCACTACGTAAAATTTGTTCGCTTGAGTTTTTCGAAAATGGTTTGAGAAATCGACTTGAATTCCATAACTTGGTTCAATTTTCGTGAAAATTGGAGCAACGGCCTAAGAGGAGTTCGAAAAAGTAGGTTTTTCGGAAAATTCAAAATAGCGGAAACGTTTTCATGACGTCATAGGGTGCAATCGTGAGTGCAACTTTGGACAATTGGTGGCGCTAGAAGAATTGAGTTAGAGACACCTTTGGTGCTTGGCCCTAATGAACTTACTTTTAGCCTCTGACCAAGGCTGTATCTCAATACTAGTGTTACTTAATCTCAGTGCTGCGTTCGACACTATAGATCATAAAATACTCTTTAGATCGAGTACAAAATTACAGTGGTATTCAGGGACAGGCATTAAGGTGGTTTAGATTGTACCTATCAGACCGTTACCATTTTGAAAAAATCTAAGATAGCATCAGTAAATTATGGAGTGCCTCAAGGCTCTGTGTTAGGCCCTCTGCTATTTTCAATATATATGCTGCCACTTGGTAATATTATAAGAAAACATGGAATTAGTTTCCACTGTTATGCAGATGATACTAAGTTATATATTTCATCACGACCAGATGAAATCTCTAAATTATCCAAATTGACAGTGTGTGTTAAAGATATAAAACATTGGATGACCAGTAATTTTCTTCTGTTAAATTCAGATGAGACTGAGGTATTACTTATTGCACTAAAAACCTGCATTTAAAAGAATGTACTGTTACTTCATCCTCGACAGTTAAAGACCTGGGTGTTATATTAGCAACTTGTCCTTCGAAAATCATATTTCATATGTTACAAAAACAGCCTTCTTCCACCTCAGAAACATTGCTAAGCTGTGGAACATGTTATCTGTTTCTGATGCAGCAAAATTAGTTCATGCATTCATGATGTCTAGACTAGATTACTGTAATGCATTACTAGCTGGTTGTCCTGCTTCCTCAATAAACAAGCTACAATTAGTACAAAATGCAGCTGCTAGAGTTCTTACCATGCAGGTCAAGAAAATATGATCATAAAACACCAATTTTATCATCTCTACACTGGTTACCTATTAAGTTCTGTATCGATTATCAAAGTATTGCTACTGACCTATAAGGCACTAAATGGTTTAGCTCCTGTGTACTTAACTGATCTTCTATCGCACTACAATCCTTCACGCTCTTTAAGATCACAAAACTCTGGACCTCTGGTTGTACTTAGGATATCTAAGTTCACTAAAGTCCACTCCAGTTTGGATCCAGCCTCTTATGAAGACTTCAGATGCCTCAACACTTTCTTTTTAGAGCTTCTTTACAGCAGAATTGTTGATCACTTTGAAGCTGCTTTGAAATTATTATTGTATGAAGTGCTATAGAAATAACATATTTGAACACATTTATCGTTTGTCGTTGTAAAAACTATGAGAATGATTCACTCGTGATGATCTTAAGATTCTTTTCTGCTCTTGAGATTTCACACTCATGGCACAAACATTACGCCTGTCATTCATTCAGCCGACAAAACCGATTTGCATAAGCAGATCTAAAATTGATGGCAATTTTAACGTATTGAACTTGTGACTCGCCCACAGTTCCTGCCAGATGTGCTGAGATGTTTCCACATGTGCTGACGGAGTTCATCATAACCCACTGACTGACATCCACTCTGAAACACTGACAGGATTCGTTTATTTCACACCAACATGACAGTGTTGAATCAAAGCAAATATGCGCTGTAACGAATGAAGAATATATGACAACTTTCCTCATAGTTTTTCATTGGTTCATCTATTAATTGATCAATTAATATTAATTCACCCAGTAGATGTTCATGTTGCGGTGGAATATGCCTTTGTCATTTTTTATTTTTTTGTTTTGTTTATACCTTGTATTAGTTCAAGTTAAGGCAGATCACAGTAATTCATATTTAGTTATATATATTAGTACTAATATGAGAATATTTCCTAAAAATTAAATTGACTGAATATATGTGATGTCTGGACAAATAAATCTATCTATATGTGTGTGTGTGTGTGTGTATATATATATATATATATATATATATATAATTTGAAGTTCAGGTTAAGTGTGTGTGTGTGTGTTAAAAAGCACATTTCATAGGCTACAATAATTAAAAGGGCTTTACTATTAATAACAGCAGTCACAAAATGTTACACAATACATAAAAGAGATTTAAAAATAAATAAAAACAGTAGATTGATAAATTATTTGAAATGAAATGAGATATACATTAAATAAAATACTTGCTAATGAGTAAATTGTCAAGTAAGATCAGGTTATTTAAAAAAATTAAAATAAAATTTTAAAAACTCTTTATTAAATATGTTGTACAGTAAAGTGCAATGAACCGCTGTAAGAACCACGTGTGTGAAATATCGCAGAGTCTCGTGTCTCTCCCACGTCTCGCGTTGTTCCTTCGACTTGTTTCCTGTTCCGGGGTCGGTAGTGTACGCTGTGTGTGTGTTTATGCGCTTGTGTGTGTCCGTGTGTGTGAGTGTGTGTGATGATGATGATGGCGGAGCTGGTGCAGGGACAGGCCTCGGTGGCTCAGGCCGGGATGAAGGCGGACGGATTCACGGACCCGTTCCACCGCGCGCGACAGGTACACGCGCGAGCATGTGTGTGTAGATGAGCGCACGCCTGTGTGTGTTTGTGAGTGTTTAATGAGTGCGCGTTTGGCGAGAGTGTGTGTGTAGCCTGTTAGCTGCTACTGCTGGAGGAGCTTTAAAACTCCAGCACACACACACTCTCTCTCACACAGATTAAGGCCACAACTCAACAACTATAAAACACAATTTACACGCGCGCGAATCGCACAACACAGCGCGGCCAACGCTGACAACAACTTTAGCGCTGTCTGCTCGAGCAGAAACTACAAAAACACCAGAAACAAACTGCTGCAACCTGTTGTTGTCATGCACACGTTTTAAAACTTACTTCAGCTCACGCGCACAGATGCGCAACAAACTCCACGCGTTGCGCAAATGCTCGCTCAAACGAACGGAAAGTGCGCATTGTGAAGTTAGTTGTGCACGTTGACACTTGTGCTAAGCGCGCACACACACTCGTGTAGTGAATCCACACCGATGATCATGTGCTCGGAGTAGTTTTAGGACTGAAGAAAAACTTCAACTGTCACTGTGTGTGTTTCACACCGAAAGGGTTTGTGTTCAGAGCAGCGTGGCCTTGTGCTTCTGCTCACACCAGAGCACTTCTGTGCTCATAATCTTCATTTTACCTTTACATATAGCATTGCTTGTAGTATATCTGCTCATATGGGCACTTTTAATAATTATAAACTTCATATCAGCAGAAATACTGTTTGTAACAATATATGAAATGGTAAAATGAAGATTATAATTATTGAAAGTACTCATTTTACCATTACAAAGAGTATTGCATGTAGTATATCTGCTCATATGAGCACGTTTATTAATCATAATCTTCATTTTACATTTATATATAGCATTGCATGTAGTATATATGCTCGGATGGGCACATAATCTTCATTTTACATTTATATATAGCATTGCATGTAGTATATATGCTCGGATGGGCACTTTTAATAATTATAATCATCATATCAGCAGGAATACTACATGTAAAACTATATGAAATGGTAAAATGAAGATTATAATTATTGAAAGTGCTCATTTTGCATTTATATATTGCATTGCATGTAGTATATCTGCTCAAATGGGCACTTTTTAATAATCATAATCTTCATTTTACATTTATATATAGTATTGCATGTAGTATATCTGCTCATATGAGCACGTTTATGGATCATAATCTTCATTTTACCTTTACACATAGCATTGCATGTAGAGTATCTGCTCAGATGAGCACATTTATTAATCATAATCTTTATTTTACCATTAAATATAGCATTGCATATAGTATATCTGCTCAGATGAGCACGTTTATGGATCATAATCTTCATTTTGACATTACATATAGCATTGCATATAGTATATCTGCTCAAATGGGCACTTTTTAATAATCATAATCTTCATTTTACATTTATATATAGTATTGCATGTAGTATATCTGCTCATATGAGCACGTTTATTAATCATAATCTTTATTTTACCATTAAATATAGCATTGCATATAGTATATCTGCTCAAATGGGCACTTTTAATAATCATAATCTTCATTTTACATTTATATATAGTATTGCATGTAGTATATCTGCTCATATGAGCACGTTTATGGATCATAATCTTCATTTTACCTTTACACATAGCATTGCATGTAGAGTATCTGCTCAGATGAGCACATTTATTAATCATAATCTTTATTTTACCATTAAATATAGCATTGCATATAGTATATCTGCTCAGATGAGCACGTTTATGGATCATAATCTTCATTTTGACATTACATATAGCATTGCATATAGTATATCTGCTCAAATGGGCACTTTTTAATAATCATAATCTTCATTTTACATTTATATATAGTATTGCATGTAGTATATCTGCTCATATGAGCACGTTTATTAATCATAATCTTTATTTTACCATTAAATATAGCATTGCATATAGTATATCTGCTCAAATGGGCACTTTTAATAATCATAATCTTCATTTTACATTTATATATAGTATTGCATGTAGTATATCTGCTCATATGAGCACGTTTATGGATCATAATCTTCATTTTACCTTTACACATAGCATTGCATGTAGAGTATCTGCTCAGATGAGCACATTTATTAATCATAATCTTTATTTTACCATTAAATATAGCATTGCATATAGTATATCTGCTCAGATGAGCACGTTTATTAATCATAATCTTTATTTTACCTTTACATATAGCATTGCATATAGTATATCTGCTCATATGAGCACATTTATGGATCATAATCTTCATTTTGACATTACATATAGCATTGCATATAGTATATCTGCTCAGATGAGCACGTTTATTAATCATAATCTTCATTTTACCTTTACATACAGCATTGCATATAGCATATCTGCTCAGATGAGCACATTTATTAATCATAATCTTCATTTTACCTTTACATACAGCATTGCATATAGCATATCTGCTCAGATGAGCACATTTATTAATCATAATCTTCATTTTACCTTTACATAAAGCATTGCATATAGTATATCTGCTCATATTAGCACGTTTATGGATCATAAATCATCATTTTACCATTACATATAGTTTTGCATGTAGTATATTTGCTCATATGAGCATGTTTATTAATCATAATCTTCATTTTACCTTTACATATAGCATTGCATGTAGTATATCTGCTCATGTGAGCACGTTTATGGATCATAATCTTCATTTTACCATTACATATAGTATTGCATGTAGTATATCTGCTCATATGAGCACTTTTAATATTCATAATCTTCATTTTACATTTATATATAGCATTGCATGTAGTATATCTGCTCATATGAGCATGTTTATGGATCATAATCTTTATTTTACCTTTACATATAACATTGCATGTAGTATATCTGCTCATGAGCACGTTAATTAATCATAATCTTCATTTTACCTTTACATATAGCGTTGCATATAGTATATCTGCTCATATTAGCACGTTTATGGATTATAAATCATCATTTTACCATTACATATAGTATTGCATGTAGTATATCTGCTCATATGAGCACTTTTAATAATTATAATCTTCATATCAGCAGAAATACTACTTGTAACACTATATGAAATGGTAAAATGAAGATTATAATTATTGAAAGTGCTCATTTTACCATTACATATAGCATTGCATGTAGTATATCTGCTCATATGAGCACTTTGCTACTTAGTGAAAGTGGAAGTAACTTACAAACATTACAAAAAAAATAGTAGTAGTTCTTTTAGCAGTAGAGTTCATTGTTAAAGTGATTGATTCGAGGAGAGCTGTACAGTGAAGCAGCAGCTGTCGTGACGCGCGTCAGTATTTCAGAGAGACGCTTGAGCTGTGAATATGAGACACTGAGAGGAGTCACTCATGCATACATGTGCCCGCGCCACGTTTGCATAACGTAAAACCAGACGTGAGCAGTAAACTTGCATTAATATTCTGTTGCTTATTTGTAACATGCAGGTACAATTGAAAGTGAGTCACAATTTTTTCTAAACATATTTTGATATCTGTTAATGCAGTTCAGTAGAGTTGTAGTCTCTGCTACATGACTTCATTGGAAAGTCTCCTGAGTGCCGGTGCTTGTAAGGAGGCGCCTGACGGATCGATACTTCGTTAAGGCCTGTCAGGTTGGGCAGAACGGAGCAGCCTGTGTCTCCTCTGCTCTCAACAGTAATGGTTCATGAACAGTTTGTGGAAGTTTGCTCAATTTATGAAAAAATTGGCTGTCACAATAAGTCGTTCCACAATAAGTCATTTTGTGGTGTTTTGTCGAACTTACAGATGCAAATATCCAGTTTTTTTTAAATATTTATAATAGAAACTCCTGAAGTTTTTGATTGCATAATACTGGTTAATATGGCTCAGTTTGGAGGATGAATGTGTGTATTAATTTATGTAAGCAGCAGTCATTTAACTTTAATATCTTTGCAAGTTCTGATGGCGAGCCGTGTTTAAACTGCGTTCGTTAAATGCGTCGTCACCACATTGTTTGGCAGTCGTAACCTGACACCGTTACACTAGTGAACTGTTACTTGTTAGAAGAACTGTTTATTCTGATTGTTGTTTTTATTAATAATAATTTCTTAAAAGGGGCTATATGTAGAATTCAGAAACCCTTGTTATTAGCGACACCGGTGGCCGTTAAGTGAACTTCAGCTAGCGACTTATTGCTCGTTCTCGCACACGTAACGTACAAGAGACTGAACATAAATCAAGGCTCTAATCAGAGGCGGTCTTTCCAATTCAGAGGCCCATTTCAACGAAACAGTTGAAGGCCCCGAACTGGCAGTAGGTGGCGCCAAATCATTGTCTTAACGAGTGAGTGAGTCATTCAATCATTGTCAAACGATTTGTTCAAAACAGCTAATTCATTCAGGGACAATGCAAGTCACTGGGCCCTATTTTAACAATCTAAGGTCTGAAGCGCATGCCGCAGGTACACTTAGGAGATGTCCGAATCCACTTTTGCTAGTTTAACCATGTAAAAAATGGTCGGCGTGCATGGTCTAAAAGGGTTGTCGATGTTTGTTGGTCAATGGCGCAGTCGTTTTCAGTTGCCTCAAAATAGCAACACGCCAACAACGCACCTGAACACACCTCGTTTTCAGACCAGCACGCCCATGGCTGAACAGATGCATTTGCTGTTTAAACAACGTGGCGGTGGACGTGAAAATGACAACTGCGTCAAACTAGCAAAAAACACCTGGTGTCGCATTGCGCCAGGTGTATGATAGGGCCCGCGGTCTTTATGAGTGAGTTGTTGAGTCATTCATTAGACTGAGTCGTTCAAAAACACGGATTCATTACGAAACATCACTGTGTTGATCGGAGATGTGCAATGGCTCTATTGTGGATTTGTTTGAAACTATTTTCGTTGGTGAAATAGAGCAAAAATGTCTCAAATGAAAGTCACCTAATATTAACTTCTTGTTTATTGAACTGTTGCATAAAATCAATAGGCTATCACATTTGCAATCGTGCTGATATTCAGGAAAACAGCACTCTGCATACTGTTAGCGAACGGTTTGAACAATGTAAGGCTGAACGCCGTTACTGACGATCCTCATTTTGGCTGTGTGAGATTCTCCAGCTTTGTTGTTGTTGAGCAACCGAAGCGCGAGCTGTTAAAGCTCCGCCCTCTTCATTTGCATTTAAAGGGACACACATTGTTTTAAGCAGTTTTTTTTTTTTTTTTTTTTAAGTTTTAGCTTTTTTTTTTTATGTCTAGTTTTTATTCATTTCTATTTCAGTTTTAGTACGTCAAGTTAAACTAAATGAAAATGTTGGCAACTAGCTCAAATAAAATGTTAATTTTTTAAAATATTTTATTTCAAGTAACAAAAATGTTTGTATGGTTTTAGTTAACTCTAATAACCCTGTTTCAACCTCTTGTGCCTTATTTCTGTCTAATAATAATATAATGTTTTACATTTTTCTTTTTCCTCATTATTGTTCTGCAGCTCTGTGATGTTTTGTTCTGCTGTCACGTTTGCTTCTTCAACCATCAAATAGTCGGTCATGTAAGAGTAGTGTTTGCTCCATGGCCTCCATTTCGTAATGCGTCTCCGTCGGTCCGTGGCGCACATGGCCTTGTACACACAGTGGACACCTGTGGCCTGTCGTAAGTTTTCCTCGGGTGTGTTTCCGCCCCTCGTGTTCAGAGCGGACCGGACGCCCTGTGCGTTTAGCTTTTATCAACTCTGCTGGGGGAAAAAATAGACCTGGGCTCACGTCCAGAATCACAGGCCCATTTTACAGCCTGTGTGGAAAACACGGCGTCTCTGCTGGTTTACGTTCAAGACCTGGTTTATCAGCACGTCGCAATCCACTTTATCTGTAGTTTGCATGATACTGCGATAGATATGAGTGTGCGTTCGTGTTTGATTTGTGATGACGTGCTTGTGAAAATGTTGCATAATCAGGTCCACTCATGCAATGACAGCTGTCATGTTTTCATCAAATTTAATTTAGTCTCAGATTGAAACTATCAAACCAGGCCGCGTTGATTAGCCGTAATCCCTGAGCATGTAAAAAGTCAACAGTCTTGTTTCTCCACCCATAATCACATGCATTGTTTCTCTTTGACATGGACGTATCTGCCCTGTTGTTAAGTGTTTGCGTGAATGAACGCCAGCATGCTTGTTGCATCATGGGTAATTAATGGGCTCCATTGACCTACATTGAGTTCACTCCTTGAGCGTAAACAATCGTCCGAGCGGCTTCCCCGTAAATGGCAGAAAGACCCCGTGGAGTGGGCAACAAGTGTCCAGTTGTTCGGCTGAATTCCTCCAACTGCTGTTTACCTACTCCTGCCTTTCGCTGGAGCCTTTCCCTTGGGTCGCTCATTTATCCAGGCACTCACATAGCTGGCATTCCTTCCCAGCATTCCCCAGAAAGAGGGTTTAGCTGGAGGGAAGAGGTGGAGACCGGCCTGTGTCTCTCTCTTTCTACCCCACTCAAGTCTTTCTCCTCAAAATGGCCTCTTGCTTTGAGTTTATCATTGCTTTTCTTGCATGCACCATTCAAATGCAGTGGAGTATTAACTCCCAAATTAAATTTCTCTTTTTTTAATCTTAGTTTTTTGGATGTTTCAGTTTAGTGTAACTTGTTTGAAACTCTTCAGTGCAGAAAGACACTGGAATGGAGAGAGGTGACTTCGTGTAGGTTTATCTAATTTTCAGCCATCTATGTTTGAAAGTATCTAGAAAAAATGAATTTCAACCAAAAACTGTTAAAAACGTGTTAAAAATGCTTATTTTTCTAGACTCCAGTGAATGAAATGCTGTACAAATGAAAGCGAAGCGTCATAACCTATCGTAAAGCGTTCATGACATGCAGTGCAATTTGTTGGATGAATGTATATGACCTCTAGTACAAGCAGTGTGTTTATGTAAGCAGCACGCAAACATCTCTGTAAATTCTGATTCATAACCTGACAACTACATGCAATGCAATGCAAAAAAAAATTGCATTGCATTTATAATTTATTGGTATATTCCTGTTGGTTATACAACAGTTTATTTGTTATGAAGCAAGAATGATAAAATTGCATGTTTTGTATGTGCTCATATATATATTTTAAGCAAGAAAAAAAATAGCTATGCAGTGCAAAATAAATAAAATAAAAAAAATCATTTTTAAATACTGTAAAATAATATGAAGCAAGAATGATAAAATATGCATTTAAATCGTCATGTTTGTATCAATAATATATATTTCGGCAAAATAAATATAATGCAATATATAAATATTATATTATATATAGCTTTTTCACTTATTTATTTATTTTTGAATAGCATTTATATTTCATTGCTTTACTCCTGTTGGTAATGCAGTGATTTTTAAATAAATACTGTAAAATAATATTTATGAAGCAAGAATGATAAAATGACTTATTTTTGTTTGAATCAATCATATATATTTTAAACAAAATTGTAATGCAATATCCAAACAAACATGATGATAAAATGTTATATATATATAACGTATAATGTAAAATAAAATGATATGCTACTGTTTAAATCATGTTTGTTTGCATCAATAATATATTTCAACAAAAATTGTAATGCGCTATATATATATATTAATGTGTGTGTATGTACAGTCAAACCAAAATTAATTCAGACACCTTGAACATTTCATTCATTAATACAGTTTATTCACTATAGTTTAAAAAAAGGTAATAAAATATGACAAGATCTCAGAGTTAAACTGTGTCAGAAAAAAATTAATCTTAATTATGTCAGATAACACTAAAGCAAAACATGGTCAGGCCAAAGTGTCTGAATAATTTTTGGTTCCAAATTATCAATTTTACTGGTAGTCCACTGAATGAAGAATGCAATATGTCACAGTTTACTTTATTTTGCTATCCTCACTTAGATAAATGAACTATAGTGTCCTGCACCCACTAGTACAAATATATCAAAAATGTCTGAATAATTTTTGGTTTGACTGTATATATGTGTGTGTATATATTGCATAAATATGTATATATATTGTGTGTGTGTGTGTGTGTGTTGTTTTGCATTTTATTTTTGAATTTATATTTCTCCTGTTGGTAATACAGTGACTTGTAAATGAATAATGTAAAATACTGATGCAATAACTCCAAAAGAGTCTGATATAGTCCTGCTCCCGTCGAGTCATGTGTTTGTTTTAGTCAATCGTTTGCTCTCTGATGTTTTACAGATTGCTAAAATGGGTGGAGAGCAGATGCCCCACCTGAACAACTCGTCTCCAGTCGTCGATGCCTCGCTCTATGGCTATGGAGGGCAGAAACGCTCCCTGGATGAAGGAGGTAAGTCCTTCCCATATTTAATTAATCCTTTTATAAAATGGATAATTAAGGCTCTAAATTCTGATTGAAGGAGGCGTGTTTGAATGATTGTATAATGACGTTCTGTATTTATTTGTCAGCGTTACTTGGAATCAATAGAGGTTTTTGTGGAAAACAATCTGAAATCTGAATGTACAAGCAGTTTGACCCAGTGTTGTCCAGGTCATATATCAGTGTTAATGTCATCTGACTGTAATACACCAGACAGGACAAATGTAAAATAACTGAGAATACAGTGAAGCTGAAATCAATACAGGACTTTATGAAGCTTTGACCTTTGACTGCGTTTTTCCGCACAAGGCATTGATCGGTGCTTCTGTTCTTGAGCCGCTTGCGAAAGAGGTAGCAAACTTCAAAATAAACCCGCAACAAAGCAGCAAGAGTGTGAGATTTTTCAGGAAGTGAAACCTGTTTCTCTGGGCCGCTGCAGATTTGGGTTTGAGCGCTGGAGGCCTGAACTGGTCTTCTTGAGGCTTTAAAAACACCGCAGTCATTGAGACAGTGCTGCTGCGATTGAATGCATGAACTGGAAAAATGATTTTTATTTTGAATCTCTTTTTATTTGTTGTTGATGCAATGATTTTTTTTCTGGTTTAAATTGCTCTTGGCTGTTACTTCACTCTTACTTCGGTAACGCTTTACTTAAAGCCTTTATTTGTTATGCATTATAAATGTATATTTAATGCAGTAATTATACCTTTTATGATCATAAATAATTGAAACCATCTATGCATTCAACAAACATTTATAAGCACAATGCATGAAAACATGACAACAATCTCAGATATAACAAGGAATCTGCAAATATTAATCATTTTAATTTTTTTTTCTTTTAAATTCTGATAAGATTAAATTTTTTTTCAAAATTTGGGGTATGTTTACACAACAACGCTGCACTAAAAACTGAAAAGTTTTTCCTTTGCTTTTTTGAAAAGTTTCATGTACAGACAACGTTGTCAAATCGATCCCATAAATCCGCAAAAATGTATGCGAATTTTGGGATATCGCATAAAAAAAACGCTGGATGGAAATGCCAAGATGTGCATAAATTCTAAAAAAAAAAAAAAAAAAAAAAAACTTAACTGGTTAAAGTTTTTATCCGATACAAAGACATGCGGATAAACTCTGATGGAAACACATTTACTGCGGACCAATCGCATCACAGCTATGGCAAGCCATTTTAACTTTTATTCATTTGCATATGAATTCTTGATATTAACAATTAAATTTTAACTAGTTAAAATGTTAATTTTTGATCTGGAATTAGATTTCTACTAGTAACAATGGCAATTTTTGATGTCAAGAATTAAATTTCAACTAGTAAAAACTAATTCTTTATCTGTAATTGTATTTTCCCTAGTTAAATGTCACCATAGGCTGCCATTCAAATTCAATTGTTGATAATTGATTTCTTACTAGTTGAAATTCCAATTTCACATATCAGAAATACAATTCTTACTAGTAAAAATCATAAATTTTTGATATCATTAATTACTTTGTTACTGTAGCAAAAATATTTGTTCTTGATATCAACAATTGAATTGCTACTAGTAACAATGTTAATTTTTGATATCAATAATTTGATTGTCACTAGTGACAATGTTAGTTTCTGATATCATGAATGTGATTGTTACTAGTAAGAAAGCCATTTTAGATATCTGAAATTATATTGATATCAGAAATACATTTTCAGATATCAAAAATGAACATTTGTACTAGTAGCAATTCAATTGTTGATATCAAGAACTGACGTTTCAACTAGTGCCAGTTGAATTATTGATATCAAAAATTAAGATTTTTACTAGTAAGAATTGTATTTCTGATATATGAAAATGGAATTTCAACTAGTAAGAAATCAATTCTTGATATCAACAATTGAATTTGAATGGCAGCCTATGGTGACATTTCACTAGTGAAAATACAATTACAGATATCAAGAATTATAGTTTTTACTAGTGGAAATGTAATTCTTGATATCAAAAATTAGCATTTTAACTAGTGAAAATTTAATTGTTGATATCAAGAATTAACATTGTTACTAGTGGAAATGTAATTCCTGATATCAAGAATTGAATTGCTGATATTAAGAATTCATATCCTGAGAATGAATAAAAGTTAAAACAGCTTGCCATAGTTTTAGATATCTGAAATTACTCTCCTAATTATTGATATCAGAAATACATTTTCAGATATCAGAAATGCCAAATGTAACATGTTGAAATACATGTACAGTATGGCAAGCCATTTTAACGTTTATTCATTCGCAGGATATGAATTCTTGATATTTTCACTAGTTAAAATGCTAATTCTTGATATCAGAAATTACATTTCCACTAGTAACAATGGCAATTTTTGATATCAACAATCACGTCATTACTCGCAGAAATACAAATTCTTGATATCAAGAATTGAATTTTAACTAGTAAAAACTATAATTCTTAATATCTGTAATTGTATTTTCACTAGTTAAATGTCACCATAGGCTGCCATGAGTGATGTCAGTAGTGAAAATGTAATTGTTGATATCAAGAATTCATATCCTGCGAATGAATAAACGTTAAAATGGCTTGCCATATCGCAGCATCTCAAATGTTGGTTTGGTGGTTCTGAAACGTCTGAGTCAAAGTCTGTCATCAGAATTATTTGGTTTAAAGGGGACATATCATGAAAATCTGACTTCATCCATGTTTAAGTGCTATAATCGGGTCCCCGGTGCATCTACCAACCCAAAAAAACATAAAAAAGGACAACCCAATAACTTTGTTTTGGCAAGCCTTTCTCTGCAAGCATTTAAAAAAAACACAAAACGAGCCACTCAGAAAGTGCTGGAAGGGGATGTTATTATAATATTACCGCCCCTTAATCTGCATGTTTGGCTGCGTGAGATTCTCCAGCTTTGTTGTTGTTGAGCAACCGAAGCGTGAGCTGTTGAAGCTCCACCCTCTTCTGGAAAGGGTGCGGGAGCAGCAGCTCATTTGCATTTAAAGGGACACACACAAAAACGGCATGATTTTGCTCACACCTAAATTTAACAAGCTATAATAAATGATCTGTGGGGTATTTTGAGCTGAAACTTCACAGACACATTCTGGAGACACCAGAGACTTATATTACATCTTGTGAATTCCCTCCAGAAGCGTCTCACACGATTGTGTTCCCAAACACCAGCATCCGAACGCAAGAGAACATGACAGCGTTTGTGATTCGTCTGACACTCTGAGACGCACCTCATTTATGATGGAGGAAAAAAGAGCCCGATTGCAGCATCTTCCTTTTTTATTACTGATATTTTGCACCAATTTCCCAGGAAGTGATGATTTTGTTCTGTGGAACACATGAGATGGAAACGCTGCTTTATTTGCAAATGTTTTATGCCGTATTCCCATTTTTCTTTGGATGGAAACATAGCTAATAGAAGGAATTAGGCTAGTGTAGTTTCTTAAAAATGTATGTTGTTGATGCATTACTTTCTAAAATGTTCTTGGCGTAACATTTACATGTTCTAGTGTTTGGAGTCACTTTTGACTGAGGTGATATTCTGTGATTTGTGTATTTATCAGTAATGAATACTAATGTACTTTTTCCTCTTTGCTTCATCCAAGTGGCTAACCAGCTCGGTGCAATGGTACATGGTACGAGGTGAGCGCCTTTATTGATTAAAACTCTTATATTGTGCTATAGTTCTGGTTGATATTTACAATATGCTTATGTTGTTTGTTTGTTTGTTTAGGGCTATAATAACAGAAGACTATAAAGTGCCTGATAAGATGGTTGGATTCAGTAAGTACTGAAGATCTGAATGAAACGTGTTGATGTTTTCATATAGATAATGTTTAATATTTGCTTTATCATCAAATGGGTCTTATTATTTAAAAGCAAATATCCTCTGTAATGAAATTTGCCCTTTTATTTAATTGTTTGTGGATGAATGATCTAAAAATGTTATATTTGTGACCAGATTTTAAAATAATTTCAGCAGTTTTGTTTGTCATTTGCTGCGTGTATCTGTAGATGTTTGCTTTGACCTTTGAAAAACGTCAGTCATCTTCTGTAAGAAATAGTACGTTAATGTTAGCAACAGAAGTTGAGCTCTTTATTTTCATTGTGTGTCAGTAATCGGACGGGGTGGCGAACAGATCACAAGAATTCAGCTGGAATCCAACTGTAAGATCCAGATTGCTGCTGGTGGGTTTTAATCTGATTCCTGTTCTTCATATTCAATTTGTGTCTTCCATGAGCCTCAAGTTTGTCTTGTTTGATATGATTCACTTTATCATCCTCCAGAGAAATAGGAGAGTTAGACGAGTTTACAACATTTTAAAGAAGATCTAGAGAACTTAATAAAGATTATGTATGATAATAAAGAGATTTTTAATAGTTTTTTTGACTGATTTTAAATGTTAAAACACTAACATGTCGTATTGATATTATAAAATTGATTATAGAAATATTGGGGTTACACTTTACAATAAGGTCTCATTTGTTAATTAACAGTAGTTAATGTATTAACTAACATGAACTAACTGTGAGCAATATTTTTTTTTTTTACAACATTTCATAATATTTGTCAATGTTAGTTCATAAAAATACAATTTGTTGTTATAACCTTATTTTATATTTAAATAATATTTATTCATTATAACACATTTGAGAAATTATTTACACATTACTAAATATTTATTTGTTAAATTGTTGCAAAATTCAAAAAAGTGTTAATTTAGTTTAGTTTTTTTCCATAGTTTTATTAATATTTTGAATTAGCCTTATTTTTATTTTTTTTCATTTCCATATTAATTCAAGTTAATTTTTTAGTCATTTTGTTACACGCTTTTACATACACTATTTAGTTTTAATTTATTTTTATTTCAGTTAAAGTTTATTTCCATTTAATAATTTTAGTGCTTCAAATTAAACTTATTTCAGTTTATTGCCAAGGCAACATTTCTAATTTTCATTTAGTTTAATTTTTTCAACTAATATTTATATTTTATTTTTATGTTTTTGGTTTTCATGTTCATTTTAGTTTCACTTTTAGTAATTTCATTTTGTGCTTTTGTCATTTTATTCGTTGTATACATACATACATGCATGCATACATATAATTTGCTACTTGGCTTTAATTTATTTTTGAGTTTTACTTTTTATTCATTTCCGATTAATTATTTTAGTGCTTCAACTTAATCTTATTTCAGTTTATTGCTGAGGCAGCATTTCTAATTTTCATTTAGTTTAATTTTTTTCAACTAATATTTACATTTTACTTTTATTTCAGCTTTATTACAATTAACAGAAATGTTTTTTTTTTTTTTTTTTTTTAAGTTTAGTAGAATAACGATGATCCAGAGACAATACAATCTCTGAAGCTTTAAAGCGTTCATGCAGTATTTAGTACCACAATGAAGGTTTTCAAGGCTTGACATCACTTTAGACATGTCAAAAGTTGTAATGGAAAATAAACATCTGACGGCCACAAGAAACTGACGATCTAAGCGAAACCGTTTGTGATCCTGGTGCCACAGCTCAGGCCAGTTCGCCCACAGTTTGTGTTGTGCTTTGTTTATAATTTGTTTTCAGTTTCTTGCAATTATTTGTCATGTCCCCCACAGACAGTGGAGGTATGATGGATAGGCCTTGCACCCTGACCGGGACCCCAGAAAGTATCGAGTAAGAATTCACCCTTTAACTGGCACTGCTGTTTAACTAGGGCTGGGCATCCACACACATTCACAAGTTTGATTCAATTCTATGTCGATTAATTTGAAAGTACATCAGGTACAGTACAGGAAAAAATTGCAGGTTAAAATTAACAGCTGATTTGTATGCGAACACTCAAATCAAGAAATCAATATTTTCACCCCAGCCCCAAGTTTAACCCTTTAATACAAAAGCAGCACTTTCAGATTTTGTCTTCCGTCGTTTATGATCTCTCCCTCTTCATTTCCGTCCGTCAGGCAAGCGAAGAGGTTGTTGGGGCAGATAGTGGACCGGTGTCGGAACGGGCCGGGCTTCCACACTCAGATGGACGGGAACAGCGCTGTCCAGGAGATCCTGATTCCTGCCAGTAAAGTTGGCCTGGTCATTGGGAAGGGAGGCGACACCATCAAACAGCTTCAGGTTGGTGGTTATTAGTGTGTTTCTGTTTTTGTACTTTAGTGTCAGGTGACCCTCGACTTTTTAACCCTCTGATCCGTGATGTCCACTACAATGGCAAGCTTTTTTAACATTTCAGGTTGTGATGTTACGTCCTTACCCATAATTCTATATCACTGTCCTCTTGTTTTTATATTCATTTATTTATGACGACATAAAATCAAAATGGCTGAAAGGGGTGATGCATCAATTACCACTGAAATATTTACCATTATTTTCGGTTGGAGTACAGAGATGTGTAGCTCTCTCAAATTAACACCATTTTGGGGAAGTAGAGGAGAAAAATTGCTTAATTTTATATTAAAAAATAGATATGCATTAAATTAATATTCTGTGTGCATTTTATTTATTTATCGTATTTTTTATAGATATTTTATGTCAAAATACATTATTTTGGGGCGTGAAAAGCTAAATATTTAAATTTATTAAAATAGATTATTATTTTATATATTTATTGAAATAAATACATATACTGTATTTATTTATTTATTCAGTTTTTGAAAATGTTTGTTTCCTTTTCATTCCTTCCTCTGTTGTTAAAACTATTAGTAGGACCATATGAATTTTTTTTTTTTTCCTTAAATTCCGTTACATTTTTTCCAAAATCTGTTGGGTTTTTTTCCCCCTTCATTTTAATTTTTTTTTCTCTACTCTGATTTAATGGTTAAATTAAATGTTAGTAATCAAAAATGAAATGAAATAATCTGAAATCTGTTGTATTTTTTTAATCCTTTTTATTTTTCCCAATATGTGTATTTATATTTGTATATTTATATATTGTATATTTCAAATTTTATTTTGTGCGCCCACAGGAGAGGACAGGAGTGAAGATGATCATGATTCAGGACGACCCGATGCCCACTGGATCAGACAAACCCTTGAGAATCACTGGAGACCCTTATAAAGTTCAGGTCTGTGTCTTTAATAACATTACGGCCCTGATATACTTCAAGCAAAATCGAAGAATGAACTGGTGTGACCTCCGAACTACCATTAGTCAGTGGTGATGATGTAATACGTGGGTGTGGCTCTGAGGCTCTGCCTTCTTTGATGTGAAAATCTTCTCTGGTTCATTTCTTCTGTTCAGGCCATCAAGATCAGACGTATGGGGTTAATTTTCCGATCAAAAGTATTGCAGTTACTAATCAAAAAATAGTTAATTTTAAAAACGCTCGTAAAAACGAATTGAAAAACGAATGCGAATTTATCAGAATACCAAACAATGTGGTCACTGATCTAAAAAAAATGTTTTTTTTGTGCTCTGATATTTTCTGCTCATGTTTAAATTTTTTGGACACTTTTTTTTTTTTACTGGCATTTTTGTTCTGTTTTTGTTATTGAGAGGAAAGCGTGCAGCACATATTCTTCTAACCATCAGGATTTTTCGCTGCAAATGTATTTCAAACTTCTTTTAACCCCTAAACAAAAAACAAAAAGGAGCTTCAGCATGAGTATATCGGGGTCTTTACAGTCTCAGTTCCACAGTCATGTTGAATGACATCTGACCCTGTGTGTTTGCTACAGCAAGCGCGAGAGCT
This sequence comes from Mylopharyngodon piceus, assembly GCA_039654765.1. NCBI lineage: Eukaryota > Metazoa > Chordata > Actinopteri > Cypriniformes > Xenocyprididae > Mylopharyngodon > Mylopharyngodon piceus. Next base: position 8,511,381 of record CM077443.1, on the reverse strand, counting down.
GGTTGTTGAGATCATCAGGGAAAAGGATCAGGGAGATTTCAGGAGCGGCCGCAGTGACTTCGGCTCCAGACTGGGCAGCAGCATCGATGTAAGCATGTTCAGCTCCCGAGATTGAATTCATTTTGAGCATTTTAAGCCATAAATAATTCATAATTTGTTTGCACACACAGGTTGCAGTGCCAAGGTTTGCAGTTGGTATCGTCATTGGCAGAAACGGAGAGATGATCAAGAAGATTCAGAACGATGCGGGCGTCAGGATCCAGTTTAAGCCAGGTCAGTGTTATTTAAAAAATACCTAATATGCTTTTTTCTGTTGATGTTAGAGCATGAAAAAGTAGTTCTTTGTATCAGTGTCAGTGTTTCTGAACTCCCTGAAACGCCTCCATTGAAGTCTTGCGTATTCTTCCATGAACGATCATGTCACAATATTCCTCGTTTAAATTATTCATACGCAGAATAAAGGGGCGGGGCCTGGTTGAGTTAGTTAGTAGTGTGTTGAAACTGGCGGTTATGGTAAGGGGCGGGACATTTCCCAAACACCAATCACAACACACTGCTCCAGCCGACCAATCAGAGCACATTGTGCTTTTCAGAAGGAGGGGCTTCATAGAGACAGGAACTAAACAGAGCGTTACTGACAGACTGGGAAGAGAGGAGCTGAACAATGGAGAATATGAGGAAAATAATCAACATTCAAGCAGGAAAACCTGCTCTAGTAGAGCACAAAAACATCAAGACTTAATATGGCCTGATTCCAATCATATTCCAATCATATTTCAATTGCCTAAATGGAGTGCAGTTTTCTGCCTTCTTTTGATTGACAGGATATATCGGCCGGTCAACCGATAGCGTAAAAATTTACTTTTATCGGCAGATACCGATTATTGACCGATATATCGGTGCATCTCTAGAAATAAGCCATTATTTATAAGCTTGCTTTAATATATGTATTAGTTTTAATAATAATGATAACATTAAAAATGAACATATATCGGCCGATACCGATATGGTGGCCGATATATCGTGCATCCCGATTACTTACCATTACTTTAATCTTAGTTTGTACTATGTGAATTGTCTTTGATACACATGTACAGCAGTGTTATTTTAGTTTTATTAATATTTTGAATTAGATTTTATTTTTATATTTTGTTTTCATGTTGACTTTTTTTTTTTTTTTTTTTTTTTAGTTTAATTTTTAGTAATTTTATGTGCTTTTGTCATTTTGTTAGTTTTTTTTTTTTTAAATATTGCTATTTTAATTTTAGTTTATAGTTTTTTGTTTTTGTTTTTGTTTTTTCCTGTTAATAATTTTAGTGCTTCAATTTAAACTTATTTCAGTTTTTCATTTCAAATTTACATTTAGTTTAGGTTATTTAACTAATATTTATATTTATACTACAGGGCTGTTGAATGCTTGAATCTGATTGGTTGATGAACATTCTAAGGTGTGCAATTATTTTCAGTGAAACGCACGGCTAAAGTAGTTCCAGGCAGGTTTTCACCGCATTACAGTTTCATATCACTTCGCCAAATGATTTCAGTTATCTCAAAGGTCCTTTCAGCCAATTACTACTCAAAATTAGCCCAGAACTAGCCAAATCTCATTTCGGGGGGGGTCCCCTGGTAAAAATCGCGTTCCGGGGGGTAAAATCTGCGCTTTTGGCAGGGTTCCCCTGGTAAAAAAGTTCAGTTGAATTATTAGAAAACAATGCACACCCGAGGTGTAACAGCTTCGCTGATGTAAAGCTGCTTCCGTATGTCCTCCTGTGTGTGGTTTATCTGTACCTGTATCTGTTTCGGGATGGGATGTTGGTGAACTTAGGTTAGGGCATGTTGGGACACACTTGATCACACAAATCTCTTAAGACCCGTGGAGGCCCAGCAGGGATCATTGAAGCGTTAAGAAGTTTACAGGGATTAATATACTGTTCTCTCACATGTGTTTACACCGTTTACAATCCCATGAATATTCATATGCAGCTGAGCAATTCAACTGAGAATGCCTGATTAATTCATTCACTTACTGAATTTGAATGGAGGTAGCAAGCAGAATTGTGATTCAAATGTGAATTTAAGGAAGGAGAATTCAATTGAAATAGTTCATAAAATGGTTGTTAGTGTACTGTAGTTTAATACATTTCAGTATGAATTATCCATAAACTTGTCTAAACTAAAGTCTAAACTATCAATCAGACAACAGAAGGCATGTAGTAGATTGTGTGCAACAGGTTTTGATCATGTTGATTATTTAGAGGCCTTAGAAATTCATGTATCAAATATGTATGTGTGTGTGTGTGTGTGTGTGTATATATATATATAATTTTTTTTTTTTTTTTTTTCCTAATCCCTGGATCTCTGTTCATAAACCCGTATGTGTGTGACTGTTTCAGATGATGGGATCAGTCCCGACCGGATCGCTCAGGTGATGGGTCAGCCCGACCGATGTCAACATGCCGTTCACCTCATCAATGATCTGGTTCATACAGCACAGGTACATCTGGATCAGTCAGCTTTATTTCTATAGCGCTTTATACAATCCAGACTGTTTCAGAGCAGTGATAAACAGGAAAATGACAGAATCAATGCAAACAGCTCAATTCGGTTAACAGGTTAAGTTAGTCAGTATAGGGTTATTTTTAGCTTTTAGTTTGTCCACATGACCAATTCTGGATGTTTTGTGTGGCTTGTATTTTATCTTGTTTCTCCTCTGTTTGGTGTTCAGGAGCGTGATGGTTTTGGAGGTCCGGTCGGACCCAGAGGTCGCGGCAGAGGACGTGGTGATTGGAACATGGGAACTCCTGGAGGCTTGCAGGAAGTCACCTACACAATACCAGCTGATAAGTGCGGCCTTGTGATCGGCAAAGGTTAGAACTAGACATGTGCTGATATACAGCAATATGATATGTAATTTTGTAATTTTAGCTTTTCTATCATGGCTAGCTGTGCATTAAACGATTTTAATGCACAACGTAGAGGCAAAGTACCAGTGCATTCAAATCGTTTAATGCACAGCTAGCCATAGCCATGGATTATCCAGCTTATACCATGGTCATTTGCCAGCATTGACAAGTTAAAGCTGTTATTGATGTTTGCAGCACAATATTTGACTGGAAGGGTAAAAATTATGATTATTTTCTCACTTACAGCTCATTAGATCTAGCATAAGATATTTAAATATCAGTCAGTTTTGTTCTATTAATAAATTCAAATATCAGCCGGTTTTGTTCTAGCAAGAGATTTAAATATTGGTTGGTTTTGTTCTATTAATATATTTAAATATCGGTTAAATATTGGTCTGTTTTGTTCTGATAAGAGATTTAAATGTTAGTCGGTTTTGTTCTATTAATAAGTTTAAATATCTGTCTTTTTTTTCTATTGAGAGATTGAATGTTGATCTGTTTTGTTCTATTAACAAATTAATATCAGTTGGTTTTGTTTTATTAATAAATTCAAATATCAGCCGGTTTTGTTCTAGCAAGAGATTTAAATATTGGTTGGTTTTGTTCTATTAATATATTTAAATATCGGTTAAATATTGGTCTGTTTTGTTCTGATAAGAGATTTAAATGTTAGTCGGTTTTGTTCTATTAAGTTTAAATATCGGTCTTTTTTTTTCTATTGAGAGATTTAATGTTGATCTGTTTTGTTCTATTAACAAATTAATATCAGTTGGTTTTGTTCTATTAACAAATTAATATCAGTTGGTTTTGTTTTATTAATTTAAATATCGGTTGGTTTTGTTCTTTTAAGAGATTTAAATGTCGATCTGTTTTGTTCTATTAATAAATTCAGATATCAGCCGGTTTTGTTGTAGCAAGAGATTTAAATATCATTTGGTTTTGTTCTATTAATATATTTAAATATCGGTTAAATATCGGTCAGTTTTGTTCTAGCAAGAGTTTTAAATATCGGTTTTGTATCAGTTGGTTTTGTTTTATTAATTTAAATTTCAGTCTGTTTTGTTCTTGTAAGAGATTTAAATGTTGATCGGTTTTGTTCTATTAACAAATTAAAATATCAGTTGGTTTTGTTTTATTAATACATTTAAATATCGGTTGGTTTTGTTCTTTTAAGAGATTTTAAATATCGATCTGTTTTGTTCTATTAATTCAGACATCAGCCGATTTTGTTCTGGTAAGAGATTTAAACATCGGTCAGTTTTGTTCTAGCAAGAGTTTTAAATGTCGGTTTTGTTTTATTAATAAATTTAAATTTCAGTCTGTTTTGTTCTTGTAAGAGATTTGAATGTTGGTTGGTTTTGTTCTATTAATTTAAATATCGGTCGGTTTTGTTCCATTAATAAATTTAAATATTGGCCGGTTTTGTTCTGTTAAGAGCTTTAAATGTCGCAAACAGTTGATCGTTGGCCTTAAAAATACAGAAGATACAGCAGGAAATGATTTATATTTAATTAATTTATAGGAAACAACATTGTGTTGTAAAGTTGTTTTGTAATTGCATTGTAATCAAAGTACTGAATAATTAACAGACATCATGGAATAAATTTGAGTTGGTGGAAATCTAGTTTACTCCGCTCAAACAAAACTCATCCTGTCAGATGCATGTTTTTCAGAATCGTCACTTTGTATACAATGGGCCTTATAAGTGCTCACTCTGTAGGGACCCTTTAAGCTCTTTATTTGACTACAATGGGGTAAAACATCTACTGGGTGGTCTTAAAACTGCCGTTCATCCGATGAGTGACGTTCTGTTCATTGGTGAATGAAACGGTTAACGTTTTGACAGTCACACTTTTTCTTTTTTAATTATCATTAACTAAAACTCAATATTTTCATTAACCAAAATAAAATATAAAAAATGTTTTATTTCAGCGATTTTTGAATAAGCAGCAATTATCATTTTTGTTTTTCAAGTTGAAGAACTAAAATAACTAAACTAAATCAACTAAAACTTAATAAATTATATAGAAATATTTAAAAAAGACTAATAAAAATGACTAAAAAATGCACAAAAAATACTAAAACTTGAAAATTAAAACAGAAAATATAAAAGTGAAGTCTAATTGAAAATATCAACAAACTTTAATAGTATCGTAATACTAAAATAACACTGTTGCACAGGGACTGTTGGATTGTGGGTAATATTTATTGCATGTAGTAATATTTCAGTTTTTTTTTAATCGTTCATCATTCATTTTTTTCTTGGAATTTCTGGGTATTTTGTTTTAGCCATTCAATTATGAATAGCAATTCATTTTATTTATGTTAAAGAGATTGTCAGAATCACTATTGTGTTATTAATGCAATGAATTTGGGTTTGGTTATATATGCAGGTAATTTTAATGAGTATATGTAATTTATCTGTCCGCATTTGTCATCAAACACCTCCAGATGAAGTGCTTTCTCGTTCCTTTAGATGCATTTTATCAACAAACCTCAAAATAATGAAAATGAGAGAAAATCATTTGCTGCCAGTTAATGCATTAATTAGCTGATTTGTGGTTCTCATACCCAACAGGGCTGTTAACTCTGACCTCAGTGAGAGACACAGATCTCATTGTTGATCAGCTTTGTTAGACTCACTTTTCAGTGTGTGTCGAAGACCACCAGTAGTTTTAACCAGCAGCCTTTAACCAGTCCTCTGTACGCTTGAATTCGAGCTCCTCAGTCCATGAACTCAACGCTCGGGTCTTTATCCGTCCCTCTGTCTGACTGCGGAGCTCATAATGGCTTCATTAATGCAGAAGTTAAATTTGTTTGACAATAGCTTAATGGCCCGTCTCAGTCAATCTGCCCTGGCGCGAAGGCAAAGAGAGGAGGAGCGGTTTTGATGAGCAGTTTCAGCCCGGGTCAGCCGGGGTCACGCCGCCTAGATGCGTCTCCCACAAGTGAACAAATGTTCAGACATCACGGTGTTTCCCTTTACCAGGCTTTCCTGTGTTCGTACACAATCCTGAGACCCCTCGTTTCTCCCTCGAGCAGATGATTTAAAGATGCTTTACGTTGCTCAACTGATATGGCCGATGCCGATATGCATGATATAGTAAAACGTGCTTAACGATAGCTGAAATTAATTTTATATTTATTTTACAATATTTACAAAATTAGTAATAAATAATTTGTAAATAAATTTACATGAAAAAAATAATTTGAAATATCTGCATCCAATTCACACAGACCAGAGTTATTTTAGTTTTTATTTTAGTTTTATTATAGTTTTATTAATATTTCGAATGAGCTTTTATTTTTTATTTTTCATGTTAATTTCAGTTTAATTTTTAGTAATTTCATTATGTACTTTTGTCATTTTAATAGTCTCTTTTTTTTAATATTGCTATTTAGGTTTAATTTATTTTTTTATTTCCCTCGATTTGCTAAAACGTGCGCACGATTTACTATTTAGTTCCCTTGATTTGCTAAATTGTGCGCATGATTTACTATTTCGTTCCCTCGATTTGCTAAAACGTTCGCATGATTTACTATTTCGTTCCCTCGATTTGCCAAAACGTTCGCACAATTTACTAATTCGTTCCCTCGATTTGCCAAAACGTTCGCACGATTTACTAATTCGTTCCCTCGATTTGCTAAAACGTTCACACGATTTACTTTTGTTTCCTCAAATTGCTAGAACGTGCGCACGATTTACTATTCCGTTTCCTCGAATTGCTAAAACGTTTGCACAATTTACTATTTCGTTCCCTCGATTTGCTAAAACGTTCGCATGATTTACTATTTCGGTCCCTCGATTTGCTAAAACGTTCGCATGATTTACTATTTCGGTCACTCGATTTGCTAAAATGTTCGCACGATTTACTATTTCGTTCCCTCGATTTGCTAAATCATGCGCATGATTTAATTCGTTTCCTCGATTTACTAAAACGTTCGCACGATTTACTATTTCGGTCCCTCGATTTGCTAAAACATTCACACGATTTACTATTTCGGTCCCTCGATTTGCTAAAATGTTCGCACGATCTACTATTTCGTTCCCTCGATTTGCTAAATCATGCGCATGATTTACTAATTCGTTCCCTCGATTTTCTAAAACGTTCACACGATTTACTATTTCGTTTCCTCGATTTGCTAAAACGTTTGCACGATTTACTATTTCGGCCCCTTGATTTGCTAAAACGTTCGCACGATTTACTATTTCGTTCCCTCGATTTGCTAAATCATGCGCATGATTTACCATTTCGTTCCCTTGATTTGCTAAAATGTTCGCACGATTTACTAATTCGTTCCCTCGATTTGCTAAAACGTTCACACGATTTACTATTTCGCTCCCTCGATTTGCTAAAACGTTCACACGATTTACTATTTCGTTCCCTCGATTTGCTAAATCATGCACATGCTTTATAAATCGAGGGAACGAAGTAGTAAATTGAGGGAACGAATTTGTAAATCATGCGCACGATTTAGCTTTTTTTCCCCTGCATGTTGTGCAGAGCTCCGTAATTAACAGAAATGTTTTTAATAGTTTTAGTTAACAATAATAACCCTGTTATGTACAGAGTACACATTATGTAGTCAACAAATGCGCATTTCAGAAAATCTGAACTCGCCAAAGTTTGCAAGGAAATTAAATGTTTCTTAGATATTCAAAGACTTGTTTAAATGATATAAATGCGTATTTGCAGAGAAAGAAAGCTAAAGCAGATGGAGAATGCTCAGGTGCTGCCGTTCTCAGTGCTGTCAAAATAAAAGTCCCATGTGATGTCAAAATAAAAGTCACATTGGCAAAACAGAAAACTTGCCTGCTGATGCCGAAAATCTCAAAATGCTAAAGATCAGCCGATATATCCGTCAACCACTGGTTCAAACTGGTTAAATCATGAGGCGTCTTAAAATCTTCCCAGATACTCAAGCTTCAAACAGGATAGATTGCATATGATGCATCTGAGGATCAGAAACACTGACGGTCGTGCTCATGTGTTTGTGTTCTGTTCAGGTGGAGAGACCATAAAGAACATCAACCAGCAGTCCGGCGCTCATGTGGAGCTGCAGAGAAATCCTCCTCCAAACACCGACCCCAACGTCCGGATCTTCTCCATCCGTGGATCTCCTCAGCAGATGGAAATGGCCAGACAGCTGATAGACGAGAAGATTGGGGTGAGTGATCGCTTTCTCATCGCTTTCTGTTTGAATAACAGTATTAATTTCTTTAAAAGAAAACCTTTCTGACCCCAAACGTGGTGTTTGTAAAAGTAAACTCTTCAAGTATGCGTCCAAGGTCAGAGTATGTCTGTTCAGTCTCTCTGATGGGTTATTCTGCTCTTCCTCATACAGGCATCTGGAATGGGAGGAAACAGCAGCTTTGGACTCAGTCCTTTCACCCAAGGACCAGCAACCCCTCATCAGAAGTGAGTGCCTGCTTTTCCTTACTTTCCTTCCTTCCTTCCTTTTCTTTCTTTCTTTCCCTTCAGTTCCTTCCTCTCCTTCCTTCCTCTGTTTATTTCCTCTCTGTCAGTGAGTTTATTCTGGTCAAGAACTTCAGTTTCAGGTTATTTTTAGTCTAAGATCAAAACAGAATAGTTTCCCTCCAGGATCTTGTTTCCTTGTTGTGAGTGTCTCAAAACTGAGCAGTGTGCAGCAGTGTGTTTTAGTCCAGGTGGATTGTGTCAGGCGTGTGTTTGTAATCTGTGAGATGTTGTTTTGTGCACTAGTGGTCCGCAGACGTTCATGACTGGAGGTTGGGGAACCACATATCAGACATGGCAGCCCCAGAGCCAGCAGGACCCCAGTGAGTTTCACGTCCCTCATCCGTTACATCATGAACGTTTCTTCTGAGGACCGTCAGATTCATTTCATCCTTCTCATTTCAGGTCACAATGGATCCCAGACCGGCCAGATGGACTATTCCAAAGCGTGGGAGCAGTATTATAAGAAGCTAGGCAAGTACCTCTGAAACTACTGTGTGAACAACATCACAGGGAGACTCGTTTGAGAGGTTTATATTTTCCTGACTAACAGTTTTCCGGTTCTGCCATATTATTTACCGCCACTTTTGAATGGACTGGAATACTGTTGTTGTTTTTCATTACTCCTGATAAAAGCCAGCAGATGAACTTGCGTTGTTGCGCACAAAAAACGAGTTCAAAAACATCCTGTGAAAAAATCAATACGGAAATCCATTCATATTAACATGGTACGTCATGCTGCGCAATTTGGCGAAAAAATTATTTCTATATCAATATATCTTTATTATTGTTATTAATAATAAAAATATAACAATTTCAAAATAAAACAAAATATGAAAATTATTTTTCTTAAATACTTGATTTTATTATTTTTAAGTACTCAATTTTTTTTTTAATTTACAGAGAAATATTACAATAGTAATATTTCTCTGTAAAATAAAAAAAATGGTATTTAAAAAAAATAATATAATATTTTATTTTACATTACAACTGTAAAATTACACAATACTAATATTTATGGCTTAATTTCGTCATTTTCAAATATTAAACCAAACTTTTATTGTGGCGTGAAACCTCAGGAGCCCTTAAAGCGTCTCTTTTGTTATCAGCGCTTTTCATTATGAGTTTGTGAAGATGTTTGGCGTATGTTTCGTTCTCAAACGCATGTTAAAGCGACTCAAACTCACAGCAGATGCGGATGAAGTTGCAGATGCAGATGAATCGAGACGCTCTGAGACGCCGGCGGATCATGAGCTGCTCACGTGTAAATGAACACAGCGCTGCGCTTCACTCTCAAACACACAGTGCATGTATTTTTTTAATTAAATCGCAGCCTTTGCCATTTGAAAATAGCTGTATTGAGATTTCTGTTTTATTTGGACGAATCCTGCAGCCCTAGCACTAACTGATGTTCTCTGTGCAGGTCAGCAGAACCAAGGCCAGAGCAGCGGCTCCGACTACAGCAAAGCATGGGAGGAGTATTACAAGAAACAGAGTAAGACCGTCTGTCCTGCGGTTGTTAATCGAATGTAGCTGGATGTCTGTGTTCTCATCCTTCTGTCTGTGTGTGTTCAGCTCAGGGAGCCGGTCCTGGTTCTCAGCAGAGTTCTCCTCCAGACTACAGCGCCGCCTGGGTGGAATATTACAGACAGCAGGGGGCGTATTACAGCCAGGGACAGACACAGGCTCCCGGCCTCCCGGTAAACACACTATAGAGATTCATCATATGTTATTTATCAGCTTGTGCGCTGCCAGTCAAAAGTTTGGAATTATTTGAACATTAAAAGAAGTCTCTTCTGCTCACCAAGGCTGCATTTATTTCATGAAGTAAAAATGTGAAATTATTCCAATTTAAAACAGCTGTTTTCTATGTGAATATATTGTAAAATGTAATTTATTCCTGTGATCAAAGCTGAATTTTCAGCATCATTACTCCAGTCTTCAGTGTCACATGATCCTTCAGAAATCATTCTAATGATGATTTGCTGTTTTAAATTGTAATTTCACAATTTTTTCTGTATTTTATTTACTATATATTCACATAGAAAACAGCTATTTCAAATTGTAATATTTCACAATTTTTACTATATTTTATTTATAATATATTCACATAAAAACAGCTGTTTTAAATTGTAATATTTCATAATTTTTACTATATTTTATTTATAATATATTAACATAAAAACAGCTATTTTAAATTGTAATATTTCACAATTTTTACTATATTTTATTTATAATATATTTACACAGAAATCAGCTGTTTTAAATTGTAATATTTCACAATTTTTACTATATTTTATTTATAATATATTCACATAAAACAGCTGTTTTAAATTGTAATATTTCACAATTTTTACTATATTATAATATATTTACATAGAAAACAGCTATTTTAAATTGTAATATTTCACAATTTTTACTATATTTTATTATTACACAGAAATCAGCTATTTTAAATTGTAATATTTCACAATTTTTACTATATTTTATTTATAATATATTCACATAAAACAGCTGTTTTAAATTGTAATATTTCATAATTTTTGCTATATTTTATTTATATTTACACAGAAATCAGCTATTTTAAATTGTAATATTTCAGTTTTTACTGTATTTTATAATATATTCACACAAAAACAGCTGTTTTAAATTGTAATATTTCACAATTTTTACTGTATTTTATTTACAATATATTCACATAAAAACACCTGTTTTAAATTGTAATATTTCTCAATTTCTACTGTATTTTATTTACTCTCTCTATAATAATATTAAAATAATATTATTTTAAATGTAGTAATATTTCACTATTTTTACTGTATTTTTGATCAAATAAATGCAACCTTAGTGAACGGAAGAGACTTCTTTCAAAAACACTTAAAAAATCTGAATTATTCCCAACGTTTGACCGCCGGTGTGTTCATAACATTACACTGACGCTGTGTTTCCTCTTGTCCCGCAGGATCATTAAAGCGGACGACCACGGACCCTTTAGTTGAAGATTTTTGAATCACTGCGAGGAGGAAACAGACCTTTTGTAACAGAGGTTTCTAGATTTGCAACGCCTTGAAGACTTTTACTTTTTTTCTTAGTGAGAAACACTAGCTGTAGAATGACTTATATGATTTAAAAAGAGAACTATTTCTAAATCAGGACATCAAAATTGTTACTAAATCCTTGTGTACACACCATTTATTCGAATGGGCAATTTCCGGGATCCTTTTTGGACCGTTTCAGAGTTGGTTTGTTTTCTATTCTTCCTTTTTAATTCAACGATATATATATATTCAGATGTATATCGCCAAAATGAACCCCGGAGTTGCGGCATTTCATCGATCGCGCAATATAATCTCTTATTTTTCTAGTTCTGTTGCAATAAAATGATCGTGGGCTTAGCAGTCTTGAATACGTTATCGTTTAGTTTTGTCATGCAATGTTTTAAGAATGTGTACAAAATGTTTTCTTTCTTTTTTCTTATACATAAAGCATTTTAATTCAGTGCGATAAATAAAAAAACTGTGATGTTTTTGTTACAGAAATATATGCTTTTGTTACACGAAAAACGGCGAATGGCAGTCGGTTCCTGATGATGTAATTCCTCATGTACTTTGTATTCTGTTTTCATTGTCATTTTATTGTACTCTGGTTGAAAAAGGTGCAATATCTTATTTCAGTTTTTTTTTCTTTCTTTTTTTTGAAACAAAGATGGATTTCTCTAATATTTTGACAGACGTTTAACTTGTAGATCTTAGAGGTTTTTTTTTAGACGTATGCAAATGTAACGGATAATTTTTTTATTACAGTGATTTGACGGGGAAAGGGTGGTTGTTTTTTGCCTTTGCTCTCTTGTAAAACTATGTATGTATGCTCAGATACTTGACTAAATACTTTATTTAAAAATATATATAATTAAATCAAAGACTTTTTTGTCCTGTGTTTTGCAGGAAAACTGTCCCTGTTTTTCTGTTCTGTTTTCATACTGAAATTTGTCAAAGATTGTGAATGTGTAATTTGAAATTTGATGTTGCATCTTGCTGACAGATGAGACGTTTTATGTGTGTTCTGTAAACTTTAAAGCGTTTAAAGCGTTCAAGACTGCTAAGCCTCTCAGAGCCTACCTGTGTATTAATTAATTGTAGTTTTTTATATTCGAAGTATTGGAAGATCAAAGTTTTTGTCTTATTTGGTACCGGCGGTCTCTCTGAAGCCCCTCATCCATCCCAGTACACACTGTGGACTCCTGTACAGTCCCGATCCAGTAACTTTTTAATTCTGTTTTTCCTTTCTACTCTGTGTGATCTAATATATGTATGATTGACTAGTTACAAATTGATCTAGTATTAACTTCATTGCTTAATGAAAAGGGATATTATAATTTCAAAAATGTTTAATTTTAGTGTTTCTTTTCTTCCTCATGTGTACAGGTAACCATGTATTAAAATGATTGAAAGACGACGTCTTCTTTTGTGCTTTTCTTCGCTTGGCATCATCCTTTTCTTTCGCTTCGTCTTCCAGGTTTTTGTCTGTTTTGTTTATATTTTCTATGATGCCTAAAACAAATAGCAGGCAAGTCAAATGTAGTGGTCATTTGAACTTCTGTCAAGTTATTTCATATTTGCTCATTCAGTAACACTTTACAAGGAGGTCTCATTTGTTAACGTTAGTTAAATGTACGCTATATAACCTTTGTCCCTCTGCCGGTTAAAAGGCAGAACTGCATGCTTTGTTTTGATCGTCCTTTGGCTTTGTGTGACTGTTATCCTTCTGCTCATAAAACATCTACTAGATAGTAATTCAGTACGCCATGAGTCGTTATAACGTCCCTTTTACAACATTTCAGGCCATCATCGAAAAGCCAAGCCACGCCCTCTCTCTTCGCCAGCAGACTCTCCTCTTTTCGGCGTTTGTTTAAAACGGGTGATTCCACGGAGGTTGGAGATTTAGCAACTCTGTGTCAACATTTCTTGCTCGTTTTGACAACTAACGTGCCACTCCCACACCAGACACGAGGCAAATCAGCTGGAGCTAGTTTTCTACTTACTGATATGACGAGACACGCACGGGCGAGCGAGCGACGTAAGTACTAAATTTCCCGCGAAAACCACCCCGACAGGTATAAAATATAAACACTTACAACAGGCTTACCATAGTGAATCGACGTAAAACAAAAACACGTTTTGGAAGAAGAATTGATGATGCATTATTTAAATTTTGTTAATTTTGATCAAAAAAAGGTTAGGCTAATGCATTAGCTAACAACACGGCAATATGTCTTACAGTTTTTATTGAACTTTGTCAATGTTATTTAATAAAAATGCAGTTTATTCATATTAGTTCATTTACTGATGTTAACACATATGCTTTTGATTTTAAAAATGTATTGGTAAATCAACTTGAACTAACAATGAACAAACTTGTAAAGTATTTATTAAGCTTAGCTAATGATAACTAATGTTGAAGTGCAGCTGAACTGAAGCCACCCGTCCACAAACATCTGTCTGTTCAGTTGTTTTAGTATCATCAAGATACTATTATAGTTTTTATTAATAGTCTGAATTTTTAAAAAAATTCACTTTAATTTTAACATTTGTTTGTCATTTTTTTTAAATGTCTATATCGTTTTAATTGTTATTTTAGTTTTAATTAATTTAGTACATTAAGTACATCAATATAAATTAAAACGATAAATGTTCCTAGCTGTAATAAAATAAGTTTAAGGTTTTTTAATATTTTAAAAATAATTTATATTTGTAATAATGTTTTTTTGTTGTTGTTGTTTGTTTTTTACTTTTTTTTTTATTTCAAGTAACAATTTAATAAAAAACTAAAAATTAGATTTTAGTTTTATTAAACTATAATAACCTTTGTCTGTTGTTGTATATCTTTTAAAGTCATTTAAGAGTAAATAGGTTTGTTGATCCCAAAGTGTCTGATTGTGTTTGTTTGTTGACATCAGTGTTTATTCAGACTGAAGATCACTAGATTTACTCTTAAAATGCTTAAGGATGATCTTAAACTCTGTCCTGCCGTCTGGTGTAATGCATCCGGTGTGGTTTTTCCTTTAATTGAAAGCACAGTGGTGTGTGTGTGTGTTTATTGAGAGGTGGTTTGTGGGAGGATTCATTGTGCGTAATGGATTTTTAAGCACAGATGAGTTTCCTTCTCTTCTGCCCTCAGGCTGATAAAACACTGGACTGCAGGGAGAGTGTGTGTGTGTGTGTGTGTGTGTGTGTGTGTGTGAGAGAGAGAGAGAGAGAGAGAGAGAGAGAGAGAGTGATCCCAGAAAATTGCATTACCGGAGTGCCTTCTGTGTGAACGCAAACACGTCCCGGGAATGATTCCGGGATTAATGCTGCCTTCATGTGCTGTAGGAAATCTGATAATTCCCACTTCTGAAGTCGTGATTATGAGCTCATCGCATTCAAGTGGGTGAGATGGTGTTCATGTGCAATTTTTTACCTAGGAAACTCGTATTTACTATAATTCCGAGAGCACGTGAAGGCAGCATGATTCCAGGATGGGGACCTAGTAACATTGCCGGTGTTGTGCCGAAATCTGACCCCCACCAAATTATTACCCCCCTAGTATTGGTAGGTTTAGGATTAGGTGTGGGGAGGGGTTAGGATTAGGAAATCAGTTAGCGACTTCAACGAGGGGGGTAATAATTTGTCAGGGAGTGGAAATTCAGCACAACACCGGGATCAGATCCGGAACGCGTCCTGTGTGTCGTAGTGATGACGCTGAAGCTGAGATCATTCGCCAGCATTGAATTCGAATCAGAAAAAAAATGCATTAGCGTGGTTTCTCGAGAGAGAAATCGCAGATCATAAGCAAACTTAAGACGCTGTGTAGACATCACACGTCACAACAAAGGAGTCTGCTGGTGAAAAGAGAATGCGACAGAGCTCGTAATAAAACAAGAATCAACATTAGCTCGGTTTTTCTGAGATGGATTTGAGAGGGATTTGAAATGTTGTAAAAGCGACACAGAGATGATGGTGTTTTTATTACTCCATATTCATCCGCACAAACAAATGCATGCAGTTTTTTTTTTTTTTTTTAACGACTTACATAGTGTACCTTTAATTTATTTTTAATTCAGTTTTAGTTTGTTTTAATTTTTTTCCAGTTAATAATTTTAGTGCTTCAACTTAAACTCATTTCAGTTTATGGCCAAGGGAACATCATTTTCTTCTAGTTTTTCAACTAATATATATTTTTTCAGCTTTATTTAAATTAACAGAAGTGTTTTTAATAGTTTTCGTTAATGATAATTCCCTGGATTAATGCATGAAGAACAAACGTACACTCAACACAATGATTTCTGCCTTTTGTTCAGTTTAATTCAAACGAGCTAAAATAACTCAATTTTGAACATTTTATCACAACTTAATTTCATCGTGTTGAATCCACTTAATATATTTAAAACTGAAGTTTGCTTAATATATTTGTGTTAAAACTAAAAATTTGTTTGGCAAATGCAATAAAAGTAATATGTAACATAATAAATTGACTTAATCCAACTAAATTGTGTTGATCCAACTAAACTAATTTAATTTGAATTAAATAAATTGTGTAAATTCATTCTTAAATTAAATTAAGTAAGGGTAATGAATTCATTTTGAGTGTAATTTAAGAGATATTTGATCTGCTGATGGTGGATTATTATTGAAGACAATCATGTTCAGGAGTCTGTGAACATTACGGCTTTAATTATTAATGTGTTGCATGAACATTATTGATCATTCACATTTCACATCGCAACACTTTATATACGCTTATGCAATTCTTAGCAGATCAGTTAAATAGATTGAATGTGCATTAATGTCTGAATGCATGTATTGAGTTCTTAAAGGCTTGTTAAAGTTAGTGAATATAAATACGTATATGTCTGATGACATATTCATGGTTTTGATGTTTATCTCACATTCAGATCCAGACTTGAATCTCGCTTCATGAAGTTTTTCATTATTTTGTTTTATAATAAGTCTTTTGTGTGTTTTCTTTAGACGTTTCCTTGTTGACACGGATCATGATGGACAGAATCGGTGTGTTGATATTGTGAGTATGTATATGTAATGTTTGTTTTGGTTTGGCTTTATAAGCATTTGAAATATATTACAATTCAATTCAGTTTCCTTGTCTGCATTAATTGGCCATTAATTAATGACTGTGATTGGGGTTGTATGTAGAACTCTATGGTTCTTGACTCAATTTTAAAGGTTCTATATAAGGAGAAATGTCTTAAATTATTTCATAATACTTTCATGTTTAATGGGTTGTTTACATATTTTTCTAGTAGTAAAGTTTGTTTACGAGCTGTTTAATTCATAAAATTTAATTAAAATAAAATTAATTAAACAAAACTAAATCCATAAAATGGAGGGAAACCCCTAAAAGCTTCCATATATGAAGTGCCTGAAAGAACCTTTTCATCTAAGAGAGTATAAAATAAAAAACCTTCACCTTCATTTCTGCTCTCAAACCCGAATAAACGAATGAATGTTCCTCCTCGAACATCACATGATGACAGTGATCTCCAGTGTAACAGATGTCAGATCCTCCTCAAAACGCCATGACAGATTGATTTGCATCAAATGAAAAGGGAACCTGCGGGATGAGAATGGAATAAAGATGTTCTCCCTGCTGGAGGAAAGTGGGAAAATGCTCATTTCAAACACTCCATCCATCCATCCGGAGAAGAAAAAGCTCACAAAGCCTGAACTGAACGCTGGGCTTCATATGAGCAGCGATCGATGTTAATCTGCTGAGATTCAGAAAGAATAGAGCGTCAGAGAGAAAAATACTCACTAATGTTTGTCACAAATTCACTAAGTGAGACAATAATACTGGGAATAAACTGTGTTTGAATGAATAGACCGGGGTTAGTTGTCACTTTCCCAGGGAGTTTTATTTTTTAAAGTCAGTTTCTGTACAGACTCGAACCTTAAAGCTGTTGAACATTTACATTGTAATTATTGCCTGGTTTAAAACAAAATAATTAAATTAAATTAATCAAGACATGACTCCTATATATATATATATATATATATATATATATATATATATATAAATATATATATAGTGTGTCTTATTCTTTGACATTTTTGGTGGTATTATACTTTGACACTTATGTATAGTGTCATAAAATACATATACACAATGTATGTTAATTTGTTTTACTCATTTTACTCGTCACCCACTTTAAACTTAAATTACTTGTGTTGTAAATAATTACATATTTAGACAAAAAAAAACTGCAACAAGAGAAAGTGAGTGAAATCAAAATAATTGCATGTCATGAGAGACTGTGTGTGTATTGAGGTTAATAACAGCTGGTTAAATGTGTGAGAATAATTGTAGCCTGTGATGTGTTAATAGCCTCTATACAGGTGTTGAGCCACTTATGTGAGATTATCTCTCAGTCTGTCTCTCTCTCTCTCTCTCCATATCTGTCTCACTCTCTCTCTTTACAAAGACTCGGAGTTTCTCATTGGGTGTGTGTCTTTAAGGGGTGGCGGGGCTCCTGCATAAAGAGGTTTTGTGTGTGTGTGTGTGTGTGTGTGTGTAGGTGGGTTGGAGGGTCATTAATAACTAATTAGAGGCTCGGAGCCACGGGCTCCTATAAGTGGCCCCGATCCAGAGGGACCGCAGCAGTTTCTTCCCATCCCCGCATCATCATCCCGCTCCGCCGCACACATGGGTTCGGTTCTGCCCGCGGAGACGCTCGCGCTGAAGTCCCGGTTCAGGTCTCAGCTGTGTGAGATCATCACCTCCGATATTCTGCACAGTTTTCTGTACGGCAGATGGAGGAACGTGCTGGGAGAGAATCCGTACGAGGAGCAGCAGCAGAGCCCGAGAACCGCCTTCACTGCCGAAGTTCTGGCGCAGTCCTTCACTGGAGGTACTTTCACTTTCTGCGATCCATTTTTTAAATATACGCAAAAGAGAGGCGCTCGGTTAATGTCGCTATTTATGTTTTTTAAAGCTTCAACCTGACAGAGGTAAAATGATTGAAGCTGATGTTCTCTGATGAAGTCCCAGCAAACACAAAACGTTCCCCTATTTAAAAAAACAATAACGTTCTAGGAACGTTTTGTAACCAAAAAATAACCTTGCCAGAACGTTGCAGGGAGTTTTTTTTACTTAAATAGAACATTTACAGAACGTTCTCTGACTAATTATTTTTATGTTTTATTTTTATCACCATAAAATAACCTTTCCAGAACGTTGCACGTGTTGTTGGGACGATCTGTACAAGTGAACTTTTAGTTTGGATTGTTTGCGGTGAAAAAAAAAAAATCTTTAATTTAAGATGTGTTTTTGAGATTTTATTTAATTGTTTGAACTGAAGCGAGATGTGTCGATTTTAAATATTAAATCGCTGGTTCTGTTGTCGTTATATGTGATATAATCAAGAATGAATGAAAAATAAACTCGTTCACAGAGAAAATCGCTTCGTAAATTATCAAAAAAAAGTCCCGATGCTTTTTTTTTCGTCGTCGTGTGTTTAATTTCGTTATCGTGTATTTTTGGTGAATTATTTTTTTCGTTGTTGTCGTTGATAGTCTTATTTTGCGTCATATAATTCTGAAAAATAATTGTTTAATTCCGATCGCGACTTAAGAAAACGGACGAAAATCGCCCGAACTTGACGATGCGTTTAAACGCCAATGAAACTCTAGGAAAAGTGTCATGATCTGCGAGAGCTGTCAGTGGGAATAAACTCTCTGGGAATTTCTTCTCAGGGATGCTGTTCTCCAGCATTTTGTCTCTTTTCTTTTGCTCCATTGAAGCCGTTTAACGCGGTGAAAAGGTGCTTTTGGACCCGCGCGTTCGGCGTGTAACCGCCGACGACTGAATGAAGCGGCTTTAAATTCATTTGGTTAACTTTGTGCTTGACCTGAGAAAGCCAAAGAAAAGATTCCCATTCTCGGAGCTTTATCCCGCATTCATGGATCTCTGGACAGGCTCTTTTCCTCTCCTGGCATCTCCGCTTCTCTCCATTAACACACCGTGAACGGCTCTTTCTGTCCTCATTCACGGCATGTCAAGCAGCTAATCGCCTTTCCATCTTTTTGTTTGCGAAATTCCTGCGTGTTTTTAAACAAGCCATCGCTTCATTCACTCACATTTATTGCTACAAACGTGGTGAAAGGATAATGAATGTGGAATGAGTCAGTGGAGAATAATGAGTGTCAGTGCGAGCAGAACGAATGCGGTTCTTCACCTTCTCCTCAGCCGCTTCTGTTGGCGTTTTGTGCGCAACAAATAGGCGATTCTTTGATTTTGACATTAAATGCGAGTGTCTTTCTTTGGCGCTTTGAGGCGACTTTCAATGCGCTTTTACAGTTTCCCTCCCCAACATTTAACGCATTTAATCCGGTTAAATAGAGGTCATATTTCGTGACCAAAATAATAATAAAGGGGATTCGTTTCATTCATTCGTTTCGAAGTGTCATTACAAAGATGAGCTAGTTTTTTTTAGCACTAGATAAACTATAAACATCACACGTTTGTTTGACAGCTAAAAGAATAGGCCTAAACAATAAAATCGGTTTTTATTAAAGCTCATTCGTTTTTTGAAATTGTTAAACATTTTGAAATGAACAGCAGCATAAAAAGCAATATTAAACTAGATCAAATAACAATCGCCAAAGTAAAGTAAAATAAAGTGCCATATGGCCTGGCGATTATATTATATTATATAGACTGTGTATAATAAAAAGCAATATTAACATGCTACACTCTAAAAAATGCTGGATTAAAAACAACCCAATTTGGGTTGAAAATCAGCGATTGGGTTAAATGTTTGACCCAACGTGCTTGTCAGTTTTATTTAACCCAACTATTGATTAAAAATGACTATATGTCTGGAATAAAATGAACCCAAAATAGGTTGGAAATTAAAAATCAGACATATAATTACTAGAGGCAACAATAATAATCAAAAGGTGAACATTTATTAATAAGCAATTTAATAAATGTTTATTGTTTAATTATTATTCATTAAACTATTATTCATTAAGCATTAATAAATGTCAATTTCCAACCTATTTTGGGTTCATTTTAAGTGAGCAATACAGTAATTTTTAAACAATAGTTGAGTTAAATAAAACTGACCAGCAGGTTGATCAAACATTTAACCCATCCGCTGGGTCAAAACAACCCAACCGCTGGGTTTGTCCATTTTAACCCAACTTGGGTTGTTTTTAACCCAATGTAGAATAGATCACAACAGCCAGAATGCACAGAAAAGCGTATTAATGTAAAGTTTTAATCCATTTAAAAATGTCATTTATATTTTTGCAAAGAGCAGTAAAGTGCCATATAGGCTGCTGATTATATTATATACAAATTATAGACTGCTGTATACCATAACAAGCAATATTATGTTAGAATATCTCACATGAGAATACTTGAAACAAAAAAGCCCATTCATATTCATGGTGTTGATGTCCTGCAGAGGTTCAGAAGCTGTCTAGTCTGGTTCTGCCCAGCGAGGTCATCATCGCCCAGAGTTCAGTCCCGGGAGAAGGTCTGGGGATTTTCTCCAAGACCTGGATCAAAGCCGGCACTGAGATGGGCCCGTTCACCGGGAGGCTCGTGTCCCCTGAGCACGTGGACCTGAGGAAGAACAATAACCTCATGTGGGAGGTGTGTGTGTGTGTGTGTGTGTCAAACCAAAGAAACCTCATTTTATTCTGCATGATTTTTTTAGCATCATGGGATTCATTTGAACACACTCGTAAAAATAAAGCTTCCAAAAGGGGGTTTTCACTTGCAGCATTCTGGGTTCCAAAAAAAGAACATTTCAGCGATCAGTTCTGAAACATCTGAATATCTGAATAAACTAAAGAACCTTTTTCCACCTTTCCATGCACTTTAAAAATTAAGGTTCCAGAAAGGTTGTTTTTTTCCGCAGTGATGCCATAGAAGAACCATTTTTGGTTCCCCAAAGAACCTTTCAGAGAAACATTTCTTTCTTACACTCTTAAATATTTGACATCAATGTTTCCATGAAGAATCTTTAACATCCATGGAAACTTTCCATTTTAACAAAAGGTTCTTTAAAAACATTCTTCACACCAAGAAAAAAATAGCTCTTTTAAAAACTCTTCATTTTGTGGAACCAAAAATGCTTCTTCTTTGGCATCGCTGTGAAAAAAACCTTTTGGAACCTTTATTTTTAAGAGTGTAAAGAACATTTTAATAATCTTTTTCCACTATAAAGAAGCTTTTTTGTTCCATGCACTCTTAAAAATAAAGGTTTTTTTCACAGCGATGCCAAAGAAGAAGCATTTTTGGTTCCACAAATCTTTCAGTGATCGATTCTTAAAAGAACCATTTTTTTATTAGTGTGAAGAACATTTTAATAATCTAAAGAACCTTTTTCCACTATAAAGAACACTCTAAAAAATGCTGGGCTAAAAATAACCCTAGTTGGGTTGAAAATGGACAAACCCATCAGTTGGGTTAAATGTTTGACCCATCCTGCTGGTCAGTTTTATTTAACTCAACTATTGATTAAAAATTACTATATGTTTGGCTTAAAATGAACCCAAAATAGGTTGGAAATTAAAAATCAGACATAATTACTAGAAGCAACAATAATAATCAAAAGGTGAACATTTATTGTTTAAACTAATGTTCATTTATTAAACATTAATAAATGTTAATTTCCAACATATTTTGGGTTCATTTTAAGCAAGCAATACAGTAATTTTTAAACAATAGTTTAATAAAACTACCCAGCAGGTTGAGCAAACATTTAACCCAACTGCTGGGTTTGTCCATTTTAACCCAACTTGGGTCGTTTTTAACCCAGCATTTTAGAGTGAACCTTTAGTGGTTCCACTGATGTTTAAGGCACTTCATGGGTCCATCGATGCCAGTAAAGAATCTTTATTTCTAATAAGTGCACGTTTAAAAGGAACCGTGTGTGTTTCAGGTGTTCAACGAGGACGGCACCGTCCGCTGCTTCATCGACGCCAGTCAGGAGGATCAGCGCAGCTGGATGACGTACATTAAATGTGCCCGAAACGAACAGGAGCAAAACCTGGAGGTGGTTCAGATCGGCAGCAGCATCTTCTACAGGACTCTGGAGGTAAAACACCTTCTGAACTGGTGATGAAACACTGGAAAATCTGGGAATACATTAAAATTACATTTTAGTATTTGAAAAATCTAAAAGAAAGACACAATGAAAAAAGTTCCATGAATGATGTATAAATAAAAAATTTTTGTGCAAATGTTTTGAGAGCATTAATGAAGAACCAGATAACTGTGAACAAACGTTCTATTAACGTTACTGGAAGGACAGGATTTCATTCACAATACATCAAATCTCAGTCAGCATCATTTCTGTTTGTATTTTCAGACGATTCCACCAGATCAGGAACTGCTCGTTTGGTATGGAAATTCCCACAATACCTTCCTTGGTATTCCTGGAGTCCCGGGAGCAGAGGAGGAACACCAGAAAAAGAGAAACGGTATGTGTGTGTGAGAGAGAAAATCAGAGTGTGTGAGAGAGTGAGTGTGTGTGAGAGAGAAAATGTGTGTGTGTGTGTGTGTGTGTGTGAGAGAGAGTGTGTGAGAGAAAATGAGTGTGTGTGTGTGTGTGAGAGAGAGAGAGAAAATGAGTGTGTGTGTGTGAGAGAGTGAGGGTGTGTGAGAGAGAAAATGTGTGTGTGTGTGAGAGAAAGTGAGTGTGTGTGAGAGAAAATGTGTGTGTGTGTGTGTGTGTGTGTGTGTGAGAGAGAGAGAGAGTGTGTGAAAGAAAATGAGTGTGTGTGTGTGTGAAAGAGTGTGAGAGAGAGAAAATGAGTGTGTGTGAGAGAGAAAAAATGAGTGTGTGTGTGAGTGAGTATATGAGTGAGAGTGTGTGTGTGTGTGTGTGAGAGAAAATGAGTGTGTGTGTGTGAGCGAGTATATGAGTGAGAGTGTGTGTGTGTGTGTGTGTGAGAGAGTGTGTGAGAGAAAATGAGTGTTTGTGAGAGAGAAAATGAGTGTGTGTGTGTGTGTGTGTGTGAGAGAGAGAGAGAGAGAGAGAGTGTGTGAGAGAAAATGAGTGTGTGTGTGAGAGAGTGTGAGAGAGAGAGAAAATGAGTGTGTGTGAGAGTGAAAATGAGTGTTTGTGAGAGAGAAAATGAGTGTGTGTGTGTGTGTGTGTGTAAGAGAGAGAAAAAATGAGTGTGTGCGTGTGAGCGAGTATGAGTGAGAGTGTGTGTGTGTGTGTGTGAGAGAGAGTGTGTGAGAGAAAATGAGTGTGTGTGAGAGAAAATGTGTGTGTGTGTGTGAGCGAGTATATGAGAGAAAATGAGTGTGTGTGAGTGAGTATATGAGTGAGAGTGTGTGTGTGTGAGAGAGAGAGAGTGTGTGAGAGAAAATGAGTGTGTGTGTGTGAGCGAGTATATGAGAGAAAATGAGTGTGTGTGAGTATATGAGTGAGAGTGTGTGTGTGTGTGTGTGTGAGAGAGTGTGTGAGAGAAAATGAGTGTGTGTGTGAGAGAGAGTGTGAGAGAGAAAATGAGTGTGTGTGAGTGAGTTACTGAGTGAGAGTGTGTGTGTGTGAGAGAGAGAGTGTGTGAGAGAAAATGAGTGTGTGTGTGTGAGCGAGTATATGAGAGAAAATGAGTGTGTGTGAGAGAGAAAATGTGTGTGTGTGTGTGTGTGTGTGAGAGAGAGAGTGTGTGAGAGAAAATGAGTGTGTGTGTGTGAGAGAGAGAAAATGAGTGTGTGTGTGTGAGAGAGAAAATGAGTGTGTGTGTGTGTGTGTGAGAGAGAGTGTATGAGAGAAAATGAGTGTGTTTGTGAGAGAGAGAGAGAAAATGAGTGTGTGTGTGTGTGTGTGTGAGAGAGAGAGTGTGTGAGAGAAAATGAGTGTGTGTGAGAGAGAAAAAATGAGTGTGTGTGTGAGTGAGTATATGAGTGAGAGTGTGTGTGTGTGTGTGTGAGAGAAAATGAGTGTGTGTGTGTGAGCGAGTATATGAGAGAAAATGAGTGTGTGTGTGTGAGAGAGAGTGTGAGAGAGAGAAAATGAGTGTGTGAGAGTGAAAATGAGTGTGTTTGTGAGAGAAAATGTGTGTGTGTGTGAGTGAGTGTATGAGTGAGAGTGTGTGTGTGAGTGTGTGAGAGAAAATGAGTGTGTGTGTGTGAGAGTGTGAGAGAGAGAAAATGAGTGAGAGAGTGAAAATGAGTGTGTGTGAGAGTGAGTGTGTGTGAGAGAGAAAATGAGTGTGTGTGTGTGTGAGAGAGAGAAGAAATGAGTGTGTGTGTGAGCGAGTATATGAGTGAGAGTGTGTGTGTGTGTGTGAGAGAGAGTGTGTGAGAGAAAATGAGTGTGTGTGTGTGAAAGAGAGTGTGAGAGAGAGAAAATGAGTGTGTGAGAGTGAAAATGAGTGTTTGTGAGAGAAAATGTGTGTGTGTGTGTGAGCGAGTGTATGAGTGAGAGTGTGTGTGTGTGTGAGTGTGTGAGAAAATGAGTGTGTGTGTGAGAGAGTGTGAGAGAGAGAAAATGAATGTGTGAGAGTGAAAATGAGTGTGTGTGTTTGTGAGAGAGAAAGTGTGTGTGTGTGTGTGTGTGTGAGAGAGAGAGAGAGAAAATGTGTGTGCATGAGAGAATGTGTGTGAGAGAGAAAATGAGTGAGAGTGTGAGAAAATGACTGTGTGAGTGAGAGAAAATGAGTGTGTGTGAGAGAGTGAAAATGGGTGTGTTTGTGAGAGAAAATGTGTGTGTGTGAGAGAGAGAAAATGTGTGTGCATGAGAGAATGTGTGTGTGAGAGAAAATGAGTGTGTGTGTGTGTGTGTGTGTGTATGAGAGAAAATGAGTGTGTGTGTGAGAGAAAATGAGTGAGTGTGAGAAAATGAGTGTGAGAGAGAATGAGAATGTGTGTGTATGTGTGTGTGAGAGAGAGTGAAAGAGAAAATGATTGTGTGTGTGATGTGTCTGTGTGTGTGTGTCTGAGTGTGAGAGTGTGTGTGAATGAGTGTTTGAGAGAGTGTGTGAATGTGAATGAGTGTGTGTGAGAGTGTGTTATGTGTGTGTGTACCTTCATGTTAAGCTGATAAAAATCACAGCAATTACAGAGATAAAACTCATTGTGTTTTCTTAAGCTTTATTGCTTAATTAGTCAGAGTTTAAGAGCTTGAGGAAAGAATGCGGAGCAGATGTTATCTGTGAGACTCATGTACATGTCTGCCCTCTAGTGGTGCATCATGGGACTGCTGCTGTACAAATTTGATATCCACTCATAATTTAGACAGTCATAATGTTTGGGTAAAATATTTGCCCAGATATTATTTTTGGAACCTTCATATTTATGTGCCATATAAAGCAGAGAGAACTAGATAAACTATTATAAAAATATCTAAACATTCAGTCTGCGTTCGAAACCTTTTAACAACTTGTTTTTGTATATTGTTTTGTATAAAAATGTATGTCTTTGTAATTAATTGTGAAATTGACTTTTCAGTGTGGTGTTTTTTCATTTTACCAACAAACCGGGCACATTTAAGTTAACATTGTGTGGTCTTCATTCTCCTCCACAGACGACGCACACGTATGTGATGCTGCATCTTCCTCCTTGCCCTCCTCTTCCTCTTCATCAACCGCGAGTCGCATGCGCTGCGTCATCTGTCACCGTGGCTTCAACTCCCGCAGCAACCTGCGCTCACACATGCGCATCCACACCCTGGACAAACCCTTCGTCTGCCGCTTCTGCAACCGTCGCTTCAGCCAGTCCTCCACGCTCCGCAACCACGTGCGTCTCCACACGGGCGAACGGCCCTACAAGTGTCACGTGTGCCAGAGCGCGTACTCGCAGCTGGCCGGCCTGCGCGCGCATCAGAAGAGCGCCAGACACCGACCCAACGGCTCGAACTCTGAGGCCGGACAGCCGTCGTCTCCACCAGCGCAGATGCCAGCCGTTTCCCATCCTGCACTGCTGCGTCACATCCCAACCATGGTGCTCTGAGACAAACTGCAACAGAGAGTCCAATTACTGTTCATGCACTTTAACCTCCACAGCTCAAGTTCGGCAATACAATCGCTAAGACAGATAACTCAATACTTGTGTCACTCATTCAAAACATTTCACACAGTGAGCACTATATATGAGTCTATGAGGATTTATCAGTGCTTGCATGAAATACATTAATTGTTTTCTCACCGCCAAAAGTCTAGAAAAAAGGTTCTTTATAAGACTCTAGGGTTCTTGACTCAATTTTAAAGGGCTATATGTAAAAAATTTTGTGTATTAAAGGGTTAGTTCACCCAAAAATGAAATTTCTGTCATTAATTACTCACCCTCATGTCGTTCCACACCCGTAAGACCTTCGTTCACCTTCAGAACACAAATTAAGATATTTTTGATGAAATACGAGAGGTTTTTTTTTATCCTTCATTGAAAGCAACGAAATTACCACATCCAATGTCCAGAAAAGTAGTAAAAACATTGTTATAATAGTCAACGTGACTACAGCGGTTCAACCTTAATGTTATGAAGGGATAACGACTTCGCTACGCTATTTTTGTTGCAGCACTTCCAGGTTGTACGTCCGAACGGCGGCTCATTATTGGCCGACGCCTGTTCACGTGCTCAGCTCAACGCATGCGTGTGATGCTGACGCAGGAGCCGGCCAATACTGAGCTGGCGTTCGGACATAAACACGGAAATGCAACACTGCGCCAACTGCGTAACACAGGGGCGCCTGCAGGATTTTATCTCAGGGTACGCACAGAACTAGCCTATAAAAACAATAAAATAACAGCACAATTCACTTGCCTCAAACTCAGTATTATTATTTTTTTTGTTTCATTTAATTTATTGCCACACTTTAATATGTGAATTATATTATCAGAAAACTAAACACATTTAGCGTCGTCAGGCTTTTGTTTGTGCTTAATGGATAAAACAACGGCGCTTCGCACTCAGGTTTATGGCTGCTGTAAATTTTACCTGCCACAAGATGGCGCTGTTTTCGACACTCTTGATGCTTTGAAACTTTTTCCGAAACATTTAGAGAAAAGCTTTAAAGATTTAAGAAGCTTCATTTCTCCATCCCTACTCAATAGTTTTTAGTGCAAATGTTTCAATCGAATTTAGCTGTTTTAGAGAGCGTTTACTCATTTTGAGCCTGTTAAACATTAACTATCTGTAATGTCATTTTTCATGTGTGAAAAAAGCGACGAAACTAAACTAGCCAATCAGATTTCTTTTCACCCATATCCCCCACCCACGCACGCGCGCACACACACATTTGACTTTACAACACACAAACGCACACCTTTATTTATTCTCATTCTTTCTTTTTTAATATGTCATAAGTGTACGCAGATATATTTTAATAATCAATTTAAAAATTATGTAAAAAAATAAAAACGGCATTATTTAGCGCCCTCTCATGGTACGCACAGCCGCCACTGGCGTAACAGACTGACAGGGAAGAGGAAAAATTGTTGAATAAAGTCGTTATTTTTGTTTTGTCTTTGTGTACAAAAAGTATTCTCATCGCTTCATAACATTAAGGCTGTAGTCACGTTGACTATTATAACAATGTTTTTACTACTTTTCTGGACACTGAATGTGGTAATTTCGTTGCTTTCAATGGAGGATAAAAAAAAAAAAAAAAACCTCTCGGATTTCATCAAAATATCTTATTTTTTGTTCCGAAGATGAACAAAGATCTTACGGGTTTGGAATGGCATGAGGGTGAGTAATTAATGACAGAAATTGGGTGAACTAACCCTTTAATCAACCTTTTTGCCAATGTGTGAACGGCTTAATGAAACGTTAAAAACAAGACCTTCCCCGACTTCATAGGTTGTCTATGAAAGCTTGTAGACTGATTTTTATGTGAAGGACTCGGGACGTTTTTGCCGGGAAAATCAAAAGCATGTGACGGTTACACGCGCTCCCGGGAGCCTCTCTTCCGATCAATTTCATAAGAAAAGCTAATGATCAGGTCCATTCGCTACTGTCATGCAAAGAAAAGGGATTCATTCAAACTATCGTCTCACATAATCAGATCTATATAGTCTCAAATATACGTTATAATCTAACAATCGTGTTATTTTAATTACCTCATCTGCCGACGGTAAATCGCAGAGCTAATGCAAACATATCCACATCACTTTCCGAACTGCTGTTTTCTCACCGCTGCAATTTTTGTTGTGTTTATTTTGTTATTGAGAAGAAAGCGCGCGCAGCACATACTGAAATATTGATCTAACCGTCGCTCTTTTATATCGCTGCAAAGGTATTTCCAACTTTTTACTTCTAAGCGAAGAACAACAACAACAAATCTATATATATATATATATATATATATATCAGTATATCAGGGCCTTGAATCCCGTTCAGTCTCTTCTACGCGTGCACAAGCAATAAGTTCCTGTCTGCAGTTCACTTCACAGCCACCGGTGTCGCTAATAACAAGGGTTTCTGAATTCTACTTAATAGCCTCTTTAAAGACCCAAAAATGTTCTATAAAAGGACTGCGTAATACTTTCATGTTTAAGGGTTGTTTCATTTTTTTTTTTCTAGTGATAAAGTAGGTTTACGAGCTGTTTAATTCATAAAATTTAATCAAAATTAAAAATAATTGAAACAAAACTAAATCCGTAAAATGATCCTAAAATGTTCTGAAGCACCTGACAGAAACATGTACCTTTTCTTATGTGTATACATTATAAACAAAAGTGCATAAACATTCTTAAATCAAGATACATTTACTGGAGAAGCAAAATGACTTCAGATATTAAGTCTTGTTTTCTGAGAAATAGGTCAAAATTAAGTGACTTCATGCTTAATTTGGGGTCAGAAAAGTAAACTTAATTCAGAAGGGAACTTTTATTATTCTGACCCCCATTGGCATTAATTGTTTCCACCGCCAAAACTCGATCCACCTACAGACCAATCTTGTCAAAACCTAACAAGACCACATTTTGTTACATTTCTACAGTACAATCTTATAAATAAAGGTTCCAAAAGGGGGTTTTCATGTAAGAAAAATTTGAAGTAGAAACCAGCTAAAAGTTGGTTGAAAAAGTGACCCGCTGTGATTGCTAAATCTGTCCTAGCGATTGTAAAACTGCTGTAACTGTGAAACCACAAGATGGAGGATGATGTTGATATTTGTATTAGTGAATGAATGTTCACTGGTTACAGGGATGCTGGACAGATATCAAAGAGAAGAAACAAAGGAAATATGGCACAAAATACATATAAAGTGACTGAACTGAATGCCTTAAAGTCTCATAAAAAATGACACGGGCAGTCAAACGCTTGGACACTCGTTCTTTATACAGACTGATTATCACATGTTAGAGTCAGTGCAGTGATGAAAACTCAAATCTGGGAATGATGCCGTGATCCTCAAATGAAAACACTCTTACATTTCAGTTTCGCAAAGAAATGCATTTCTTATGAACTGGTTTAGATCAAAAGGGTTTTAAGATTGCAAATTCTGTCGTTTCACTACACTGCAAAAAGATGATGTTCTTTATCTTGTTTTCCAGCTCAAATATCTAAAAATCCTTAAATCAAGATACATTTACTGGAGAAGAGAAATGACTGAAGATATTAAGACTTGTTTACTAAAAAAATGTATTAAAAATAAAGTGATTTTGTGCTTAAAACAAGAAAAAAAAATTCTGACTCCATTTATTAAGCACAAACTCACTTAATTTTGATGATTTTTTTCCCAGAAAAAAAGACTAATATCTTCAGTCATTTTGCTTCTCCAGTAAATGTATCTTGATTTAAGGATTTTTTGTACTGGAAAACACTGAGGAATAAAATAATTTTTGTACAGAATACATTTTAATATTCAAGTTGGTGATGTTTCTACCTGCTCTTTAAGATAAAATAGATTTTACTGCAATTCAGTGACGATTGCGAATTTGTGGATATCAATTCTGTTCAGGAATAATTTATAGCTTTAAAAAAAACAAAGACAAGATAACAAAAATATCATTTTCTGTCAGCAGTGCTTTTGATGAGGAAATGAGTATAAACTTCAGATGTACATAAGTTTGTATTTTTTGTCTATTGTAAATAAAAGTTGAAACAAAGAAGCTGACTGCCTATGAAAGCTCATTTCTGCCACAAGGAAAAATCATGCTTTTGTAAATCATGAAAAGTCAAAATTATGACATACTAAATCAAAATTATGACTTAAAAAAAGTCATAATTATGACATTAAAAAGTAGAAATTATGACTTAAAAGTTATTAATATTTTTGATTATTGGTATAGGACTATGTTTTATTTACACAACTGTAGAATTCTTTAAAGTTGTGTGTCATTTATTATATATATATATATATATATATATATATATATATATATTGTTTTGTTTTGGTTTTTGAAGAGATTTAGTAAAAGTTGAAAAAACGTACACTACTGGACTATATATTATTTCAGTGGTTCTGCTCTTGAAGCAATGCACATTCTTAATATTTAAGTTACTTATACTTTCGTAATATTATTTGCCTAATATATAATTTACTTTAGTAACATTAAATATGTAATATATGTTATGCTGAACCGCACAAACAGAATAAGACCTCACGCTCATTGGCTTAACCTAAGCGTTCAAACGACGTCATTATAGGCAGTGAACCAATCAGCACGCTAACAGTCACGCATGCGCAGTGGATCACTCGGATGTCCTGGCGGTAAAAACGAAGAGAAAATGTCAACAAACTAATAGTGTGACAGAAGTTGAGAGAACGAGAAACATCCAGGTAAGGACGACAATTTTAAGACTTATGAAGTTGTAAATATCTTACCTCAAATATCAATAACATTTATACCCTTTAATGCCGTGTTATTGTTATTACAGATGTCAGTGATGTCTGAGAGAGCAGATTGTGTGTTTGTCTCATCTCTGGGCAAAGGAGACAATTTACATCAACAAGGTTTGAACTTTTTTAAATCATTTTTTTTAAAGGAATTTCCTTTTTTCCACCCTCATTGAACGCATGCTTTTGCATAATGATTCTTACATTGATATTAATGAGTCTCACCATCTGTTCCTTTAGTGTTATCAGCATTCCCTTTGTGTCAGATGACAGAGGAGGATCTGATCCAGAACCCTCAGTTCTGTAAGCTTCTGGCGACTCTGTCCCAGCATGTGGACCGAACCGGACTCACACAGCACCTGAGGAGGGATCTGGAGAAGGTCAGACCCCAGAAACAGATGTTTATGATGTGCTTCAATAAGCTTTATTGGCAAAGTAACTGCGAAGTAAATGACAGAGAACGATGCATCCCTGTAGCTCAAACAGTAGAACGTGACGCCAGCAACGCCAAGGTCATGGGTTCGATTCCCATGGAACTTATGCTTTGGATAAAAGCATCTGCCATAAATGTAAATGTAGCATGTCTATTAACTGGATTTGCATTAAAAATTATATTTATAAGAGAAAGTGCATGTTTTAGAGACTAGTCTTCATTCTTTTAGATTTAATCACAGTTCAGCTACAAATAATCAATTTAGTCACTCAGTTAATATAATACCACCCCTTTGTGTATTTACTAAGTATAGTATATTTAATAAATGTTTTAAGAGCATAGGCTGTTACTCCGTTTAACACATTTTGCCATATTTTAAATCTATTCTGCAGTTTTTCCCCACAATCAATGAAGAAAAATGTGTCAATTCCATCTGGAAGAAGGAACTGTAAAAGTAAAATAAAAACTAAAATATAAAAGATTTTATTCTGCAGATTTTCCCCTCAATCACTGCAGAAAAAGTGTGTTGATTCACTCTATTAAAGTATTTAAACTTAGTATTTAAAGTATTTAGACTATTAAAGTACTTAGACGGATAAAATAGTTATAAAAGTAAAATAAATAAAAAATCAAATATAAAAGATTCAATTCTGCAGATTTTCCCCCTCAATCAGTGCAGAAAAAGTGTGTGGATTCCATCTAGATAGAAGAATTGACTGCAGATAAAATAGTAAAATGAATTTAAAAATATTAAGTATTAATAAAATATAAAAGATGCTACTTTGCGATTTTTTCCCCCCAAAATCAGTGCAGAGAAAGTGTCGAATCACTTTATTAAAATATTTAGATTCCACTTGGAAGAAGGAACTGCTGAGAAAATAATTATATAAACGTAAACTAAACTAAAATATAAAAGATGCTATTCTGCAGATAGATTTTTCCTCACAAAAGTGTGTGTATTCCACCTGGAGGAAGGATGTGTGTGATGAAGCTGTGTCTGTCCTCAGGCCGAGCGGGAGCTGCACTCTCAGAGACTGTCTTGGCTGCGTGTGGAGAGCGTTCATCGGGTTCTGCGAGAGATCGTCCAGGAGAATCGCTTCAGTAAAGTCTCCAGCGCTTGGACAGCGGAGGACAAGGTACCGACATCAACTGCTTTTGTGTTTCTGAATCAGTATAAACTCTTATTTCAACACAAACATGAGTAGCAGCACAGAAGACTAAAGGTAATACTTGTATCTTATGACATCATCTTCACCTGACTTATTTGCTAGGACAGCTTATTCTCTAAAACAGTAAACAAATCATGCAATCTAGCATTAAATGTACTTAATGTTTTTTATGTCTTCCACATATGCATAAACAGACACATTGTACACTAAAGGAAAACATTAAAAGCATCTTATAACTGAGTTTAATAATGTTTTGGCTGTTTTCTCGTGCAGTTCTTCAGCACACTGGAGCAGTGTTTGGCGGTGGGTCAGTGTGTGAGACAGATGGAGATGAGCACCGACACCAGTGAACATCACAGCGGTGTTCTGGGACTGACAGCAGACAGAGTCAAGAGACAAATGCCTCCTGAACAGGTACGGCATCGTTCCTCATCAGTGTCTGTGCATTGATAGAAACAGCCAGCTCTGATTCAGCAAATCATCAGGAACAGGTGACATTTGTTATCATGGTAACACATATTCACAATTAAAGGATTAGTTCACTTCAGAATTAAACTTTCCTGATAATGTACTCACTCCCATGTCATCCAAGATGTTCATGTCTTTCTTTCTTCAGTCGAAAAGAAATGAAGGTTTTTGAGGAAAACATTCCAGGATTTTTCTCCATATAGTGGACTTCACTGGGGTTCAACGGGTTGAAGGTCCAAATGTCAGTTTCAGTGCAGCTTCAAAGAGCTCTACACGATACGTCTAGTGAAACGATCGGTATAGCCACGAGATTTAAACATTAAACATGTAAACATGAGACTAGTAAGTCACTGATCTCATCTGTGTAAAGTTATATGCAACATAACATCTGCTGTAATGATGTAAAACCAGTAAATGCTGTAGGGTTGCTATTGTAATCTCGGGTTTTGCCGGGTTTTTTTTGTGGGAAAAAAAGGAACATGTCCAATCTATTTTTTGTGGTAATTAACATTTTTGGCACAAGTGCTTGGCAGTACAGCTTGTATTAAACCCAGAACTTTACCTTAATGCATCGCTGATGCAGTAAAGGATATTTAAAGGTGCACTATGTAACTTTTTTTGTTCAATATTGTCAAAATTTAAATTGTGAGTCAATGCATCATCAATCCTTCTTCCAAAACATGTCTTTCCCTGATTCACTATGGTAAGCCTATTATAAGTGTTTATATTTTAGATGTTTTTCGTATGAAATTGCATACGTCACTTGTCCGTGTGTGTCTCGTCATATCCGTAAATAGAGAAAAGTTTCTCCAGCTGCTTTGACAAATGTCTGTTGTGGGAGTCACAATGAGTGAGAAAGGTTGACATGAAGCCGCTAAATCTCCAATCTCCGGAGAATCACCCGTTTTAAACAAATGCCGAACAGAGGAGAGTCTGCTGGAGAAAAGAGAACGTGACATAGATCGTAATAAAACATGAATCAACATTAGCTCAGTGTTAGGAGATGGTGAAAACTGAGGGAATTGAAATGTTGTAAAAGCGACACAAAGATGCCGTTTTTATTATTCATGGTGTACTTTATTACTATCTAATTACATAATGTACCTTTTAAAGCTTTTCTTTCATATTTCTACCTTCAGGACATCATGCAAATGAAGCAGAGGTTACCATCAGAACTCCTGCAACATCTGAAGAGGAAGGCCGTCAATATCCTGACATACTATCAGCCTGAGTGGGGTAAACTCATCTATATAGTTGAATGATGAAATGTATTTAACCCAAATAGGGGCAAATTTAATAAGCTATAATAAATGATCTGTGGGGTATTTTGAGCTGAAACTTCACACACACATTCTGGGGACACCAGAGACTTATATTACATCTTGTGAAAGGGGCATTATAGGTCCCCTTTAAGAGGAAAATATATTGCTTCTTTTTTTTAGAGAATGAAAGCGAGGGTCTCAGGAGTGTGAAGCTTTCTAAACTTCCTGAACTGCTGGACGGTGAACAAAAGAAAGCAAAGAGCCTCACTGAGAGAAACAGAGAGAACGCCACCTTACTGCAGAGACAAACTCACGCGTACCTGTCTGTGAGTCCAGAGAAACTTTCTTTAGATGTTCATGAAATGATATCTGACCTCATTAGATTGTTTATACAAGATTATCATGGTTACATTAAAAGTTTGCTTTGACAGGAGCTGCTGAAGTGTATGAACATCCTTCAGTGTCTCGTCCTGGATCTCAGGCTGAAGGCTCAGAAAGATCTAGACAGGAAGAAGATCGAGTACTTTGAGGCCAAATGTGAGATTGGTTTGCAGAAGATAAGGTGCGATCATTGTGACTTTGGCTTGTGCTCTTAAATGTAATTTACATGTTCATAACAACGAGTTTGTTCCTGCAGAGCCGAGATGCTTGAAGTTCAACTGGACACCTACACAAGAGACAAGATAGCGGCTCATAAGAAAATAACGTGAGTAGGGTTGTGTCGGTAGTCTGAACCTGTAGCTGTTTAGATAGGATTCATTTTGGTAACATACATCTGTTATTGTTTTCAGGGAGAAGCTCAACGCCGAGCTGAAGACCTCAGAGATGGACAAACAGGCGGTGGAGTCCAAACTGGCGTCCTTTGAGATCTACGGCAAGGATTTCGAGGCTCTTGCAGAGGAATATTCAAGACTACGACAGGAAATCGCCACTAAATCTTGGGCACTGAAGGAGTTCTCCACATGAATGGAGGAAATGATATCATGCTGTAGTGAATATTGTTGAATTAATTTGTTATTGTTGACCATTTAATATTGTTAATTTACTAATTAACCAGTCACATTCAACAAGTACAGGTTTGTCAGCTACTGTGTTAATAAATAAAAAGTCAAATTAGATTTTTTTTGTTTTGTTTTACTGATAGAATAATCTTCATTTTAAGCATTTTAAATCACAGTTTAGGATGTTACAATAGACGTCGGTGCCTAAACAACACACATTTCTATTGTAATATCAGAATTTTCTGAAATATTAATTCCAATACATTTTTAGAAGAATTTAAAGAGTATTAATAAATATCATTTGTTATATTAATCACCTTTTTTTTTTGTCGGTCCGGATTTTGTAGGTTTGTTTTTTACGTCACTGTCATATATTTCTTGTATTATTATTTTTTTATTTTTTTTTTTTTTAGTGTAGTTTAATAAATCATTTTTAAATTGAAAAATAAATGGGCACATTTTAAACTAAGCCATAGTGTTCAATAAAACCATAAAATAGTACATTTTTAAATGTACATTCAATGTATTTAAAAAAAACTGAATTTTATTATTTATGTTACGTTAATAAACATTCCTATAAAGGAATTTTTATGTAAATAATTTGTAGTGTATATATATATGTTAAATGAATTAAGACAAGCGGATTGGAGAATGGATTAATGGGTTCATTTAATTATATATTAATATTATATAATTAGTATATTGTACGATAAATACAAGTACATAATTTGTGAGATTTTATTACATTATTCTTAAATTCCGCCACACCTGTAGGGGTCGCGCTGTTCACGGAAGTGACGCGCGATTAAGACAGCAACGTCAACTTCCTGAAGCTGTGCAGAGCTGTTTTGAAGTAATTAGCAGTGTTAATTTTATTTATTTATTAACGATTGAAATGGATCTGGTTCTGTATATTGTGGCTGCGACTGTTCTGCTCGTTCTGATAGTGTTTGCTGTGAAAGTTCGCGGACGGACTGAGGAAGGTGAGTGAAAATATGGATATAAATCAGTCAGTAATGCGACAGAGAGCAGCTGTCAGATGACACTGATGCTTGATTAATAACTGTAAATGTTATTAGTGTTGATCAGACCTGATATTACTGCTCGAAACACTCATTAAACTCATTTTGATGTTCATGCAAGTCATTGGATTTAAAGAGACAGTTCACCCTAAAATGTAAATTCTGTCATCATTTACTCACCCTCAAGTTGTTCCAAACCTGTATGAGTTTCTTTCTTCTGATGAACACAAAAGAAGATATTTTGAAGAATGTCGGTAACCAAACAGTTGATGGACCCCATTGACTTCCATAGTATTTTTTTTTCCATACTATGGAAATCAATGGTGTCCCACAACTGTCTGTGAAGAATATGGCCAGTTCATATACATAGTTAAAATACTTAAGATAAAATTAATTATTGCCTAAATCAGTGGTTTTCATTTTTAAAGAAACATTTTCATGTTTAAAGACTTGATTGATACTGTGTGAGAAAAGCATGACAATAAAACTGCAAAATGTTCCTGTCCTGGAGTCAAAGCTAATTATTAAAATATTATTTGGAAAATTAAGTTTTTTGTTTTTGTTTTACTTTTAGAGTGCTTTCACGATAAATATAATTCCAGAGCAGTTTTACTTTTAGTTTTAACTTTAGTTAAAACATTTTTTTTTTTTTTTTAATTTTCTCACATGTTCCATGAACCCCCTAGAAATGTACAAATAAATAAATAATAAAAAAGATTAAAATAAATAAGTAAATAAATTATATTAAAATAAATAATACAAAATTAAAACAAATAAGTAAATAAATTATATTAAAATAAAATAAAAATATATATTAAAGTAAATAATAAAAAGATTAAAATAAGTAAATGAATTATTTATATTAAAACAAATAATCATAATAAATTATATTAAAATAAATAAATACATACTAAAATTATATTGAAATAACTGCATAAATAATTAGATTAAAATAAATAAATAATAAAGAATAATACATCTAACAGTACAGCACTGTAGTGAGGAGAAAAAACTTAATGTAACGTAATAGAAATTAATTATAACTAAATATATTTTCCAAGTAATATTTAAAATTTAGTATAGTATGTAGTATACCAATTTTGTGTCTTTATACACAAAAATATGTAGCTGTATTTTAAATATTAGGATGGGGGTCCTCAGGAGGATGATCATATTTAGGGTCTGTGTCATCTAAAATCTCCTGTAATCTCCTCCTGGTCTGAATCACATGAACTGAATAAACTGTGTGTCAGAGTCAATCATAGATCACAGCTCTTGTGCTTTTATTCTAGCAGCTGACCGTGAAGACCATCAGAATGTGGCGGCTCGAGTCGCAGCACGTCCGCAGGCGGCAGAGGAGCGTCCGGCAGGAATGCCCCGTCGCCGTAGAAACCTGCACAGCCGAGTGAGCGCCCAGCGGGCACAGCGGGCGTCAGACAACGGTACTCATTCACCACAGTTAAAACACAGCCGAGAGTCTGAGCATGATGGGAGTGAGCGTGTTTGAAACAATGAACCTGCAAAGGAAGGTGTCACATGTGTTGCAAAGTTCATTTTAGGGTCGTTCCTGGTTCATTTATTGAGGCGAGACAACATTGTTTTTTCATACACTGGGCAGTTTTGCTTCCATGACACTCCTTCCTTCAGACTAGTGGAAAGAAAACATCCAAAATACACATTTAAGCATTTATTTCATTTGCATCTGATTAAAATAAGTTTATTTCATTTGCAAAAAGATTAAAATAAGTAAATAAATTATATTAAAATAAATATTAGAAAATATTAAAATAAGTAAATAAATTATATTAAAATACATACATGCATACATAAAATTATATTGAAATAATTACATAAATAATTTGATTAAAATAAATAAATAATAAAGAAAGAATAATACATCTAACAGTACAGCACTGTAGTGAGGAGAAAAAACTTAATGTAACTTAATAGATATTAATTATAACTAGCTATAAATATATAAATAATTAAAAGAATTAAAATGAATAAAAATATTAAAATAAGGAAGTAAATAAATTTATATTAAAATAAATAATAAAAAAGATTAAAATAAATATTAAAAAATATTAAAATAAGTAAATAAATTATATTAAATAATGAAAAGATTAAAATAAATATAAAAAATTTAAATAAATAAGTAAATAAATAATATTAAAACAAATATTAAAAAGATTAAAATAAGTAAATACATTATATTAAAATATGCATACATAAGTACAATAATAATATGATTAAAACATAAATAATAAAGAATAATACTAAATATAATAATAAAAGAATAATACTTCTAACAGAACTTAATGCAACTTAATAGATATTAATTATAACTAACTATCGATATATAAATCATAAAAAGGATTAAAATGAATTAGTCATAAAAATATAAAAAATAAATAAGTAAATAAATTATATTTAAATAAATAATAAAAATATTTAAATAAATATAAAAAATATTAAAATAAATAAGTAAATAAATGATATTAAAATAAATAATAAAAAAGATTAAAAATAAGTACATTGGATTAAAATAAATACATAAAATTATATTGAAATAATTACATAAATAATTTGATTGAAATAAATAAATAATAAAGAAAGAATAATACATCTAACAGTACAGCACTATAGTGAGGGGAAAAACTTAATTTATTTATTATTTTTTATTTATATATATATATATATAAAAAATAGACTATATACATAATAAAAATGATTAAAATGAATAAGTAAGTTTTAATCCTATCTTTATTCTGAAGGTTTGTTCATATATATATATATATATAACTTGCATGATTTTTTTATTCCATTTTACCATTTTATACATGTTATTCCTAAAAATATAGTGTAAATATTATGTAAAGTGTCCTTGGGTTCTTGAAAGGCACTATATAAATAAAACATATATTATTATTATTATTATTATTGTGAAAATTTATTTTATGGTGACTTGACTTTTCTTGATTTATGAAGTGATGAAATCCAAAATCTCCTCAGTAAAAACCTTTAACTCTAATATGTCAACAAGAATCAAACAAGAATTTTATTCCTGGCTTTATCCAATGTCCAGTGAAATTTATGCAAACTAGTGCATATTTAATTGCACTCACACTGTCTCGTTGTCTTCAGAGGACAGTCCTGTGGAAGCTGATGAGGATCAGGAAGACAGGCAGCCGTCTGAAGAACGACCTCAAGCCGCTGGGAAAGTTGGAGCAAAGAAACAGAAGAAGCTGGAAGAGAAACAAGCACGGAAAGCTCAGAGAGAGGTTACGAACGCCGCTGATACATCTCACATTTCACACGACCAGACGTGTGGTTATTAATGTGTGTGTGTGTGTGTGTGTGTGTGTGTGTGTGTGTTTGTTTTAGGCTGAGCTGGAAGAGCGAGAGGAGAGAAAGAAGATGCAGGAGCTCAGAGATCAAGAGAGACAGAAAGAGGAGGAGAAGGAGAGACTGCAGGAGCAAAAACAGGTCATTTTTACTAATAACACTTTCTGTTTGGCTAATAAGTGTCGGAAGCGGGACTTTTATTTTGACAGCGCTGAGAATCGAGTGTCTGAACAGATGTGCAGAAGCGCCAATTCTCTGTCTTCATTAGTTTACTGTCTGTCTAATAATTGAAATCAAGCTATATAATACTTTGTCCATATACTGTCGGCATATGTCACTTCCCTGTTGTGACATATATCTGCTTCTCAAACAAGAACAAATGTAGGGCGGGGCTTGATTTTGTCCGTGGGGAATTGATTGGATGGTTGTGGTTTGCTATTGGTGGATCTCATGTGAGTGACAGGTTGCCCCGCCCTCGTCATCAGAGAAGAGAAGAGATGGAGGGGAAGTTATTCTAAATAAAAAAAAATATATATATATATATATTAAAATAAACAAATAATGAAAAGAATATTAAAATAAATAAGTAAATAAACCATTTCCATGTTTTCAAATGTGGAAGAGTTTAGAGAAAAATTGTGTAAAAATTTACAAATAAATAAAAAATATTAAAATAAAAAAATTTAAATAAATAAGTAAATAAATTATTTACAATAATAATTTAATAGTAATAAATAAATAATTTACAGATTTATTTTTATCAAGTTCAAATTATTTGGTAAAATTTCACAATAAGGTTCCATTTGTTAACTTTATTCAACTACATTAGTTAATATGAACTAACAATGAAAAATATTTCTTAAGCATTTATTAATTTTAGTTAATGTCAGTTTTAACATTTACTAAAATATAATTAAAATCAAAAGTTGTACCAATATTGTAAATATTGTAACAAATGTAATTCTCATTGCTAGTTAATGTTAGTAATGCATTGATTACTAATTATTTTAGTAAACATTATGTACAATAAATATAAATTCCATTGCAGAAATTATGCATGTGTCATTTATTATCTTTAAATTAAACTTAAAATGTTTTTTTTCGGCCATCGCCACCCTAATCTCCAAGATAATGGCATTAGGAAATCAAAAAAATCCATATCGGTCACAGTTGCTTCAGTGTTAAACTCTTGAGAAACACAGAATCATGGTCAACTTTCCTGCTTAAATAACAGTAAACGTTTCTAAACCTGTACACTCGTCTCTTCCGCAGGAGGAGGAGTTACGGCGTGCCAAGGAGGAGCAGGAGAAGAGAGAGGAGGAGGAGTACCAGCGGCTGAAGGAGTCGTTCGTGATCGAGGATCAGGGAGAGGCAGACGAGCTCGACGAACAAGAGGTGCGTCTCAAAACATCTGCTTTCCTGCAGGAAATTACATTAAAGTTATTTTGTAACGGGAGCGACAGTGTAACACTGCAGAGGAAGTTACGTTTGTTGTGAAGTTCATTTTAGGGTCATTCCTGGTTCATTTATTAAAGCGGTCATGACATGGATTTTTTTATTGTTTTAATATGTTCCTTAAGGTTTACTTATAATATTAATAAAGTTTTTTTGCGCAAAAAATCAAATATATATGTGGAAAAATGATTATTTTCAACCCTCATTCTGTCTGAATTTATTCGTTTTAATAGTTATGATGTATAACTATTGGTCGATGTCTTGCTCTGGAGGCAGGAATATGCAAATATATTTGCCCATTAAATACATTTTTTGTTTATAATGAGGATGACATTTTAAGCTATGAGACTTGCAGGATGTTTTAATGGTACAAAGACCTCTAATATGTCAAAAGATCAAGGCAAATTTGATTTCTCGTGTCATGACCCCTTTAAGGCGAGACACTACAGGCGAAACCATTGTTTTTTCATGCACTGCTCAGTCAATTTTGCTTCCATAACACATCTTCTTTTAGACTAGTGGAAAGAAACATTCAAAACACACATTTAAGTGTTTATTTTATTGCACTTCATCTATTTGCGTCTGTCGATTTCAATCTCAATCCACATCTGTAAAGTCATAAATCTCCACTTCAGCAGCTTTACACACACCAAACTTTACAGTTTTATTCATATCTATATTCTAAAGGTTTGTTCATATATCATTCACCTGATCTATACAACATTATATATACATTATATATATTATATAAACATTTTACTCCTAAAAACATGGTGAAAATG
This sequence comes from Mylopharyngodon piceus, assembly GCA_039654765.1. Classification (NCBI taxonomy): domain Eukaryota; kingdom Metazoa; phylum Chordata; class Actinopteri; order Cypriniformes; family Xenocyprididae; genus Mylopharyngodon; species Mylopharyngodon piceus. The sequence goes on along the minus strand of CM077443.1, from coordinate 8,469,257 downwards.
TATTTTTTTATGTCTGTTGACAGTATTTCTGATTTAAGCAGTGATAAAAAGAGAAATTTAAAACTTTAACTCTAAAATGTCAACAAAATCAGACAAGAATTTTGAATCTGACTAATGTTCTAATTTCTGTTCTGGAAATGTATGCAAATGAGTGCATAATGACATAATGTCTCATTTGCATATTTAAACATAACATTTCAGAAATCTTGTAATACAAAACAATTGTCCTGAATGTGAAGCAAAATCCAGTGGATTTTAAAGTTATTTTGTGTTTTTCAGTCCCGCAATCTGCTGCAAGAGTTCATCCAGTACATCGAGGTAACATGAAAGATATTTTATTATAATTTTCTCATTTTATTTGGAACGTGATGCACTTAAAGCAAAAAACAGTCAAACTAATATTATAAAACAGATAGTTCAGACATTCTGATTAAATTAATCAATTCAAAGGTGTTGTAAAATAGTAAAATAGGCACAGAAATGTGATGAAGTTTTTCCTTGTGACTTGTTTTTAATGTGTCGTTTTTTTGTATTTTCATTTATGGCACTTCTGTCTCCTACTCAGAAATCCAAAGTGGTTTTGCTGGAGGACTTGGCGTCCCACTTTGGCATGCGCACACAGGTCAGTGTTCATCGCAGACCTCAACAGTTTTGACGTCTGAACACATTTGAGCTCTTTTAGATGATTTTTAAAATGTGTTTCTTCATGTCAGGATGCTATTGCCAGACTGCAGGACCTGATCGCAGACGGTTCCCTTACAGGTATGAGTGTGTGACTACATTTTGATGCAAAACACACACTTTACACCATTACAGCAATTCCTCAACCCTTAAGCACTAGTCTTTTCTTCTCTATTGTGCCGTATATATCTGAGTGAAACAGATGTACAAGAACAACTTGATTTTGTCTGTGGGGAATTGATTGGATGGTTGTGGTTTGCTATTGGTGGATCTCATGTGAGTGACAGGTTGCCCCGCCCTCGTCATCAGAGAAGGAGGGGAAGTTATTCTGATTCAAGATGAACTCTTCTCAGAATATTCTTGTGTGTTTCTTTAGGAGTGATCGATGACCGAGGGAAGTTTATCTTCATCACGCCGGAGGAGCTGAATGCTGTGGCTCAGTTCATCAAGCAGAGAGGAAGAGTGTCCATCTCTGAACTCGCTCAAGCCAGTAACACCCTCATAAACCTCACGCCCGAGATCCAGAGCAGCACATAAACTTCAGTCTTCATCATCAACCTAAAGTGTTTTTCTTCTCATTACGAGGACTTGTAAATAAAGTGGGATGCATCATATAATTTACAGTCTGTTGTGTCAGAACTATGGAAGCGTCCACCTTGAAAAAAAAAGGAAAATGCAACAATTCTGACTTTATTTCTCAGAATTCGAGTTTATATCTTGCACTTTTGACTCTTTTCCTCATAATTTCGAGATTGTATCTCACATTTTTGACTTTTTTTCTCAGAATTCGGAGTTTATATTTTACAATTCAGACTTTTTTCTCAGAAATTCAAGATTATATCTTGGAGTTTAGACTTTTTTCCTCAGAATTCGGAGTTTATATCTTGCAATTCAGACTTTTTTCTCAGAATTCCGAGTTTATATCTCGCATTTCTGACTTTTTTCTCAGAATTTCCGAGATTATATCTCACAATTCAGACTTTTTTCTCAGAATTCCGAGTTTATATTTTACAATTCAGACTTTTTTCTCAGAAATTCGAGATTATATCTCGCAGTTTAGACTTTTTTCCTCAGAATTCCGAGTTTATATCTTGCAATTCAGACTTTTTTCTCAGAATTCCGAGTTTATATCTCGCATTTCTGACTTTTTTCTCAGAATTTCCGAGATTATATCTCACATTTCTGACTTTTTTTCTCAGAATTCGGAGTTTATATTTTACAATTCAGACTTTTTTCTCAGAAATTCGAGATTATATCTCGCAGTTTAGACTTTTTTTCCTCAGAATTCCGAGTTTATATCTTGCAATTCAGACTTTTTCTCTCCAAATTCTGAGTTTGTATCTCACAATTGAATTTTTCTCAGAATTCCGAGATTATATCTCACAATTCTAACTTTTTCCCCTCAGAATTCCAAGTTTATTTCTCACAATTCAGACTTTTTTCTCAGAATTCCAAGTTTATATCTTACACTTCTGACTTTATCTCACAATTACGAGTTAATATCTCGCAATTCTGGGAAATAAAAGTCTGAATTATGAGTCATAAACTCAGAATTGCAAAGAAAAAAAAGTCAGAATCGCAAAATAAAAAGCCGTTTTTTTATTCCATGGCAGACAGAAGCTTCCATATAGACCCATCGTACAGGACTCAGAACTGCAGTGATATTTCCTGACCCAATTTCCCTTATTTCACCGCATAGGCATCATTTACAGTGCCTTTAAATGAAATGCCTGGAGGCAGGTGACGTGTAATACAGAAGAATCATTTTCAGTGGCTGAGAAGATGATTTTATTTCATTAATCTTACACACACACATTTCAAACGGGGTTCTCACAATCGTGAAAAAATGAAAACATGAGGGAATTTTAAATCTGATCACTGGGGTTTTGTTTTTCATAGTATATTTTTCTAGTAAGGCAATGATTTTTGTCAGTGTAACGTCTATTAAATGATTTGTAAAACCTTTGTCATCACAAACAACCGAAAAAGTCATGGATTGGTCAGGAACTGAGAACCCTGTTTTGTTGACTGTCCTGACAAATAAAAAGGCAAAAAGCACAAAAACTACATTTTGTTTTATTATAATGACAATTTAAACAGGTATGTAAAAGGTTTTATTGTTTCTTTTTCTATAAACTAGCTGGATTTTGCTCTATTCTTTTGATTCTATCCAGCGTTATCGTATGAGAAGAAGAAAGCATGTATATGAGAGGATTGCTTTATTCCTGACAGGAATTATAATTGTTTGCTGGTTGTTTGGCTTGTGACACTAATTTCCCTGAAGCGCAGCTTTTCTATTTACTCTTTTTTTTAATTGGTTTTAAATATTTAAAAATACAGCCAGCGGGTACATTAGGATTAACCTAATAAACATAATAAAAGTCACAGATGTCAGTCATGTTGTACTGCAAGTTCATGTAATGTGTGGCATGTGTGCGTCGAGCCTCTAGAGGGCGCTGTGTGAGCCGAACTGAGCCGCGCATGCGCAGTGTTCTTCATGGACTTTCATGTTGATTCGTTCCGTGTTTTAAACCGCCTCGATGAGCCTCTATATGCTGGATATTTAAATAACGCTAGCAGCGTTTAAAATGTAGACAGTTTGTTCATCTTTATTCTGCTCCAGGATGAGAGGTGCAGAACATCGACGCGAATGTTTTAATGTATTAATGTGTTTCAAATGATAGCGGTTATAATGTCACGAGCGACTCTTCTACTGTCAAGGTGAGAAACATCGTTTCATTCAGTGACGTCACGCGGAACTCTGTCAGTATTATTATTTAAAGATCGTCTTTGTTTTAGTTTTGTTATTCCCGAATGGTTTGTGATGCTTAATATCATTTTGGAGGAGATATTTAGGTAACAGTGGAGACCGGGGCTAGTTGTCACGTGATCTGTACCTCAGGGCAGCTTGTCACATGTTGTGATTGTATACAATTTATTAATTACATTTTCTGTTGGCCAAAACAGTGGGTATAATATATATACAGAGACACTTTAAGGTTTGTGTGTACAGAGAAACTAACTATAAAAAAATATTCACCGGAGTAAATAGTGTGACAACTAGCCCCGGTCTCTCCTGCATGAGTGTTTTTGTGTCACAGTAAATATTGCTGATGTTTCATTGTTCTTTCTCCAAAGTTACTCTGTTTATGAGGAACCATAAAAGCTCAAAGTGTGCTAAAACATTTGAATTCTCTGTATAAAGGTGAGATGTGCATTTTTGCTTTGAATTGTTTCTACACAGGATGTGTTGCTTTTAAATCCATCTTTTAATTGCATGTGTTCCTCAGATCAGCATGACCCTGGCGTTGACCCCTGCGGCCGTGTGCCAGTGCTTCACTCTGGTGTCGCTGTGCACGTCTATTGCCGACCCCAACTGGATCCAGGTCCAAAACTGTTCTGATCCGAACAGCAAACTCATCTACGGTGTGGCCTTCACCATGCACGCCTATCAGAACCGCACGGACACAGGTTTGATTAATGCGTTATTTTAAAGAGGCCATATTATGCCCTTTCTCAAAGTCTTGATGTTGTTTTCTGGCTCTACTAGAACAGGTTGATTATTTTCCTCATATTCTCCATTGTTCAGCTCCTCTCTTCCCAGTCTGTCAGTAACGCTCTGTTTAGTTCCTGTCTCTATGAAGCTCCTCCTTCTGAAAAGCACAGTGTGCTCTGATTGGTCGGCCGGAGCAGTGTGTTGTGATTGGTGTTTGGGAAATGTCCCGCCCCTTACCATAACCGCCAGTTTCAACACACTACTAACTAACTCAACCAGGCCCCGCCCCTTTATTCTGCGTATGAATTATTTAAATAAGGAATATTGTGGAAGAAAACTCAAGATGGAGGCGTTTCAGGGAGTTCAGAAACACTGACGCTGATATAGAGAAGAACTCCCGCTGATTATGAAACAAATCATTATGATGATTAACTGTATGAAGCAGTTGTTTTGTTTGGTTTTGGACGGTGTGTAGGTCCACTGGGCGGTTTGCACGGATGGGGAGTGTGGTTGCTGTACTCGCTGGTCGCTCTCTGCTACAGCGCTGTCCTGTTGTCCAGCTCCTCTTTCCTGCTGGATTTCCTGGGAGCAGCTGCCACTCACTCGAAGCTGGTGACATCACTGCACTTCTTGACAGGTGCGTTAAATTAAACTGTTGTTTTTACAAACACTGGTTAATTTTGGTCCATTTTGCTTCTACAACATGCCTTCTGGGGAACTATAGTGATAATTGTTAGTTAGTTCGTTAAAGTGCCTTAAAGGATTAGTTCACTTCAGAATTAAAATTTCCTGATAATTTACTCACTCCCATGTCATCCAAGAGGTTAATGTCTTTCTTTCTTCAGTCAGAAAGAGGTTTTTGAGGAAATCATTCCAGGATTTTTCTCCATATAGTGGACTTCACTGGGGTTCAACGGGTTGAAGGTCCAAATGTCAGTTTCAGTGCAGCTTCAAAGAGCTCTACACGATCCCAGACGAGGAATAAGAGTCTTATCTAGAGAAACCATCGGACATTTTCTAAAAATAATAAAAATTATATACTTTTTAACCACAAATGCTCGTCTTGCACTGCTCTGTGATGCTCCACGCATTACGTAATCACGTTGGAAAGGTCACGCGTAACGTAGGCGGAAGTACCGTGGTAGGGCGTAAAAATCCATCTCATTTTCTCCTCCAACTTCAAAATCGTACGACATCGTTGTTTTACCTTTTTTTGTAAAGGGCGTTTGACTTAGTCTTTGACGTTCACTTTGTAAACACTGGATCGGTACTTCCACCTACGTCACGCATGACCTTTCCAACGTGATTATGTAATGCGTGGCGCATCGCAGAGCAGTGCAAGACTAGCATTTGTGGCAATTACTTTTTATTAATTTAAAACTGAAAACAAAAGGTCATGGGTCACCTATAATGCCCCTTTCACAAGATGTAATATAAGTCTCTGGTGTCCCCAGAATGTGTCTGTGAAGTTTCAGCTCAAAATACCCCACAGATCATTTATTATAGCTTGTCAAATCTGACCCTATTTGGGTGTAAGCAAAAACACGCCGTTTTTGTGTGTGTCCCTTTAAATGCAAATGAGCTGCTGCTCCCGGCCCCCTTTCCAGAAGAGGGCGGAGCTTTAACAGCTCACGCTTCGGTCGCTCAACAACAACAAAGCTGGAGAATCTCACGCAGCCAAAATGAGGATTGTCAGTAACGGTGTTCAGCCTTACATTGTTCAAACCGGAGTCGACACTGATGGAGAGACTCAGGAAGAAGTTACAACTTTTAGACGTTTCTGAATGGTTAGTGGATAAATTTATGTAGTTGCTGTGGAGTTGATTCAACTCATCGACTAGCATGTGCCGTCATGTTAATCTTTTGTGCAAATCCAGTGTTGAATTGACCCTCGTTTGTGAAGCAGTCCGGCGTAAAATGACGGCATGTCAACAACACTCTACTACAACAACTCTTCCTCTTCTCTAAAGCAGCCCAACATGGCCTCACCCCCTTTGTTGCGTGTTCTTGGGGCGGGGTTTATGTAAATTTTAGGGTTAGTGATGTCACTAACCCAGAAAGAAGCTCGTTGTAGTCCCTACCAGAAAGTATATGAAAGTATATTTCATTTACAATCCCTAGCCATTGGTTTCTTGTTGGAAAATGAATAGTCAAACTCCACTCATCTGAGGTATTTCTATTACTAATGTACGTTTTCTCACATTTCTCTGCAGCGGTCAGCTGTGTGGCGGTGCTGGCAGTGTGTGCGGCCTGTATGTGTGTGATCGAACACAACCTGCAGCGAGGGAAACACCGCGCCGAAAGCAGCCCGGTACTTTGCCTGTTCCCAGGAGAAAGCTTTTTCATCGAGATATTGGGCCTGCTCTTCTCTTTCATGGCGTGCGCTTTCGCCCTCAAGGGTCAGCCAGAACCCATTAGGTCATGTGACTACCTGAGCGTGGATGGAGAGGACAGTGATACGGAGCCTTTGATTGTTGGAGCTGTGAGGGAGGAGTAAAGACGACAGAGGTTCACTTGATTTATGCACTTTATTTCTTATGACAGGAAACAAGTGGAGCACATGGAGACCGGACAAAATTCAGAATTTAGGAAATTCAGTTCATGAGTGTGAATTTGAATTGAATTGGTCACACAGGATGTAGAATTAGAATGACAGGAATTATTTATTTACTGAGTCACAGTTCAAAGAATTCCAAAACAGTCACAAAAGTAAATAATTGAGATAGTATTATAGTTTTTATTTATATTTTGAATTTGGTTTTATTTTTATATTTTCTGTTTTCATTTTATTTATTTATTTACGATTTTTTTTAAATGTCTGATTTTTATTTCAGTTTTAGTTATTTCAGTACATCAAGTTTAACTAAATGAAAACGAAAACTGTTGCTGAAATAAAATACGTTTTTTATATTTTATTTTATATTGTTAAAAATAAGTTCAATTAACGTTTATTTTATTTTAAGCAAAAAAATTTTTTCATTTTAAAGTTTCAGTTTACTATAATAAGCCTGAAACATATTTTTCGATAAAACATAATTAATTTGGACTAAATTATATTTGTAGAGCACATTTTTCTGAATTAAATTGCCATTGTTCTCTAATATTGTTAAAGCAATTAGCAAACTTTTGTCATACAGCACCAAAAAAATTGTTTGGCTGTATTTTGAGCTTTCATATTCTGGTAAATGACGTCGTCTACCATAATAATCCATAAAATCATTAAACTTAACAAGATTCACATTAGCAGTGAATGTCATTCAGACATTTTTATGTGACTTTTTAAGTTTTATATGAATTAAATACATATTTCTTCATTCTAAAAATGCAGCATTTCAGATTTTAGTCGCATCATCTAATGTTTCTTAAAAATAACCAAAATTTTGTGTGATGTACACATGTTTATGGGTAATTCATAGTGAAAAATGAAATGTCTTAATGAATTTATTTGAATTTCATTCCATTTTAATTTTACTTTTATGATTTGATTTTTATTTTTGCACAGTTTAAAAATAAATAACAAGAGAATACAGTGTATATACAGTGCAGGAAGAGAGGCTTGTTTATTCCACCTGAACAATATTAAATTAAATTTACAATTCTGTATCCTGTTTGCTACTTCAATTCAAATTCAGTTTAGTATTCAATATTCGCCTCACTGATGTTGCTGCAGGAACCAAAGAGAAGAGCACAACTACTATTATTACCGCTAATATGCTGCTGCCTTCAAGTCCTGCCGGAAAGATCCTACTTGCAAGTTCAGAAATCATGTTCATAATATATGATTTTGGTCACTGCTGCATAAATTGACATAAATCAGTCCTGTAGCAGATCTAGGCAGGTGGAGCTGGGGAGGTGGAGGGGTTCAGAGGAACTAGATCACAGCAAACACTGAACCAGACTGTTGAGCAAGCAATCTCATTGGTTGCAGGATCTGCAGTTGTGCCATGTGGTAATGATGTGTTTGCATGTAAAGGACTGATCAGCCTGTGCCCTCTAGAGTTTCATGACTGAACTACATATTTCTCTCTCTTTTGCACTTACTTACAAACACGGGAGGCATTTTGTAACATGAATGCAGTATAATGAAGAGCAAAGGATGTGTGTCATTAATGCTGCCAGAATTATGGGAAATGTAGTTTTTCTGTAAGTATGATGATTCCGACATGACTTGAAGAAGGCAGCATGAGATCCTTCATGCAGTAAAACTCAATTGCAACTCATTTTCTGTGCAGGTGCTTTCTACTTTCGGACCAAATACAGAAACCACTAAAGTCACACTTGGCTTGTTTCAGGGGTTTGAGAGCGGTTCACAATTAAATGTGAACGCTCCAAATGAACTCAGACCATCTCAGCGGCCTTTATCCTTTATAATCATATTTAATATTCAACTTCTGCATAAATAAGAAGAATTAATATAAAACTAGTTAACCAGGTTCTAAACAACAACAGTGTGAACAGAAAGTTGACTGAGACCCGATCAGCATTCAGATCGGAGTCCACTTTCTAATCCACATACAGTGTGAACAGAAAGTTGACTGAGTCCCGATCAGCATTCAGAACACCAAACACCAATCCTCAGTGTGCCTTCAGCTTCCTGGAAGAACTTTTATTTTGTAATGTGACATTTCTAAAAAGATATTTTAGAGCTGTTAAAGGGATACTTAACACCAAAAAATGAAAATTATCCCATCATTTACGCACTGATACAGAAAGTCCCATAGTAGAATTATTATATATATACATATATTAAAATTATTTATATTTAAATTTATATGATACTGTATGATAAGACCATATATGTCTCATTTGTATATACAAGTTTATTCACAGAACATATATGAAATACTCATTGTAAAATTAGTATATGTACATGTATACAATTTGTGTATGGGCACTCTCAAGTTGTTCTGAACTTTTTTGTTCTGTTGAACATAAAGGAAGATATTTTGAATAATGTTGGTAGCCAAAAAGTTGTTGGTCCCCATTGACTTCCACTGTATGAAAAACAAAACAAAGTACTATGGAAGTCAATGGGGACCAACAACTGTTTGGTTACTGACATTCTTCAAAATATCTTCTTCTGTGTTCAACAGAACAAAGACGTTCATACAGGTTTGGAACAACTTGAAGATGAGTAAATGATAGGTTTTTTATTTTTGGGTGAACTGTCCCTTTAAATCACCAGCTCCTCTATGAAACATCAACATTTATGTTTTCTATCTAACATTGATCTTGATGGGGTTTTCCTCATACTGTATTTGTATTTCCCTTTTTTAAACAGAATAATATTGTACCATTTTTCTCCATTTGTCGTTTGATATTTTATTATTTTACTGGAATTACGACGTCTTTCCTTTGAAGGAATCGTTCAACACAAAATGAAAATTCATTTACTCACCCTCATGTTGTACAAACCTTTCTTCATTCTCATCGAAGGGAACATTATAAGCGAGTGATACAAAAGATTATGTAAGTTCACAATATAATGCACAGATCATATAGAGATCGAGAGCATGAAAGTGAGTAAATTTAATTTATGTGCATTTTGAATGAATCTCATTTTCATAAGTATAATAACACAAACACTGTGATTTTAAAAAGTATAAACACACACCGTGTCTAAAGAGGAAATATACCATTTTTGTTCACGTCTGGTGAAGCCATTGCATTTAATCATCTCTAATACAAAAAAACGGATATATCTTCTTGATTTCTTGTCCAAAGTTGAGCTTCAAACGTCTAAATGATCTGCATCTCACTAAACGAACCTGACTGAGTGATAACAGTGGAATCATGGGAAGTCTGTGCCTTAATTTCTCAGTTCTCGCTGTAATTAGACTCGCTCTCCGCGCTGCATCGCCACCCGCCGTCACATGACACCAGCTTGTGCTCCAGTTGGATGGAGACCATCGCCATAGTAACCTTGAGAAGTTGTTGATGTCACCGATGAATTTGTGAATGGGGAGAGAGAACACAGAGGGGTTTATTATAATGTGACATGATTAGTTTTGTGTTGTCTAGTATTTCTGTGTGAGTTGTGCATGTTAAACCATGATTAACACTAAACCGGAGCTGAGCTGAACAGTATAAGTGTTTACAAATAGAAATGATGTGGAATTGAAGGAAAATTGTTAGCCTGTGGACCAATATTTGCACTGACAGGACTGTATGTATTGTGAGCTGATGTATGAGCAGTATCTTCATCTCAAATATTTTATGGGTTTGTTTTTAAAGCATTGCATGCATATATCATGTCCATTAGTGGAATATTCATTCTGATTATGTCATTTATGCCTGAAAAATTGAATAAATGCAAATCTTTGAACATTTAAATGAAGATAATGCTTTGAACAATACAACCATCTCACTTTATTTCATTTATCTTACTAATGAAAAGCTGTTAGCTAACATGAGCAATATATTTTCACAGCATTTATTAATCTTTTTTAGATACAATTGTTCTTTGTTCATGTTAGTTCACAGTGCATTAACTAATGTTAACATATTGTAAACATTTTAATGCCACTTCACACAATTAATATTATTATTTTAACTGTTTTGGCATTAAGATTTAGACGAAGTCCCTTTCAAGGAAAGTCTGTTCACTCGGCGGCCATTTTGCAACGCCTCCGGGCTATGGAATCCCAAACCTGCCAATATTAAAAATAAATAAATACATAAATAAATATACAAAGAAATGTAAAAAAAACAAAAATAAATAAATAAATATACATAGAAAAGGAAAAAAAACAAAAATAATTATTTATACATTTATTTCCTTATTTATGTATATTTTTTTCCCACATTATTTTATTTATACATTTATTCATTTCGAATTTTATTTATTTCCACATTTATTTATTTCTACATTTATTTACTTTTACATTTATGTATTTTTACATTTCTTTGTCCGTATGGTAATGAGGAGGGCGTGGTTTACCTCAGACATAGCAATCGAGCTCAGAGTAGGTGAGAGCGAAGCGTTGAGGCCACAGTGACACCTTGTGGTGTGCCCGAAATACAAGAAGTGTAGCCTACTGACGTTGATACTGGGATGAATGACTTGGATGGGCAATATGGCCAAAATCTTATATCACGGGTTAAGTCATATAATATCACCCTAACTGTACTGTGTGACATGGATAGGCTACTCTTTATTCCGGACATGGCCGTAGAACATCATCTGGTCTGGATTTGTAAAATGTCCTGCGCTGGCAAACATGAACAGCAACATCTTCAGCAGATCTGATAACAGGGACTCTGAAATGGAAGTGCTTGTTATTTTCCATTATTAATCATTTAAAATAATGGGCTTGCGTTTGATTGGGATTCGGACACCGTCAGAACACAGAAAGGAACCAGCGCACATATAGACTGCAGTGAAGTCGACGCAAGCATATTGATCAATGCATTTGAAACGAGACCACAAATTCACTTCACATTCATATTTCCTACTTTTACATGCACATGTGACAAACGCTTAAAATACTACGCATATTTCAAAGATCCAAAATAGAACGAGGCGTCGGTTACAGTAGAAAATTGTCCCGTCGCGTCACTTCCCGTGTGGACAGTCACGGCATCACTGATTATAATGGGTTTTTCTTGGTGTGGTCTTATTATTAATCACACGTCTTAGGCTAAATTATCAACTAGAAATATCCAGAATTAGATAAATCAAAATGTGCCCATGGAAACGGAGCTAGAAAAACACACATGCCATGCATTAAACATAAATTATCTATTGCAATATTATTATCGTTGTTGTTCAGAGCTTAAAAATATAAAAGTGACATCAGATCATAACCAAACTGAACAAGCTCGGATCAAACATTTCTGTTCATGTTTGTTCTGCTTTAATTTTAATGTTTAGCATTTTGGTTACTTTTAAAACCTATTAAAACTAAGCAATCATGTCTCATTTCCACAGCTTGGGAATACACAGCCCTGAATATGTATATATATATGTAAAGGGCTATATGACATCTAGTGGCTACAGTATGGTATTACAGATTATTTTTTTAGTCCTTTGATAAAGAAAGTGTTTTCGTAGCTGGAAGGTAGAGTTTGCACTGAACAACCATTTTTTTCTTTGAAAACAAAATAACAGCGAAATTTCCTTGAATTGAAAGCGTTTTCCCCGCGGGCAGCATCGTTTCAACTAGCAGCAGTGATTCAATCTGCGTCTGAGGAGATTGTACAGGGGTGTTATTTGCGCATGCACCAGCAGGTGGCTCACGTGAGTCATCACTGGCAACAGAACCAGGAAATACTGTATAATCAATCAACCATTTCAGAGTCCCTGTTATCAGATCTGCTGAAGATGTTGCTGTTCATGTTTGCCAGCGCAGGACATTTTACAAATCCAGACCAGACGATGTTCTACGGCCATGTCCGGAATAAAGAGTAGCCTATCCATGTCACACAGTACAGTTAGGGTGATATTATATGACTTAACCCGTGATGTAAGATTTTGGCCATATTGCCCGTCCAAGTCATTCATCCCAGTATCAATATCAGTAGGCTACACTTCTTGTATTTCGGGCACACCACAAGGTGTCACTGTGGCCTCAACACTTCGCTCTCACCTACTCTGAGCTCGATTGCTATGTCTGAGGTAAACCACGCCCTCCTCATTACCATACGGACAAAGAAATGTAAAAATACATAAATGTAGAAATAAAGAAATGTAGAAATTAATAAATGTGGAAATGAACAAATATGGAAATAAATACATAAATGTGGAAATAAATAAAAATCTAAATGAATAAAAGTACAAATAAATAAAAGAAGAAATAAATAAATGTGGAAAAAAATAAATATATACATAAGGAAATAAATGTATAAATTATTATTATTATTATTATTTTTTGCTTTTCTATGTATATTTATTTATTTATTTTTGCTTTTTTACATTTCTTTGTATATTTATTTATGTATTTATTTATTTTTAATATTGGCAGGTTTGGGATTCCATACCGGGCAGCTATTCAGGCGTCCAAGACCAAGTCCTATCTATTTAAATGAAGGAATCCTGAAAACTCAAAAACTGCTTGACGAACTCACAATTAAATAACATATTTCAAATCAGCAACAAAATCTGACATGAACTGTCCCATAAATGTTGTTTCTTATGCTCAAATAGCGTTAAAAAAGCTTATTTTTCAGGCTAGACCAGCCAATGCGCATGTGCAGTCCTAAGCGAGAGTCTCAGGTTTCTATGGGATCCGGAGCTTCTAACGGCAGCTGCGATTGGCTCTTTTACTTAGAAGGCGGGACGTATTCTGCCATATTGCGCGTTGCAGTTTCTCCCATTCATAACTAATAGGAGTGAACCTTCTTTCTATATAGTCTTTGATTTAGATCAGGTGCGCCTGTAGTTTTCTAGTAATCCTTGACTAGCTGGTTCAGGCGCTTAACCTCAACCCTGATATAAGATACCATTTGTGCAGCGTTTACCTCAGTAAGTTGGCCTAGTGAATTGGAGGTGGAGCTAATTAGCATATTCATAGATCCGCGTATACTAAATGAGGCAAGGGTTAAGATTTACATTCAAGCTATTTTAAGGCATGAAGAATTTTATTTTCACAGGAAAAAAAACTAAAAATATGTAATTTTGGTGATCAAAGATGAGTTTCAAGGGATAAAATAATTGACTACAGGGGGACTTTAAGAAATGAGGTTCGCAAGATAAATTCTAACCCACATAAACACACACACACAAAATTATAAATCTAGAATTAGTTTCTATTAAGTTACATTATTATATTTTTTCTACTCACTATTATAATGCAGTTAAATGTAGTTTATTTAATTTTAATCTAATAACTATTCTTTTTTATTTTAATGCATTCATTTATTTATTTTAATCTAGTTTACTAATTTATCTAATCTATTTTTTTTACTTATTTAATTTAATCTTATTTATTTATTTACAGTTCCCTCTCGCTCCCTTGCGGCCCCTCCAGTTTGATGTTATATTATGATGTTACAAATCGGTTGATGATATGCAGGAAGGGGGCGTGTCTTCCCGCGTCCAAAAGGGGCGGGGCGCAGGTGGGTGTGTCTCTCAGCTGATGCGCGCCGCTCGCTCGCTCGCTCCCTTTCTCGCGCGCGCGCACTTCATCTCCGTCGCGGGCGTCAGCGGCAGCGCATCGCATCGCGTTCGCAACGGCAGAGCAGCATCCGAACGGACAGACAGACAGACGGACGGCCGGATCCGCGGTGAGACAGTGAGTATGTGTGAGTGATGGAGAGACGCTGGAGTGACACGCGCTGGATGCTGCTGTTGTTATGGAGGGATGCGGATGCAGTGATGCATCATTTTTGCATGAGCATTATGTAATGTGAGAGAGGGAAAGCGATGCTGTTTAGTCAGGTGAACGCTGGATCTCCATTGTGCTGCTGATGCTGCTGTAGCGCCACTGCATCCATCGTTAAATGGAGGCATACAGCGTTTTATGATGTTATGATAAGCGCAGACTACTGAATGCGTCCGTGCATCTGTAACTGGTTAGTAGCATCACTAGGCCCGTTCACTGATGCTTGTCAATAGATCATGTCCGGTTGCACGAGCCGCTTCGAAAGGTGAAGATGCGTATTTTTTTGAGCACGAGGGCTGTTTGTGTACAGGCCTTCATCTCCTGTTTTTACTGTCAATCTTGTGTGTGTTTTCTTTGCGGTGTCTGATGCATGTTTACATTTACGCATCGCATTTACGCATTTGTGCCATCGTATGTGTTTAGTAAGCAGCGATGCGCTTATGCGGTGATTATTGAACAGTGTATCAGGGTGATTATGACAGTATTTAAGTGCACTCAGATGTGTATGAAGCATGTGAGCGATGATGTAATGCCAGTGAGTGAGTGACTGTGGCGGAGCGGGTAGTAGAGGCACGTGCCTGTGCTGATCTGATCCAGTAATGGAAGCTCTGCTGGACCAGTGATGCTACTGCACTGCTACAGCTGATGCGATTGCTATGATAGTTTATGAAATAGTACAGCATGTGCACACTGTGTGCCTTTACAAAAACAATAATGTTGGACATGCACTATGGTATTCTTCCAAGTGCCTTTGTAGGGTTGTGTGAATAGCCTACTATGGTATATAAATATGGAAATCACTTGTGATATATCCATATATGATGCCATTATTGTACCTACATGTGCATGAGAGTAACTGAGCAGTTATTGTTAATGTTGAATGTTGCTGTATTCTTACACTGTTCATTGCCTGCGACACTATTTTATATGGAAGCTTGTTTCCGCCATGAAATAAAAAAAAGTAATTGCTACTTTTTATCTCACAATTCTGATAAAAAGTAGTAATTACCTTTTTTTATATAAAGTCAGAATAGCGTGATATAAAGTCAGAATTGTGTGATATAAAGTCAGAATTGCGAGTTATAAAGTCAGACTTGTGAGATATAAAGTCAGAATAGCGTGATATAAAGTCAGAATTGTGTGATATAAAGTCAGAATAGCGTGATATAAAGTCAGAATTGTAAGATATAAAGTCAGAATAGCGTGATATAAAGTCAGAATTGTGTGATATAAAGTCAGAATTGCGTTATAGAAAGTCAGAATAGCGTGATATAAAGTCAGAATTGTGTGATATAAAGTCAGAATAGCGTGATATAAAGTCAGAATTGTGTGATATGATGTCAGAATTGAGTGATAAAGTCAGACTTGTGATATACAGTCACAATTGTGTTAAATAGTCACAGTTGCGTGATATAAAGTCAGAATTGTGAGTTATAAAGTCAGAACTGCGAGTGATATAGTCAGAATTGCGTGATATAAAGTCAGAATTGCGTGATATAAAGTCAGAATTGCGTTATAGAAAGTCAGAATTGCGAGTTATAAAGTCAGAATTGCGAGTTATAAAGTCAGACTTGCGAGTTATAAAGTCAGAATTGCGTGATATAAAGTCAGAATTGCGTGATATAAAGTCAGAATTGCGAGTTATAAAGTCAGAATTGCGAGTTATAAAGTCAGAATCGCGTGATATGAAGTCAGAATTGCGACATAAAGTCAATTGCATGATATAAAGTCAGAATTGCGACTTATAAAGTCAGAATTGTGTGATATGAAGTCAGAATTGTGTGATATAAAGTCAGAATTGCGAGTTATAAAGTCAGAATTGTGTGATATAAAGTCAGAATTGCGTGATATAAAGTCAGAATTGCGAGTTATAAAGTCAGAATTGTGTGATATAAAGTCAGAATTGCGAGTTATAAAGTCAGAATTGCGAGTTATAAAGTCAGAATTGCGTGATATAAAGTCAGAATTGCGTGATATAAAGTCAGAATTGCGTGATATAAAGTCAGAATTGCGAGTTATAAAGTCAGAATTGCGTGATATGAAGTCAGAATTGCGTGATATAAAGTCAGTATTGCGTGATATAAAGTCAGAATTGCGTGATATAAAGTCAGAATTGCGTGATATAAAGTCAGACTTGCGTGATATAAAGTCAGAATTGCGAGTTATAAAGTCAGAATTGCGTGATATAAAGTCAGAATTGCGAGTTATAAAGTCAGAATTGTGAGTTATAAAGTCAGAAGTGCGAGATATAAAGTCAGAATTGCGAGTTATAAAGTCAGAATTTTGAGTGACAAAAGTCGCAATTACCTTCTTTATTTAGAGGCGGAAAAAAGCTTCCATAATTTTACCCTTGCAAAGAAGTAAAATGATAGTATCAAACGTCAGGGATATCATACATTTCTAATCAAATGATCTGAGTTGTTTCAAATTCATTTTATAGCTCTAGACTCTTCATTCATAAATGATTTTATGATTCACGCTCCAAGACTAAGAGCAAATCAAGCATGATGCACGTTCAGTTTGATTGACATAAATATCACACGAATTGCAGAAAAAAACCCAAAATGGATACGTATGCAATTTATTTTCACAAATGAAAGTGGCCAAGACCAGAATTGAAAATTTTACTGTGATTTTTACTTTACATTTACTGTGATTTTATTATGTCATTTAAAAAACAGATGTCACATTAAAGGGATAGTTCACCCAAAAATGAATATTCTGTCATCATTTACTCACCCTCAAGTTGTTCCAAACCTGTATGAGTTTCTCTCTTCTGCTGAACACAAAAGAAGATATTTTGAAGAATGTTTGTAACCAAACAGTTGATGGACCCCATTGACTTCCATAGTATGGAAAATAAAATACTATGTCAAAGTCAGTGTTTGGTTACCGACATTCTTCAAAATATCTAAGAAATTCATACAGGATCGGAACAACTTGAGAGTGAGTAAATTATGGTTTTTGGGTGCATGTAAACGCTTCTTGGTTTGGAGGATTTACAACCACAATCACACATTAGAATCAGGTCAGATTTTCTGTGTGGTTGATTAATGTTTAACTCCAGATATCATCTTAATCAGGGTGCAGTTTCACTAAAACATCCGTGTTGATGTTTACATGCGCTTCATGAGACTCACCTGGACAAGCTCTTCTTTACAGGCTTTTTCTTTCATTTCTTGGCATGAGAACTTGCAGTCGTGTTTTTGAGAGGTCTGATAAACATTAAATATGAGGAGGAAGAAGTTCTGCTTTTAATTCTCAAGGGACGCACGTATGTCGTTTATTTACACCTATACTTCCTTTGTCTTGAACTGTGAGAACTACTCTTTTTCTTCTTCTTCTGAGACTAAAATTTCTAAATGCATCTCCTCTAGAGCTTTCAGCTAAAACAAAATGCTAAAACATGTTAGCAATGTGCTAATTCATGTTAGAATCATGCTAGCAACATGCCAAAACATGCTAGCAATGTGATAAAACATGTTAACATGTTAAAACATCCTATCTATCTATCTATCTATCTATCTATCTATCATGGTAAATCATACTAGCAACATGCTGAAACATGCTAACAATATGCTAAATCATGTTAACAACATGTTAAAACATGTTAACAATGTGTTAATTCATACTAGAAACATGCTAGTAATGTGGTAATTCATGTTAGAAAAATGCTAGCAACATGTTAAAACATGCTAACAATATACTAATTAATGCTAGAAACATGCTAGCAATATGCTAAATCATGTTAGCAACATGTTAAAACATGATAGCAATGTGCTAATTCATGTTAGAAACATGCTAGCAATGTGCTAAATCATGCTAACAGTGGGTTAAAACATTAACATGTTTAAAAAATCTTATCTATCTATCTATCTATCTATCTATGTATCATGGTAAATCATGCTAGCAACATGCTAACAATATGCTAATGCATGCTAAAAAACATGTTAGCAATGTGTTAATTCATACTAGAAACATGCTAGCAATGTGGTAATTCATGTTAGAAAAATGCTAGCAAACATGTTAAATAATCCTAGCAACGTGCTAATACATGCTAGCAATGTGCTAATTCACGTTAGAAACATGCTAAAGCATGTTACCAATGTGTTAAATCATGTTAGCAACGTTACAACATGATAGCAATATGCTAATTCATGTTAGAAACATACAAGCAATGTGCTAAATCATGTTAGAAAAATGCTAGCAACATGTTAAAACATGCCAGCAGTGTGTTAAATCATGTTAACATGAATAAAAAATTCTATCTATCATGGTAAATCATGCTAACAACATGCTATAACATGCTAACAATATGCTAATTCATGCTATAAACATGCTAGCAATGTGTTAAATCATGTTAAAACATGTTAGCAATGTGCTAATTCATACAAGAAACATTTCATTTTTTAAATGCAACATTTTGCACTTAATATTTCAGTTATTATATTGCAATTGAAATGTAGTATATTACAATTTTAAAAAAGCAATATTGTGAATGAAGCTACTGATATTGCGTCCTTTAGTTCGGGGGTTTTCAAACTGGGGTCTGTGGAAAAGTCTATAGTCTTTAAAATAAATACAAGATAAATATAAGATAAAACTAAATGAATGAATAATTTGAGTAAAATAAATAACACATAAATTGATTTTAAGAAAATATTACATCTACAGTACAGCACAGTAATACAGATAATAATGTAAACAAAATAATTTCCAATGCCGCTTTGGTGAGCAGAAGAGACTTCTTTCAAAAATCTTACCGGCCCTCCTATTGGGGGGTCTGTGCATGTAAATGGTAGGTAACGTCTGCTGGTCTGTTGTGTTGCAGTGTGTGTGTGTGTGACCCGGCTCACTTCCCCTTCATGCCCCTGTGTGCTGGCGCTGTGGGCGGCGGAGTGAAGCGCTCGAGGCTCCTGGCATGGGCAGCGTAGGGAGCGGGGCCTCCAGTCAGCGGCCCATCACGATGCGCAGCGTGGGCACCCGCACCACCCCTAACGGCCCCCTGGCGGCCGCACCGCCTCCCGCCACAGCCCGCCGCCGCCTGGACGACCGCAGCTTCAGCGCCGACCGCATCCCCGGCCCGAGCACCAAGACCAAGGGCGTCTCGGCCGACGAGAGGGATTACGCTCGCAATCACGCCGCGCCGCACAACGCCAACCGGCAGCAGACGGTCAACGGCGAGAGGCTGGTGACCAACGCGGTGTTCGCCAACGGGGCGCGGAGGGAGGGACACCGGCGCGGAGAGAGTCTGGACTTGTGCGGGAACAACATCGTGCTGAACAACGACAAGAACGGCAGCCATCAAGCTCCGCCGCAGCACAAGGACAAGAGCAAAGCCAAACCCGATAATCACAACCCGCCCAACATCCTGCCCGTCTCTGGAAAACTCGAGCATGCACAGGTACACACGCACTTCTTACTCTAAAGTTTCTATAATGTTGTATCCTTTAAAGGGGTGGTTGATTATGATTTGACTTTTTTAACTTTAGTTAGTGTGTAATGTTGCTGTTTGAGCATAAACAACATCTGCAAAGTTACGACGCTCAAAGTTCAATGCAAAGGAGATATTTTCTTTTACAGAAATCACTTTTTAAGGACTACAACAAACGGCTGGTAGGGACTACAACGAGCTTCTTCCCGGGTTGGTGACATCACTAACCCTAAAATTTACATAAACCCCGCCCCCAAGAACACACAACAAAGGGGGCGAGGCCATGTTGGGCTGCTTTAGAGAAGAGGAAGAGTTGTTGTAGTAGAGTGTTGTTGACATGCCGTCATTTTACGCCGGACTGCTTCACAAACGAGGGTCAATTCAACACAAAAGATTAACATGACGGCACATGCTAGTGGATGAGTTGAATCAACTCCACAGCAACTACATAAATTTATCCACTAACCATTCAGAAACGTCTAAAAGTTGTAACTTCTTCCTGAGTCTCTCCATCAGTGTCGACTCCGGTTTGAACAATGTAAGGCTGAACACCGTTACTGACAATCCTCATTTTGGCTGCGTGAGATTCTCCAGCTTTGTTGTTGTTGAGCTGTTAAAGCTCCGCCCTCTTCTGGAAAGGGGGCCGGGAGCAGCAGCTCATTTGCATTTAAAGGGACACACACAAAAACGGCGTGTTTTTGCTCACAACCAAATAAGGTCAAATTTGACAAGCTATAATAAATGATCTATGGGGTATTTTGAGCTGAAACTTCACAGACACATTCTGGGGACACCAGAGACTTACATTACATCTTGTGAAAAGGGGCGTTACAGGAAAACGAGACAGAAATACTGAGGAAGAATCATTTTTGGAAGTGTAAACATAATATAAATAATACTAAAATGTTAATTGTGTATTCCATGTTGCGTTTCTTTGGTTTGTCTCTCTAGACCAACGACTCTCTGGTGCGTCCGTCAGCCTTCAAACCCGTGGTGCCCAAGAGCTTTCACTCCATGCAGAACCTGGTGTGTCCGCTTCAGACCAGCTCAGGAACAGCCGCGGGTCCAGGCGGTGGTGGCGGCGGTGGCAGCGGAGGTGACAAGGGGGGTCCGAACACGTCCGGGACACAGTGGGACCAGGACAGTCCCGGCAGCAGAGGGACGCACGCAGGCGCGGGCCGGGCCGGGCAGGGCAGTCTGTCGGACTCCGGGAGGAACTCTCTGACCAGCCTGCCCACCTACACGGGCTCAAGCTACGGGCCGCCTCCCGCGCTCGGACCCCTCAGTGCCTCCACCAGCCACATCAACCGGCTGGGCACCGTCGCCCTGGACAAGCTGGACAAGCCGGGCTACCAGAACGGCCTCAGCGCCTCCGACAGCGGCCGCTCCTCCTCAGGCAAGAGTTCGTCCTCGTACCAGCGCCTCAGTCACCTGAGCGACGCTCCCGCGCCCCTGCGACCGTCCCCGTCCTCCGACGATGTTATTCAGGACCTGGAGGACCGTCTGTGGGAGAGAGAACAAGAAGTAAGTAAGGTGACAGAACTTTGTTAATATATTAGCATGATATGATCACTAGTCAACAGTGTTGTGTTGTTCTGAACCGCGGTACAGTTTTACATTGAGGCTAAATGGCAAGTTCAGTTTACTCTTTATTTAAAGTTGCTTTGAATGAAAGTGTCTGCCAAATGATTAAGTGTTATGCCAAAACTTATTTATATACTGCGCTGTTTTTAAAATGCTTTTGTCAACACTAGAAACAGTTTATAATCAATGACAAAAATCAAGATTACAAAACTTGAAATTTTAATGTTAGAATTGGAAGAAAGTGTTTGCTTTTCTTTAATTTTACATGCACCTTTAGAATTTTATTTATTGATTTATTTATTTTTAATTGTGCATACTCCATTGGATATTTTATTTATTTATTTAATTTAATTTTTATACTCCATTGGATATTTTATTTATTTATTTAATTTGCATAAACCATTGGATATTTTTTTATTTATTTTCTTTCTTTAATTTTGCATACACCATTGGATATTTAATTAAATTGATTTATGTATTTAATTTTACATACACATTGGATATTTTATTTACTTATTTATTCATTTATTTATTTATTTTCTTTAATTTTGTATACACCAATGGATATTTAATTCATTTATTTATTTAATTTTACATACACATTGGATATTTTATTTACTTATTTTCTTTCTTTAATTTTGCATACACCATTGGATATTTCATTAAATTAATTTATGTATGTAATTTTACATACACATTGGATATTTTATTTACTTATTTATTTATTTATTTATTTATTTTCTTTAATTTGTATATACCATTCGATATTTATTTATTTATTTATTTATTTATTTTCATTTTTGCATACACCATTGGATATTTTGTGTATTATTTTTTTTTATACACCATTGGATATTTTATTTAATTATTTAATTTATTTCATTTGTATACTCCACTGGATATTTTTATTTATGTATTTATTTATTGAATTTGTATACACCATTGGATTATTTATTTTATTTTATTTTGCGTACCCCATTGGTTTTTTATTTAATATTATTCATTAAAAAAAGGATTTACTTTTGCATAGACCACTGAATATTTTTTATTTTTTATCTCTTCGTTGCATATGACTTTTGAATTGCATTCATATCAGACCTGCTCCAAAACAAAAGTGTGAAAGTAAGTCAAAGTAAGTTTCACTAATCATGAATGGAACATTTTCACCTGGAAAGGTCCTTTTGTTTGGCAGGGAAATATTGTTTGATTATTAATAAAACAGCTATTTTTATGGTTATTATTATGAATTGCAATATCTGACACATAACATTTGAGAATGCAGCAATGCCTGAAATCACGTGTGAAGACTGTGTTTCGGTGTGTTTCGGCCATCCCGCCCTCCTCACAGGTGATTCACATGCGACGTAACCTGGACCAGAGCGAGGCCGCCATCGTGCAGGTGTTCGAGGAGAAGCAGCGCGTGTGGGAGCGCGAGATGGAGGATCTGAGGCAGAACTACGCCGGGCGGCTGCAGCAGGTGACCCGACGGGCCCAGCGCTCCCAGCAGGCCCTGCAGGCCCAGATCAGCCGCCTGCAGCAGGACAAACGCCGGCTGCAGGACGAGATGACGCTGCTGCTCGCTCAGAGAGAAGAGCTGGAGAAGAAGTGCTTGGACTTCAGGAAGGAGCAGGCCGATATCCTGCCCAGACTGGAGGAGACCAAGTGGGAGGTCAGTCAGTCAGTCAGTCAGTCTCTTCTGAAGTCACAGGTCATTGTCAGGTAAAATATTCAAACCAATGATTCAATGACTCATTCATAAAGAGCCATTTACTTCATTCATTCATTGTTTGAACAAATCGAATGAATGAATGAATGAATGACACAATGACTTACTCATTTACCGCCATCTGCTGGCAGTTTTAGTTTCTTATTTAGAGTATCATTTCATTAGCTTGTTTGCAAAAACAATTATTTTGAGGCATTTGATGTAAATAATGGGAGAGCACAGATCAGGGCCGTTTCTAGGGTGTCTTTAGCTGAGGCGGCGCCGTACCACTAACCCCCAGAAACGGCCCCGGCTCAGACAGCACAGAAGTATATATTTGTCTGTCTGCAGGTGTGTCAGAAGGCGGGCGAGATCTCTCTGCTGAAGCAGCAGCTGCGGGAGAGTCAGGGTGAGGTGACGCAGCGCGCCGGAGAGATGGTGGCACTGCGAGGCCAGCTGAAAGATCTCAACGGTCAGCTGAGAGAGAGAGAGGAGGCCGAGATCAGCCTCAAAGAGTCCTTCTGCACCAAGACCCTGGAGCTGGAGCGCTGCGAGGCCGAACTGCAGACCATGCTGGCAGAGGTACAGATGCTCCGGCTCCGTGTTTCTCTGTCAGTGGCTGAGATGTGGTTTGAGAATAGAGAAGGATATGGTTTTATGCAAGTCTGCAGTCTGAACTGAATGTGATGTGAGAGAAAGACCGGACAGCAAAGGCAATCAACAGACACAACATTGTGAACAGTGTGACTAGTTCAGTCTGATTCAGAATTGAATGATTCTTTAAAATGAGTCACTCAGGGGTCTTGACCTTAACATGATACAATGTCATAATTTTAACACATTTAAATGCTGAATTTAATTCATTGTACGACAAAATTTATTACTTTTTTTTTTAATTATCAAAATAATATTTAGCTATGCACCACATCTTGAATGTTGCTGATTAATTGTTTTTTTTTTATTAAATGGAACGTTCCATAAAATTGAGACACAGGAAGTGACATCATTCAGATCTTCTTTATAGCATGATGAGAAGACAATTAAATAATGTCAGGATGGGAAGACGAGTAAATAATAAATCTGTTTTCTCAATTTTTACACTTTTTAGTAGGGCTGCATGAATTGGGGAAAAAATTATTATTATTTTTTTTGATAAAAATTGCAATTCTGATTTATAAATTCTGACAAAAATTGTGTGATTATATGTCAATTTGTCTATTACTATAATTATTATTACTAAATAAAAATAATTAAACAAAATAAGAAATATTACTAGTGTAATATTTTACTGTAAAATGAAAAATTAAGACAAATTATATAATAATTTTATTATCACTAAATATTAGTATTGCAATTTTACAGTTAATCAAATTATTATTATTATTATTATTATTATATTATTATTTTTCTTAAATATTTGATTTTTTATTTTGCAGTGAAATATTACTATAGTAACATTTCTTATTTTGTGTAATTTTTTATGTAGTAATAATAAAATAAAAAAATATACATAAAAAAAGAGAGTCAACAGTAGGGGGCGTGTCCACTTATGATGGGGGAGGAGAGAGAGTGAGCCAATCAGCAGTAGGGGGCGTGTCCACTCATGATGGGGGAGGAGAGAGAGTGAGCCAATCAGCAGTAGGGGGTGGGTCCACCCATGGGGAGGGAGAGAGTGTGAGCCAATCAGCAGAAGGGGGCGTGTCCAATCATGATGGGGGAGGAGAGAGTGAGACAGTCAGCAGTAGGGGGTGTGTCCATTCGTGATAAGGAAGGAGAGAGAGTGAGCCAATCAGCAGAAGGGGGCGTGTCCACTCATGATGGGGGAGGAGAGAGAGAGACAATCAGCAGTAGGGGGTGGGTCCACTCATGGGGGGAGAGAGAGTGTGAGCCAATCAGCAGAAGGGGGCGTGTCCACTCATGATGGGGGAGGAGAGAGAGTGAGCCAATCAGCAGTAGGGGGTGGGTCCACCCATGGGGAGGGAGAGAGTGTGAGCCAATCAGCAGAAGGGGGCGTGTCCAATCATGATGGGGGAGGAGAGAGTGAGACAGTCAGCAGTAGGGGGTGTGTCCATTCGTGATAAGGAAGGAGAGAGAGTGAGCAAGAGGGAGATTTGAAGAAAGACTGTAGAAAGAGAGATGGCTGAGAGACATTACAAAAAAGAAAAGCTCAGAGGAAAATCAGAAGGGTTATGATCAGGCCAGAGCTTTAGGACCCGCATTAATATTAGAAAAGCTTTCCAGTGCTGGAGAGACAGACCCCGAGGTTGAAGTTGTTTGTCTATACTCTTGTGTACTGCATGTTCATTTTTTGTTCTTCCTTGTCGTTCATTACACTCTTGCATTGCATGTTCGTGCATTTGAGGGCGGAGTCAAATATCAAGTGTTCAACAATGATTCTCAGGATTGCTATTTTTATCAGAAACATCACAAATAGATATTTTCCCCAAATCGTGCAGCCCTACTTGATATGTTGTCTATATATTTGACCTTTTCTACAGGTCACAGTACTGCGGGACAAGCTAAGCGCGTTTGAGACGGAGGTCACACGTCTGAAAAAGGCCCTCAGTGAACTCAGCAGCAGCTCCAGTCGTGCCAGCGAACCCAGCCTGTCTGATATGGGGCAGCTGGTGGCGTCCCGGAGCCGAGAGCATCTTCTGTCCCCTCCGGAGACGCCCACGTCCCTCCCGGCCCTCCCGGCGCCCGACCGCCTGCTCACGCTGCAGAGCGACGACTCCAAGGTCCAGTGGCAGGAGTCGGGGGACCTGCGGCGGCAGTTGGAACGTCTGCAGGGCGAGCTGCGTCTGGAGCGGCAGCAGCGTGAGCGACAAGCGCTGACATTCGCCCAGGAGCGCCAAACCTGGCAGGACGAGAAAGAGCGCGTGCTGAAGTACCAGGCGCAGCTGCAGCTCAGCTACGTGGAGATGCTGCAGAAGAACCAGGCGCTGGAGGAGCGCGTGGACAAGCTGGGAGCCCAGATGTCCACGCCGGCTCTGGCCTTGCCGGAGGCGCCCGTTTCCGTGTCCATATCGCTCACCTCTCCGACCCCGCCGGCAGAGGAGAAGAAGCTGCCGGAGCTGCACCAACTCGCCCCGCCGTGGCCGGTTCCGACCCGGCTGGAGAGGATCGAGTCGACGGAGATCTGACTAAAACCCGTAAAGCCCCGATTACAATAGCATTCAGTACAATCCAAAAACTAAACCGCTTCCGAGGACTGTCCAAGGATGCCCTGCTTGTCTAGGGCGGGTGTTTGGGTTGAGGGCAGGTAGTTATGAGCCTTATCAGCTGGTCGAGGGCTGGTTAGTGCAGATGAGCTGGCCGCAAGTCAGTAGCCGAGAGGAAACTTAGCACTCAGGGGTTTAAGGGGGAACAGGCGTAAACAATTCAGACTCTCTTTTTACTGGCGTGAGGGTTCAGGCTATTAATAAATCACCATCTTATATCGAAGAATATCCTTGTTATCAGCATCTTCTGTGCTCTGCGGCATTCAAACAATCAAAACAAGAGTTACGAGACAAGATCTCGCATGGTGCTTAGATGCAACACACCGTCACGTTTTAGGACCAAATCCTAGTGCCAGTCTCGAGAGTGTTTATGCTGTTTGTTTATTGGACTGGAAGGCCAGAAACATACTCTACACAAGTACAAAGATGTGCATAACTAATGAGCCAGATATGCTAGCGTTCAAAAAATTTGGGGTTGGTAAGATTGTCTCTTATACTCATTTATTTGATCAAAAATACAGTAAAAATTGTGGAATATAATTGCAATTTAGCTGTTCTCTTTTGTAAAATATGTTAAAATGTAATTTATTCACTCATGATGAGGGAGGAGAGAGAGTGAGCCAATCAGCAATAGGGGGCGTGTCCACTCATGATAGGGAGGAGAGAGAGCCAATCAGCAGCAGGGGGCGTGTCCACTCATGATGGGGGAGGCGAGAACTAATCAGCAGTAGGGGGCGTGTCCACTCATGATTGGGGAGGAGAGAACTAATCAGCAGTAGGGAGTGTGTCCACTCATGATGGGGGAGGAGAGAGTGAGCCAATCAGCAGTAGGGGGCGTGTCCACTGATGATGGGGGAGGAGAGAGTGAGCCAATCAGCAGTAAGGGGCTTGTCCATTCATGATGGGGGAGGAGAGAGTGAGCCAATCAGCAGTAGGGGGTGTGTCCACCCATGATGGGGGAGGAGAGAGTGAGCCAATCAGCAGTAGGGGCGTGTCCACTGATGATGGGGGAGGAGAGAGTGAGCCAATCAGCAGTAGGGGGTGTGTCCACCCATGATGGGGGAGGAGATTAATTTAAAATAACTTCTCTTTTGTAAAATGTTAAAAAGTAATTTATTCTTGTGATCAAAGCTGATTTTTCAAGATCTTCAGTTTCATAAGATCTTTCAGAAATCATTCTAATATGCTGATTTGCTGCTCAAGAAACATTTCTGATTATTAGCAATGTTGAAAACCGTTTTTATTTTTGTAGAAACCATGATACTTTGTTGCAGAGTTTCAAAAGAACAGCATTTATTAGAAATAGAACATTATAAATGTCTCTACGGTCACTTTTGACCAATTTAATGCGTCCTTGCTGAATAAAATCCTTATAAAAGAATAACATTTCAAAAAAGTGTTATAAAAGAATAAAATGTCTTTAAAAAAATTGTACTGACCCCAAACTTTTGAATGGTAGCGTAGCTAGATATAAATACCTAACATGCTCAGAATGCATTGAGCGTTGTGTTATGAATTGCATTTTGGCACATTTCAGAAAGCGACGAGCTTGTTTGCATTCGTGTTGACGTACTTGTATGCAGTATGTTTGGAGTGCGGGACAGAGGAGAGCTCAACCCTCCTGCTCTATTGCCCAAAGCAGCGGCGGAGGACGTGTATTCATTTCAACTCAGAACGTACTGTATCACCTGAATGTTGTTTTTGCCCTTTTCTATGTTTTGAGCAATGTAGAGTAAAATAGAACGAGAGATTGAGATTAAAAAAACAAGTCAATATGTTAGTGCACTTGACGCTTCGGTCTCAGACCGTCCTGCTTTGAACTGAGGACTCGGGTGTTGTGAGCAACAGCTACTGAATGAGGTTTGGTTTATGAAGCTGCTAGACAGACGGACAGCGGCTGAGCCAAAAACTGTGGGTCAATCAAAACAGATTATATTTGACTTTACATTCTTCCAAAAAGAGCATATATAATATGTGTCAATGTATACTTGCTGAAAGTATCATTTAGAATATTTGACTTTAAAAATGTAATATGCAGTAGATTGAAGTGATCATTTAAATGTTTTGAAGTAAGTGCACAGTGCACAGAAATCATGTGGAATATTTGAATGGGTTGTCAAGACTGAAGTGTCGGTCGTGTGGTAGTTGAGGAGCGTAGCTTGGACAGAGTATAGCATACTACGCATACTATTTCTGCAGAATGTATTCTGTGCAACAGAGCACACTGCGCACAATGTTGTTTCCCACAATGCAAAGTGCTTGACTTGACTTTGCATTTACAGTGTGATGAACGAACTGGAAATGTGATCAAAAATGCATTTAATTGGTAACACTTTAGTTAACGTTAGTTAAAGGTACACTATGTAATTTCTTTGTTCAAAATTAACACTATTTCACTACATCAATACATCATCAATCCTTATTCCAAGCCTGTTATAAGTGCTTATATTTTAGACCTGTCGGATGGTTTTCGGGGGAAATTGCGTACATACGTCACTCGCTTGTGTCTCGTCATATCCGTTAATACAGAAAAGTTGTTCCGGTGTCATGAGAAATCGAGCCCCCCCTAGGAATCGGGTCTCCTTTAGGACCCAGGCGGTAATGCCTGATCAAAAGTTGTTATCGCGATGTCTTGACTAATAATAACCTATTTCACTATTCTATGATGTTTATTACATTAAGTGCACAAACAACATGCTTGAAATATAAAATGAATCTATTGCATAATAAAACAAACTAGAAACAGATATTGGAGGCAAAAAACATACCTAATATAATATAAGCTAAGCTAGCAGGCTAATCGGGTAGATGTATGCTATGCTAGTACATAAGCTAACTAAAAAACAGTAAGAATGAGAAATGCTTGATTTCACAACCTATAGCTTCAGTTACTAGTATATGAACCATGTAATTTAAAAGACATTAATGGTCATTATAACGATCTGAATCATAACGTGATTTTGCAGGAATCATAATCAGGCGCTAAAAATGCTACCCATTAAAAGTCCGTTGAACCCATGGGATCACTCGGGGTCCTACAGGAGACCCGATATTCCTGGGGGGACTCGATTTCCCACCACACCGCCGAACAGAGGAGAGTCTGCTGGCGACAGAGCTCGTAATAAAACGAAGCACAACCAAAACAATGTTCTTCTGCAAAAAATGCATGCAGTTTTGTTTTTTAACCACTTACATAGTGTACCTTTAATACAATTTTGTGCCAAAATGGCACCAAATCAAGAAAGAGAAGTTACTTCTGTCATCACACTAGAAATAAATAGTCAAGTCAAAAGTGCAGTGCGCTCTCTTGTATACAAATTGCACAAGTCGTATGGTTGTATGCTTTTCCCAACATGGCCAGATAACTAATGGACGACAGGCTCTAACGAGGGAGAAAGTTGTTTTGCTTTTGTAGTGGTAGCATTTTACAGAACACCTTTTGTCACAAAGTCTTTTTACAATCACTAGGACACATTTATCAATACTTAGTTTTCAAAACTCTTCACACAGTTCTCCTAACCAGCTTTCAGCTCGGCACATCAGTCAATTTCACATCCACAATGCACTAAGACTACCAAAACACTTCATACACGTCTCAAAATAACACTAGCTAAATTTTCTTTTTGACACTTTTCTGTTTAGAATTCACTGCAGTTTATGTGACATGGTCCATGTTTATATTACAGTACAAAATTATTCCTAAGTTTCCTCTTTTGTATAAATATTAATGAAACTGAAAGACTTCATGTCTGTTCACACCAAGAACGATAACCATAACGATATATTAGCATCACACCAGCGGATGATATCGTTCTGTTTATTCTCAGTTTTGTCGTCTGCCGCTTTAAATGGATGGATTCTGATTGGCTGTCAATGTTTTTATCGTTCATCAGCTGGAAGAAATCGTTCTCAAAGTGATTTCAACGATATCGTTTCTCTGCGTCACTATTATTATAGTTGTGGTGTGGACACTGCTATTCTTTAATATTTAAAAGGATTTTATACTATATAGTTACTATATATAACTATATAGTTATCGTCCTTGGTGTGAACAGGCCTGAACACCTGCATGCAGGGCATAAAACTTTTTGCCATACCTGCCAATGGCTGGTGACTAAAGAAAATTTACCAGCCATAAATATTTATAAATATTCACAATTCTCTATTACAATTTCAACTACTAGTCTAACGAATATACATTTAAAACATTATTAAAGACAAGTAACAGTAGTTTTCAGAGACATTGAATAAAGTAATCAAATGTAAAATAACACTGGTCTTCACTGTATAAATTAAACACAGATTAATCCTTATTAAAGTTACAAAAGTCATTCAGTCATGAGCAGTGACTGATTTTTTCTTCGTCCTTTGTTTGATTAACATTAAAAATGCAGACAGCAGAAGAAATATAAGGCTGCTGTCACTTTAAGACTAATGCACGGATCCAATATACTGTCTTTCTCTACTGTTTACATTCACTTAAGCCATAACTGACTGTTTACTAGGACACTCGCCGAGACAGACATTGTTTATGTGTGAATTTGTCCGTTCGTGTGCAGGACAGTGTGAAAAAGAACTTAATTCAGTATTTGCACGCTGTCTGAGATGCAGCTTTCTGGGCACGCGCTTTAGATGTTTGCGCAAACACAACTTGACTAACAAATTGAGTTCCCTTTGCGTCTTCTTGCGCTTTAATATTTAAAATGGCAAGGCTTAAACTTTCGTGATGAGATAGTGCTGGCCCGTCGACAGTCCCGAGCGTCGTTCACGTTTGTTCATGTTCTCACAACATTGCATTGTTAAGGGCCATTCACACAGAACATGTTTTTATATCACAATGCGCTATTTTTTCATTGTTTTTCTATGTAAACGCGCTAGACGGATGTGTATGACCGTTACGCTTGCGTCTTTTGCAGCGCCTCGTACATGCCCTTAGAATTCATAAAAATGTTACTGGCCAACTCAGCGTTGCCAAGTCTGCGGTTTTCCCGCGGAATTGGGCTACTTTAACACTGTTGCCGCGGGTTGTTTTTAATGTCTGCGGGTTGAAGCGACCCCAAATAACATGATATTTAGCCCTTGGAATGCACATTTTACCAGGGGAACCCTGCCAAAAAGCGGATTTTACCTCCGGGAATGCAATTTTTAGTAGCAATTGGGTGGGTTTTGTTGTGAAAACCTGGCAACCCTGGGTTGAACGCTGAATTTTACTCGCATTTGGCGCTTGGCGAGTGTTAATCTTATGCCCTGCCTGTAGATGTTCAGCTAGATGTTTTTTAGATTTGGAATTTATTTAATAAGGTATTACTGTAGAAATATAGCAAATTGCTGTCTTATTCAATTTTGTATTACGTTAGATTTTGAACCTATATTTAACAGTTTTGAAAAGAGTATTGGCCTGTAGGTAGGGTTTTGGCGGTGGAAAAGAATTTGAAAGAAGCTGTCATTGAATGTATTTTGTGCCAAAGCAATGATAAATGATCCAGTTTAGCCCACATAGACTCATGTGTGTGAAGAGTTTTGAAAAAGTGACCTAAGCATAATTGAGAAATGTGTCCTAACGATTGTAAAAAAAACTGTAAATGTCATTTGTAAGCTATAGAAATTATCCCATTGAACCAAACCGTTGACTTACGCCATGCTGGTTCACAGATATGTATTTAATATATTTTGACATCATATCGCAGCAGTAACATGCCAGATTCCCTCTATGAAACGCATCTGGTGTGCGCGTGCTGGAATGAAGCGAATCGGAGCAGAAACAAGCACAAACAATTTCCTAAAGTTATATATTTCCCTCAACGTATCGCTATAGAAATGCAATAGAAAGATCAAAGTGGAAGTGTCTCTCCCAGTGCTTTTCCCAATGCTCGTGCCTCTTTTTTTCTATCATCACTAGAGTGACGCCATGTTTGAGATAATCATCCCAGATCCACGCAGCTTTATGACACTAGGTGTTAGGAGAAACGTACCGGACAAAGCTTTAGATGGACGCCACACCTCTGCTGTCTTTGGCCACATTTGCTGCTATGTGCTTCTGTTGTGTCCTGCTGTGTTCTTGGTAGAGACAAAGACAGTCGACTGCATGTAAATATCACTGTTCCTTATGTGTACAGAACTATTCTATCCAAATATACCGAGCTAATGCGTGTGAATACTTTTGTGAAGTAATGAGACTGACATGTCAGCTTTTATTTTTCAAACTATTAATATAGGAATATAATATACATATATGAATCTTAAAACCTTTGATCGACTATATTACAGTAAAGTCATACATTCAAGAGTCCGATGTCTTTTCCCTTTCTCTATCAGTTCTTGAGATGTATGAGTGCGAGGTTTTTTTGTAAACATTTCATTTCTTTCTTTCTTTTTTCTTTTTTTTTTTTTTCCTCCAGAATTTGCTCGGAAAAGCATATCTTAGCAAATATTAATTTAAATAATAAAGATGTGAATAAGAAAAAGATAACAGTGTCTCTTCATGACTTCTTCTTTTCTTCTTTTTGACTAAATATTTACAATGGTTTCTGCCAAAATTGGTTGTTGTACAATTACTGTTAATACTGTAAAATTATCTTAAATTAATAAATGTATACACACACACACACACATATATGTATATATGTATGTGTGTGTGTGTATATATATATATATAATAATGTATGTGTATGTGTGTGTGTGTATGTGTGTGTGTGTGTGTGTGTATATATATATATATATATATTATAATAAGATAATTATAAGATTATAATATTATAATAAGAATTATTATTATTATCCGGGCACTTTTGCCTACTCTTTTATGAGTACTGTGAATTCGGACATACTTCTATTATGCGATTTCGCGTTTCATTTTTGTCTCCTACGAGCCTCCTTACCGCACTTGACATCTGCCTTTACCACTACACATGCGCATGCTGTGAATGTGGATTCAGCACGCAAGTGAGTGTTTCTGCGATGTATCCTTATGAGATAAATACTCTAGTTGAAGACTACACGCGCTGAAGGTACGTTTATCATTTTTACAGTCATTTGCGCTCAGTGTGTGTTGTGTTCAGTGTGTTTAACTGATGAATGTGACTGAATGAGTTCCGCTGCTGTCAAGGACACGCAGTAATTTATGATTGAGTAAAGACGTTTCGCCACACGGACATAAATAAGTCTTTAGTTATCTCACTTTTGATTTTCTTTTTTAAAAACTGCAGTCACAAAAAGCCTTTATTTTCGCGAAATTCCATGTGAATTTCAGTACAACTGGGGATTCATTCTTGTTTCGACGAAACGAAATAAATTTGTTGTCACGGTCTGTTTATGATCTCTACATAAACCAAAACTAATATTAATGGACGAAGCTTTTTTCCAAAATGGAAATTTTGATCTTTTCCTTTAAATGATCGTGAACGCTATTGATAGTAAATGCTATCAAACTCAAAAGTGACAAAAAATAGCATTTTTCTTATATTTTAAGTCTTGTAAAAGCATTCACAGACCCAAATGTAAAATCGCCACAAACGACTGATTCTTATTTTTCATGGGATATTGCAGTGTTTATTATAAATGATGTATCCGTGCTCATTACAATTTTTTAAATTAATGCGCCTTCATAATCTTTAATCGAAATATTAGATCTACAGTAGCGGCCAAAAGTGATTTAATGACCCTACAAGTTTGATTAAACCATCAAAATATGAGGAAAATATTTTATATTTACTTTTTAAATATTTTAAATGTGAAGGCAGAAAAAAACCCAACTAAACTTGGTTAAGGTATTTATCTGACAAAATTATTTGGCAAAAAAAAGGGAAACTACTGGTTTTATGTTAAGGGTTATATGGTATAATGCATATATGGTATAATGGTATAATGTTATAATGTTATATGGTATAATGCATATACAACAAAAAGCTGACAGGAAAAAACACACATTGATAGGGATGTAACGATATCAAAATCTTACGAACGATGATACCTCGATGTAAAGTCCACAATACGATATTTATTGCGATATTTAAAAAAAAAAAAAAAAAAAAAGACAAATCAAGAATTTGTCAGTTTAAAACAGGAACTTCCAGAGTAGTGTTTTCAGTTTTCATAAAAAATATTAAACAACCAATAAAAAATAATAGTAAGGTGAAAAAATGCACAATTCTCAACTCAAACATTCATTTTTGTTTATTATACATGTAAAATGAGGTTATCAGACTGCTAAACTAAACAAATTTGCTAACACTTTACAAATAAGGTTCATTAGTTAACATGAGCTAACTACATTAACTAATAATGAACTGCATTTCTACAGCATTCATTAATCTTTGTTAATTTCAACATTTACTAATACATTATTAAAATCAAAAGTTGTATTTGTTAACATTATTAAATGCACTGTAAACTAACATGAACAATATGAACAGCTGTATTTTTATTAACTAACATTAACAAAGATTAACAAATACAGTAACAGCACAACTACGCAATATGCTTACTAAATCTTTGACAAAATTTTAATAATATTAGAATAAAGGGTAAAGATGTTAACTTTTCACTTTTAGACACTTTTCTTTATTATTACTTTAAAGTTGACATGAAACAGAAGTTGCTCTAGTTGACTTTTCTTCCCTATTGTGACACATCCGCTTCTGGAACAAGAACAAATGTTGGGCGGGGCTTGATTTTGTCAGTGGGGAATTGATTGGATGGTTGTGGTTTGCTATTGGTGGATCTCATGTGAGTGACAGGTTGCCCCGCCCACGTCCTCAGAGAAGTGAAGAGATGTCGCTGCAAGAGGAAGGGGAAGTTATTTTGATTAACTTATTTTGATTGTGCACAGATAAATCATTCTTAATAAACATTGCAATAATCCATATAAAAAACAAGAATCGTCAATTTTGTTTTCATGGCGACTTTAATCAGAACATTAGATCACATCACATCAGGTGGAAAATAAGAAACGATCGCAATTTCCATTTCATGCCGACTTTAATGATTTAACACAATCATACTTACCTTGAATTTCAAATGTTTATATAACTGACACATTCTTCTCAAACACTTGATCTTCAAATTTAAACATAAAACTCTTTTTTACGATCTTTTCCAGTGTCTGCTGTTGATGTCTGCAACGGTGCTGTTTCATCTTGTGGCAAAGCGTCGTCTTTATGCCCATGTACAGCGCATCTCCATCTTTAGAGCCCAACATTTGTCATCAAAATTGGAAAATGGAGAGCAAAAGAGAGAAGAAGAAGAAGAAGAAACGGAAAGCACACTGGTGTACAAGCCCTCGGCTTACTACCAGACACCGACGGCATGTTCCTCTACGGCTGGCCGCTTAGAAACTGAAGGATTGTCCTATAGTCTACCCTTAAACACAACTTTCCACCAGTGCAACCCGTACCATATTAGCTCCTCCTCACGACGGCTCTCCAGCACCAAGAATATGCTGTTAAACAGAGCTGAATCAGCCAAAAGAGCCACCAAAGAGCCACGTGTCAACGGTGACCCACGAGCCTTTCAGAGATGTCGGCCTGAATACCACAACATGGCGCATGACGTCTCCCAACGCTCGTCCACTTTAAACCTCAATGAAGCCTTGCTAGTCCTTGAAAAAGTCACGGTCCTAAAAGGCAACATGGGACCTTCAGACGCAACTAGTTTCTTGTGCAAACTCAGCCAGATTCCCCATGAACAGATCGCGATTGTGAGGAGAGACATGCGGTTTAACGCGCTCCTGCAGTACAGCGCCGAGATCCTGCCAAACTTCACGTTGCCGCAGTTATTAGACGCGCTGAGGTCCTTTGTGAACTTGGGATTGCCTCAATCCCATAGCATACTGGGATTGTTCGAAACTGAGTTCTGCCAGAGAGCAAGTGAAATGGAGCTTCACCAGTTGCTGCTCACTGCCGACTTGTGGCGATGCCTCGGTCGATCTGTTCCTCGGTACCTCGAGAGACTCTTTGACAACGTGATTCGAAACTTCAACCAGCTGGGTCTTCCAGAGCTGGTTCAGCTCTTGTACATCATTGGAGAAGGAAGGAGATGTCCGGCTACCCTCGTTCAACCCGTTGAGTCATTACTTATGCGTCATTTGGAGCAGTTGAAGCCTGAAGAACTGGGCGCCATTTGCTTAGGCCTCTTCAAATCGCAGATCACCCTGTCCGAAAGAGCGAAGCGCCGGCTTGTGGACAGGACGCTTGCTGTAGTCAAGGATATGAGTGATTTCGGGATCGTCAATGTGATGAAGCTTATGCGATTTAGCTATCTAGACCATCTTCCGTGGTTGGAGGCCATGGGATCGGAGGTGCCTCGACGGGCCCCACGGATGGAGGTTCAAGGCCTCATGCACATCGTCTTGGCTTGCTCCGCTCTGCACTACTGGGATGAGCGCATACTCCTGGCTGTGGCCGAACAACTTCCCAATGTGGTCAGTCAGTGCAGGAGTAAAGATGCTGCAAAGATGCTTTGGGCCTTTGGAATGTTAGGAGTTCTTCCCAACCAATGTCCCAAACTTTATCCCTGTCTCATTGAGATCTTACGAAAACGTCAACTTGAGTTTCAGCGATTCCCTGAGCATCTGCTGACAGGTCTGCTCGGTCTTGCTTTTGCTGGTCTGTTTCCCCAAGACTTGCTCAGTCTGGCTTTAAGTGCAGAGTTCGTCAACAAGGCTTGTAATTCCCAGGAGCTCGAATTGAAGAAAGACTTATTCACCTTAGATGGAACTGTTGGCCTGGAGTTACCCGAGTCGACGGTCCCAAGACTTGGTCACGCAATGAGGGAAGAAATGACTAAGCAACTCTGGGATTTTGCTCAATCAGATATCTGCCAGAAGCCTGAGGTGCTTGAGGCTGAAGCTGTGTTGCAGAAACTTCTAGGTGGAGAGATGTTTGTACGCAAACACATGATACTTCCGCATTTGCGCTCTATTGACCTAGAAGTGCACTTAGACCAAAACGACCAACCTGTTCCTGTGTCCCCCGGAGCTTGTCGCCAAAATCTCCCCTCTCAAAACTGGGAACAAACACTCTCTGGAGTATCCATAACTGATGACCTAGTAGCTCAACTAACTAATTCCCAGAAGTCGTCCAACAAGTTCGTCCAAAAGCCAGCAGTTCACAAAGTTGAACCGGTTCTTGTGAGAGAAAGCATTTTCAGTGTTGGTGTCGATTTGACAGACAATCTTCTGATGGCATTGACCAAATCTGGGAAGCGCTCATCTCGCTTGGATGATTCCAAACCATCTATTCAGAGACTTGCTGTTCAAGTGACTAATAGGAATCAGTATTGCTACAGGACTGAGCAGCTGCTTGGTTTCCATGCACTGAAGCGGAGGCAACTCGCACTGGCCGGATACAGAGTTGTAGAGCTTCCGCACTGGGAATGGTTTCCCTTGCTGCGACGCTCACATGCCGAGAAACTCGGCTATCTACACTGCAAGATATTTAGCAGTACGGACTCCAAAAAACAGACTGATTGAATTCTCTGCATGTATAAACAACCAGGTCTTACTCTACCTGTGCCTGACGTTTCTGCTTCATACTAAACCACAGCACTGAAGTGTTTTTGTGGTGTTCTGATGAAATGATTTTGTAAATGACTGTATTGTTGCACATCTGCAAGTCAATAAAAGACAGTGTTTATTTAGTTTTGCTTTGTATATGATTGCTTCGTTCTGCTTTATTCTTTGTTTTTGACATTGGTTAGATTAAATTCCTCACACACACTCCGGTTTGATCTATTGCTCCTGTCTGCCTTGCTGCTTAGTGGTTTGTGTCTGTTACTCCATATAACTGTTTTAAATCTCGAATTACTATTCCTTGTTTATATTGCTAAATATAACTTACTCATCACCATATATCTGATATCGTCTAGTATTGCCTATCACATTAATCTGACATCGCTAGCTTTTAATCTAAATCGTTATTGCTAGCATAGCACGTTAGCATTTCGCTAACCTGTTAACTTGTCATTCGTGTTTACTGTCTTTTTTTCTCTCGCACGCTCCTTTTTCTACAAGTCCATCAAACAACTTTGGTAACCCGGAATCAGTCAACAAACACGGTGAGTCATGTCATCTCCTGTTATTGTCACTTGCACTGCCTGTCACATGTTTAGCATAGCCTTCTCTGTCAGCAACGAGGGTTTCACATGTCATAAATGCAGGAAAATAGTCAGGCTGATGGAGAAGATTTCAGAATAAGAGACATGCATCCAAACATTAATCGAGGATAATAAGAATGCAAGGGCTCTAGATATTGTTTTGGGTGCGACTAGATGTGACAGACATTCTAAAATCTATTGAAGTTAGACAACCCATGTCAGGACCCACTCATTGTTGTAATCATGCTTTAGATCTAATATTGTCATGTGGAATTGATATTGATGCCGTTGAAATTATGCAGCAGAGCGATGACATCTCAGATTATTATCATGAGTTTCATTATCATGAGTTTCATGTATACTACATTTAGGCAAGGCTGCAAAACTGACTTCCTGTTACAAATATGGTAGAACTATCACTTCTCGCCTTTGGCTTGCTTAGTTGGGGACACTTGACATTTGACTTGACATTTGTTATTCAACAGTGCTTTGATCTGCCTGCATTGACACTATTCTTTAAGAGCTGCTGTGCAGCCAAATAATGTACCAGTTATCAATGTAAAGCTGCTTTGACACAATCTACATTGTAAAAAGCGCTATATAAATAAAGGTGACTTGACTTGACTTCTAAGATTTTTTTATAAATAACACAGTGGCTAAATTAACAAGAAATAAAGCTTCAACTTCTTACGTTTCCAAACAGCTCAGCAGTTATGACTTTATGAACTTCTTTACTTGCAAGATTGATAATATTTTAGGGAGAAAATTATAACCATGCAACCGTCTACTATAGTATCGCATCAGACAGTGCATTCTAGTGTCCCTGAGGAAAAATTCCATTTATACATTGCTATAGGAGATCAGTGAGTATTATTTCTCTATATTTCTTCACGCCCTGACGAAACTTACTAATTCACAAAATTAACGAAATGCATAGCTAATATAAAAAAATCAGATGACTAGTAATTTCCTACTACTTAATTCTGAAAAAAAAAAAAAAATCTAATTATTGGACCAAAAACTTCTTCACGTAATAACCTAGAATACTGTCTAACACTTGATGGCCGCTCTGTTAAGTCTTTGTCGTCAGTTAGGAACCTGGGTGTGCTCTTTGATACCAATCTTTCATTTGAAAGCCATGTTTCTACCATCTGTAAAACCACATTGTTCCATCTTAAAAATATATCTAAACTACGACATATGCTCTCAATTCATGCGTTCATGACCTCAAGGCTAGATTACCGTAACGCTCTACTGGGTGGTTGCCCTGCACGCTTAATAAACAAACTCCAGCTGGTCCAAAACGCAGCAGCTAGAGTTCTTTCTAGAATCAGGAAGTATGACCATATTAGCCCGGTTCTGTCAACATTGCATTGGCTCCCTATTAAAGGGGTCCTTGATTATGATTTCACTTTTTAAACTTTAGTTAGTGTGTAATGTTGCTGTTTGAGCATAAACAACATCTGCAAAGTTACAACGCCCAAAGTTCAAAGCAAAGAGAGAGATTTTCTTTTACAGAAATCGCTTTTTAAGGACTACAACAAGCGGCTGGTAGGGACAATAACGAGCTTCTTCCCAGGTTGGTGACATCATGAACCCTAAAGTTCAGTAGCCCCGCCCACTGATTCGAGCGCGACAAGCAGTAGGTAAATAACAGACGTGATGCTAACACTGGATCAAGCAACTAAGCGATATGCCTTTGAAGAGTGCAAAATGTTGCCAGGTTGTGGAAAAAAACAGTAGCTACATTGGATTTGCAGAGTGCCTGAAATTAAAAAAACGATGCTGTACCTTCTATAGTAGTCAACATTTGAAGTGGATCAAAACCTTTCAAAGTTGTCCTAAAACCTTCTTCTTAGGACAACTTGGTTCTTAGGACAACTTTTTTGATCCACTTCAAATGTTGACTACTGTATATTGGATCCAACAGGAACAACGCACCACACTTTTGTGAGTAAAAAAGTTTTACTGTCACTATTGCTTTGTTACAGATCATTTGATATGTACGCATTATGTGTACATGTCTAACCACAATCACCAGTGATTTCTGATATGTAATGATTCATGTAGGCCAACAGTCAGATGTTTTAGTCTCAAATTCGTTTATTGTCAGTAAATGACTAAACGGTCAACTTCACATTGTTTCTCTTAGTAGGATTTCCACACTATACTTCATAGCATTAAGGTTGAACCGCTGTAGTCACATGGACGATTTTAACAATGTCTTTAATACAGTACTTTTCTGGACCTCAAAAGGTGCAATGATGTTGCGGTCTATGTGTGGTTCAGAAACCCTTGGATTTCATCAAATATCTTAAAGGGGGGTATAATGCTATTTCATGCATTCTGACTTACTGATTCTCATGCTAAACATAGCCAAAGTTTCAAAACATGAGTTGGACGTATGACGGAGTATTTTTGTGCCAAAAATACTCTTCCAAATCCTCTTAAATTTCAGGATCTTTTTTTCGAGTATGTGCCTGTGTGACATCAGAAAGGTCGGAATTCCTTGTACGGGCACTTCTCCCGGAAGAGCGTGCGTGCACACGTCGACCATAGCGAGAGAGCAAGAGCACTTTATTTTTGGGTAAACTAACCCTTTAACGCATTATTGTCCTTCACGTCTATTGCTATCTCAGAATTCTGGCCAGTTGATAAAACCTACCTAGAATATCAAAATCAACCGCAGGCCGTAGATCCTTTTCCTATTTAGCACCTAAACTCTGGAACAATCTTCCTAGCATTGTTCGGGAAGCAGACACACTCTGTTAGTTTAAATCTAGACTAAAAACGCATCTCTTTAACCTGGCATACACATAACACATTATCAATCAGTTAAATGATTGTTAGGCTGGATAAATTAGGTCAGCCGGAACTGGGAACACTTCCCATAACACCCAATGTACTCGAAGAAGAATGGCATCTACGCTAATATTAGTCTCACTGTTTATACCAAGGTTACCGTAGTCATGATCGTGATAAATCCGGTCTTCACTGAACTGGCCCCCCGACTGAGTCTGGTTTCTCCCAAGTTTTTTTTTCTCCATTCTGTCACCTGATGGAGTTTGGGTTCCTTGCCACTGTCGCCCCTGTCTTACTTAGTCGGGGGACACTTAATAGTCAACATTATTACTGATCTGCCTGCATTGACACCATTGTATGTGAACTGAACTGAGCTGGACGATGACATCACTGTTGAATAATATGAATAAATACTGAACTGCACAACCTCCTCCAGCTCCTTCTTCTTGGCCTGGAAGTCTTCGAGTTCTGCTTCCTGATGAGACTCCAACCACTCAATCTTCTCCTCAACTGCCTTCTCGATGGCCTCTTTATCTTCAGACGACAACTTGCCGCCGAGCTTCTCCTTGTCGCCGATCTGGTTCTTCAGAGAGTAGGCGTAGCTCTCCAGCTCGTTGTGGGCATTGATGCGCTCCTTCAGATTCTTGTCGTCTTCGGCAAACTTTTCTGCGTCGTTCACCATGCGCTTGATATCTTCGGGTGTCAGGCGGTTATGGTCGTTGAAGGTGATCTTGTTCTTGTTTCCCGTGCTTTTGTCCTCGGCCGTGACGTGGAGGATGCCGTTCACGTCGATCTTGAAGGTGACCTCGATCTGAGGGATGCCGCGGAGTGCGGGAGGGATGCCAGTCAGGTCAAAGGTTCCCAGAAGGAGGTTATCTTTGGTCAGGGGACGCTCACCTGGAAACAGGCAGAAAGAGAGTGAAAACCAGAACTGATTCTATTCTGAAGATTAAAGACGGCTTATGAAACAGCCTAAAGTGTAGCAAAACGTATATATGTTCGTGATTTTCCACAATGTCAGCTACCACGGCTATTTTCAAGTGTAATTCAATAAGATACAGTCGGTTTTGACGCTGAAATCGTTGGCTTACCTTCATAAACTTGGACAGTCACGGCTAGCTGGTTGTCAGAAGCGGTGGAGAAGATCTGGAATTTCTTGGTGGGCACGACGGTGTTCCTGGGAATAAGCTTGGTCATCACTCCTCCAACGGTCTCAATGCCCAGGGTCAAAGGGCACACGTCCAGAAGCACCAGGTCACCTGATCAACAGGTCATTAATCATCTCACAAAAAAAGGGGTTGACTAAGGCAAAATCATAATCAAGATTATTTTGGTCAATATTGAGATCATGATTATTTAACACAATTAATCGTTAACTTTGGAAAAATCATGATTTTTTTTTTTTATAAAATCGTCTTTTTAAAAAAATTACAGTGAACAGTGGATTTCCTTTAACTTTAAATATAATTTACCATAAAAAAATAATAAAATTATATAACTTCTTTATTACTATACATTTATTTCATAATATATTTAATTTATATAATAACTTAAAATATTTATATATAAAATCTACTATGTAATTTGATTTTTTTTTTTTTTTTTTTAATTAAAGGGGTCATGTAATGCCACTTTTACAAGATGTAAAATAAGTCTCTGATGTCCCCAGAGTGTGTATGTGAAGTTTCAGCTCAAAATACCCCACAGATCAAAACAGACACGTGACCGGGTCGATTCCGTTCAGGCTGCTGCACGTGAGGATAGGAAGACAGTCACAATCTTAAGAAATCAGCTGGAACAACTCACCGAAAAAATGACGGACACTGAAGACAGGAGCAGGAGAAATAATGTACGACTGGGGGGTTTGCCGGAGGGGGCGGAAGGCTCTGATGCAGCTGGCTTCCTCAGAGCTAATCTTTCCAAGTGGATCCCTTCACTAAAAGGTCGTGATATCGAGATAGACCGGGCCCATCGAAGGAAAAACTCTGATCGGCCTCGTACTCTCATCTTCCGTGTACTAAGATGGCATGACAGGTCAGCGATCCTGAAGGGTGCTTGGCAGGCGTATCCGGTGAAATACACGCAGGACACTCTACTATTTTTTCCCAACTTTAGTCCAGCCACTACTACAAAGAGAAAGAGCTTTAATCCAGTCT
Source organism: Mylopharyngodon piceus (assembly GCA_039654765.1). Classification (NCBI taxonomy): domain Eukaryota; kingdom Metazoa; phylum Chordata; class Actinopteri; order Cypriniformes; family Xenocyprididae; genus Mylopharyngodon; species Mylopharyngodon piceus. The sequence continues at coordinate 8,425,766 of CM077443.1, read as the reverse complement.
TGAAGACGATGACAGCACTCGGTCTCCAGCCCTTCTTCATCTAATCAGCGGCAATAAAACTACAGCACAAAGGTGAGCAGATGATGTTCGACTCTCCTCAAAAAGCAGAGGATTTTGTCACTGAAGACGTATTTTGAAGTGCTACAAAGCAGCGAATACGAGGGAAAATTAACAATGAGGTTTGTGGTGATCTTAATTGACCTGAAGAGAACAATAACAAGGTGGCCATGGACACCTGTTAATTTCTTTTTGGAATCTTGACCTTGTCCTGTACGCTTGTCCGCTGACTGGTAAGTAATAATGATTTAATTTTTTTTCGGGCTAATGGAGAGCAGGTTCGATCACTACGTTTCTGGCTCAATGGGCCTTTTGGGAACATGTTTTGCGTTGAAGTGGACTGGTCACGCATCAACATTTGTTTCTGCCTACATTCTCGGTAATGTGTGGTCTGGTCTGGTTTTTATACATAGTTGTTTGTCGTTCCTTTTTTCTTATTTTGTTTTTTTTCTATTCCCTTCAACAGACATCAATAGTTTTATTTACCTTGCTTTTCTTTTAAAAGGATTCTGTAACACTGTATCATCAGGCACTTTTCTCCACATGTTTTGAGAATGTCCAATTGTTGTCAACCTATGTGAATTCTGTTTTATCCTTTTTACTACAAATTGATTACATCTCTAATCCAGATTTACAAAACTGGCTTACTCCGCATATGTGTGCAAAAATATTGGATTCATAGCCTCCTTAATATAGTGACTTGTGAATGTACAACAGCACAAATTAATAAGGCTAAACCTAGTACCATTGATGCATGCCAATGTTTTTCTGCCAACATTTTGGACTATATAGAGGAATGACCAGATAAAGTATTTATTTTTTTCCCTTTTTCTTTCAGATTGTAAAATTATTGATAATATGTCTGTTGCTCCCCCTTCCCTGTTTGTTTGAATGAATGTTATTTTGTTAAATCTAAAAACAATAAAAAATTGATAAATTTGTCACTTTTTGAGGGTGAGCAAAAACGCTCAGTTTTTGTGTGTGTCCCTTTAAATGCAAATGAGCTGCTGCTCCCAAGAAGAGGGCGGAGTTTCAAGAGCTCATGTTAGCACCTTAGCAGCACCGATTACCTCACACAGACTCACTGAAAATGTCAGAAACTGTTCAGCCTTTTATGTTCAAACCGGAGTCGGACAATGATGGAGAGACTCAAGAAGTGAACACATGTAGAATGCAACAGGACGTTTCTGAATGGTTAGTTCATTCATTTATGTAGCTGATGTGGGATATCTTAAAGTCATTGATTAGCATATTCTGTTGTAAGATCATACAGAGCCAGAGAATATATGCTGCATGAAGATAGAACAGGTATAGTTTAGTTTAATTGCGGTTATAATTTATGTTTTATGACATGTTATTGCATTTGTTACATACTGTATTGCAATAACATGGCCTCACCCCCTTTGTTGCGTGTTCTCGGGGGCGGGGTTTATGTAAATTTTAGGGTTAGTGATGTCACTAACCCAGGAAGAAGCTCGTTGTAGTCCCTACCAGCCGTTTGTAGTCCTTAAACAGTGATTTCTGTAAAAGAAAATATCTCCCTTTGCTTTGAACTTTGAGCGTCGTAACTTTGCAGATGTTGTTTATGCTCAAACAGCAACATTACACACTAACTAAAGTTAAAATAGTCAAATCATAATCAAGGACCCCTTTCATTATTTAAAGTAAATAATGTAAAAATAAAATAAGGGGGGCGTTTACGCGACACCGTTTTCAGTTAAAAAAAAGTAAATCTTTTTATGTGTTTTGGCCGTTCATTTACACCACAACAGCGTTTTGGGGGCCTGAAAACGCAAACATTTGAAAACGGGATTCAAAGTGCAAGTTTTTGAAAACAATACCATTATCATCTCCGTGTAAACTACAAAAATGCAAATTTGTGAAAATGGTGATGTCATGCACATGTGTGTTGCGTGTTCAGTCTATATAGGTGCGTAGTGTTTCTTTACAAACTGACATCGCCATCTACTGGCCAGGCAGCAGAATAAAGCGTTTTTAGTCGTTTACACGGATCCGTGTGAACAGGGATTGTTTTGACAATGTTGTCTGTACGCAGAAAACACAAAGGTTTCTGTTTTTAGTACATCGTTATCATGTAAACGTACCTAAATCAAAATAATTGAGATCAACGTATGTTGCACTAATGTTGTAGTGCACTTCTCTACACCCTACGGGAGGGTGAAAGTCACTGCTGTATAGTGAGAAGTGGTGCGATGGATTTATAACACAAAAACTAAAACGAGAGCATCGTGAAATGGAATACAGCACAATAATCATTTTAACTTGAATATTTTGTTGTCATAATCGTTGGAAGCTTAAGTGGTAATTGATTAATTGTCCTTCATTCAGAGCTTCTGGACGTGGAGACGGACTCACCAGTGTTCTCTTGTCCGGACAGAACTCCAGCCAGAACGGTGGCTCCGTATGCCACGGCCTCTTTGGGGTTGATTCCTCCAGAAAGATCTTTGCCGTTGAAGAACTCTTTCACCAGCTGCTGGATCTTGGGGATTCGAGTGGAGCCGCCGACCAAGACGATCTCATCGATGTCAGACGTCTTCAGGTCAGCATCTTCCAGAACCTTCTGCACTAGTTTCATGGTGGAGCGGAACAAATCCTGCGAGAGGAAACGCAAAAAACACAGGTTATTTTAGTAATGTTAATAAAATATCGCATTTATTAGGGGTGTAACGGTACATGTATTCGTCCCGAACCGTACTGTGCGGACATCACGGTTCAGTTCATGCAGTTAGACGATGAAAACTGGCTTGAGAAAGCCAACATTTTGTTCTACAATTTAAACTTATTAGTGGTGCTTGCCAAAGGCAAAGCATCACTATTGTTCTCTTGCATACTTATTATTATTCCACACAAAATTTCGGCGCGCTACTCCTCCCACAGCGTTTGTCATAGACCCATGAATGAGGCGTCAAATCATGCGGCTTATTGAGGAGAGGTGTGCTATGACTTTTATAAGCGATCAGGTGTATGATCTTCGCCTGTAGTGAAACTGACTTTTTCTGTAGTGTATTTGGCACAGAAATACTCCGTCATACGTCCAACTCGGCTGCGTTCCACTCCAGTTTTAGACATGCACTCGCGAACTTCCCTAAGCACTTCCCCTTGGTGGAATCCCTGCCGCCATTTTGAAGTGCGTTCCACTTTGTGAAGTGGACGAGGGAAGTTTATATGGACAGACCCTTGCTCCCTCGGTCAAAATCTACTTCATATGTACACTTCAGGCAGCTCCATATACCACAATGCAATACGACTGTGACATCACCGCATATCGCGTTTAATTTATCCCACCACAAACAACTCTGATATATTAATAATTTTTTTAAATATCTTAAACAACCCAAACACAACTATATACATATGGAATGCTGCATTAAACAGTTTCGTAAGGGAAAAAAAATATAAATAATTATTAAATCAACTCCATAGCAGATTCCAAGTGATCAAGGGATTAGGACGTTCCAGTTCAGCCCATTTTAAGGGTTCCTCCAGTAGTGGGCACTCATGCAACGTAAGCAATAACGTACATCCGAGTCAACGAGACTGAAGGAAGTTAGCAAGGGAAGGTCATAAAAAAACGAACTGGAACGCAGCCCTCGTGTTTTGAAACTTTGGCCATGTTTAGCATGAGAATGCAATTCTTTAATAGTGTAAATAAGTCAGAATGCATGAAATAGCATTTTTATATATAATAGTTTTTTAATATTTTTATTTTCTATTTTTATTCATTTTTATGTTAGTTTTTAGTAAACTTTATATTTTTAGTAGTCTTTATATTTCAATTTTATTTTTAATTTCTTTTAGTTCTGATATTTGTATTTACTTTTTAATTCATTTTTATTTTAGTTTTAGTAATTGTCATGTATCCTGCGCCTGCCGTTTCTGTCCACTCACCACCAGAGGTCACCCGTTCACCATAAAGACTTTTTCATGGCACATACAGTTACATGTTACTCCGGACTACATTTCCCATGTTTCATTGCTCTAATCACTTCCACACCTGTAGTCAATCACAAGTACTATAAAACACTGAGTTACAAGCTCACCGATTTCTGTGAGATCTGTTCTCTGCCTGCTTGCCTTGGATTATCCCTCTCGTCTCGCCCTGTTTGGATACTGATTGCCCCATGCCTGGACTCTAGCCTGGATATCTGGATTACCCTCTAGCCTTGCCCATTGGATTACGTTCTCCATTTGTTGACCTTTTCCTGTCCCTGGAATGCTCTTTGTCTTGCCCATATCATACTTGCGCCTTTGTTTATAAATAAAAGACTTTGCAGATGGATCCGCACGCCTCGTCTCAGTCCCTCCGTAGGTAATTTAGTACCTAAATAAAAATGAATAAAACTAAATGGAAATATTAAAAAACTAAAAGGAAATTAACAATAAAACTGAAATAATATTAAATGAGAAAGATTAGACTTATTTCAGTTTTATTTCTATTAATGAATATGTATTTTTTTTTTTTTACAGTTTCTATTAATGCTACAGATGTGTCTACTCTCACCATGTTGAGCTCCTCAAACTTGGCGCGGGTCAGAGTTTCAGAGAAGTCTTCGCCCTCGAAGAAGGACTCGATCTCGATGCGGGCCTGGTGCTGGGCGGACAGCGCACTCTTGGCCTTCTCCACCTCACGGCGCAGCTTCTGCACGGCACGGTTGTCCTTGCGCACATCCTTCCCGGTTTTCTTCTGGTAGAGCTCAATGAAGTGCTCCATGACGCGGTGGTCGAAATCTACCCCGCCAAGGTGAGTGTCTCCATTGGTGGCAAACACCTCAAGCACGCCATTGTCGATGTTCAGCAGGGACACGTCGAAGGTGCCGCCGCCCAGATCGAGCACCAGGATGTTCTTCTCACCGTCCTTCTTGCCCAGACCGTAAGCAATGGCAGCAGCAGTTCTGTGAAGAGCAACGAGACGTCCATCAGGGTTACAATCGTTAATGAGAACTAAAAAACATTTGTTACTTGAAATTGAATAAATTTTAACTATATTTGTATTTTAATATTTAATATTAGTTTAACTTGAAGTATAATAACTATATACATATTAAAAATAATTGTGACAAAACCAAATTATTAAACCTTTAACCAATTAAAATATACATTAAAAAACCTTAAACATATTTTATTTCGCTAGGTAACTAAAACTAAAAATTAATTAAAAATTATATACATATTTTAAAAAATAAAATAAAGAAGTGACAAAACAAAAATGACTAAACTTACAATAAAATTCAAATATAATTTAAAAAAAAATTAATTTTATTTCAGCTAGCTGTCAATGCAAAATTTCTAATTCTGCACTAAAGAAAACGAGATGTTTTACAACAAAGCAAGCGTAACAAGGTTCTTACGGCTCGTTGATGATTCTCATGATGTTCAGACCAGCGATGGTTCCAGCATCTTTGGTGGCCTGGCGCTGGGCGTCGTTGAAATAAGCGGGCACAGTGACCACAGCATGTGTGACCTTTAAAAAGAGCAGAACTGAATTAGATGTGGAGTTTCACTGCGACACAACTGACAGCAGCTGTTGGCCTCAATGTTTTCGGTGTGTTGAAACCAAAACTGTACCTTCTGTCCCAGGTAAGCTTCTGCAGTTTCCTTCATCTTAGTCAGAACCATGGCGGAGATTTCCTCAGGGGCAAAAGTCTTCATTTGGCCTGATCCAATATCCAGCTGGATGTGAGGCTTGTTCTTCTTCTCAATAACCTGGAAGAGACAAAGCAGGTGTTTAACATTCCCCATTGAAGACAAACGGATGCAGAGCACTGGCACAATACAGGTTCACAGACGGGTGTACCTTAAAGGGAAAGTACTTAATGTCCTCCTGCATGGAGGAGTCGTCCCACGTGCGGCCGATCAACCGCTTGGCATTAAAGACTGTGTTCTCAGGGTTGGAGGTCAGCTGGTTCTTCGCAGCGTCTCCAATGAGACGCTCTCCTTCAGTGGTGAAGGCCACATATGATGGAGTGATGCGGTTTCCCTGGTCATTGGCGATGATCTCAACACGACCGTTCTTGAACACTCCAACACTGATGAAAAAAGAAAACAGTATAAGTACACAGTAATAATGTTTAGTATAAAGTATAAGGGAGAAATGTTCTAAAGCTGAGCATGTATGTGTGTGCATATATAATATATATATATGCACACATTTTGTTGGTTTTTAAATAAAAAATATATAAAAAATAAATGTAATAAATAAAAATATATGTATACAATTTGGTATATATATTTATTAAATATATTATTTAATAATTATATATTTTGTTCTAGTTAAAAATATATAAATATAATCGATTATCAATTTTAATGATCCTGCATATGAACTCAAACTCATTCTCACCAGGAGTAGGTCGTCCCGAGGTCTATTCCAACCACTGTCCCAACACTTTCCTTCTTCTCGTACTCTTCAGCAAACTCGCTCTTGAACTCTTTAACACTGATGAAAAAGAAAACAGTACAAGTACACAGTAATAATGTTTATTATAAAGTATAAGAGAGAAATGACCTAAAGCTGAGCATGTATGCATGTAGGTATATACACTATATTGCCAAAAGTATTGGGACACCCCTCCAAATCATTGTGATCCAATCACTTCCATGGCCACAGGTGTATAAAATCAAGCACCTAGGCATGCAGACTGCTTCTACAAACATTTGTGAAAGAGTGAGTAGCAGAAGCTCAGTGAATTCAAGCGTGGTGCCGTGATAGGTTGCCACCTGTGCAATAAGTCCATTTGTGAAATTTCCTCACTAAATATTCCTTGCCTAGTAAATGATATTATAACAAAGAAGAAGCACGCCATCACGCTGACGGCCACAAGCCAAAACAGGCAAAGGAATTGCATTTTGGTGTAGATCTTGTCAAATCTTCACTGATTTCTGTAAAGAATACATTAAAAATAAATGTCAAAGGTTAGGGCAGGTACATAATGCAGTAAACGTCACTCAGTGGTTGGAAAGTTTACTATAATCAAGCAATACAATGCAAAAACTCAAGACATCTTCTAGATTATAGTTAATCTAGAAAACTATAGATTATAGTTTAACCAAAAATGGCATGAATTGATGCACTGAATTAAAAAAACAAACAAAAAACATCTGAAGCAGATATGATGGTCAGTCACTAAATCATATTCTTGTTCTAGTCAAAGTAACTAGTCTCCATTTCAACCTTGTGGTGCCGATTCACTGATCATCAAATCCTCATTTTTACAATTTACTCAAAATATTAATACTATTGTAATATACATTCAAAAGCCCTTAACATTTTAAAACGTATTTTTATCGGAATCTTTTTAAGAAAAAGGCGTTTTCACAAACAAATTTATTATAGTTTTTCAGTCACAAAGCCTCTCAAAGCATGCGGCAGCGCCAGTTTACGCCTCGGTCCTGGCCAGGGATCAGCGCAAGGAGAAAGCGACGCCATGAAAGCATGCCAGGATGTTTTTCTAGACAGGTCACACCTGTGCACCGGTGTACCCAATCCAGCTGATTATCGCGGGCGCGTTTCGAAGGCCGAAGCTCATAACCTGGTAACAGAATAACCCATCTGGTGTTATAAAAGATGACACCTCGCGCGCGCTCGGTCAACGGAATCTGCCAGTAGCCCTTTAATAAATCCAGTTTAGTTATGAACTTCACGGCACCAACCTGGTCAACACAATCCTCCATTCTTGGTAGAGGAAAGGAGTCGGGTTTTGTGACCGAATTTAGTTTTCTATAGTCCGTGCAAAAACGGAAAGTACCATCAGATTTCTTGACCAGCAGACACGGCGAGGACCAGCTAGAAGAGGAGGGTTCGGCCAATTTATTATCCAGCAGATGCTGGACCTCTTTTTCTAAAAACTCACGTTTATTCAGCGGAACTCGGTAAAAGCGTTGGCGGATAGGCGTGCCGTTGCCCACATCTATGTCATGCTCTAACGCCTTTGTTTGGGTCGGCACATCGGAGAACAGTTCTGGAAACTCGGATAGCAAACTGATTAGCTCTTGCTGTCGAGCTGTGTCCAAATGTTTAAGATCAGATAGCAATTTTCTCTCATCGGGGCCACTAGCGAAGGAAGGCGCATCGGTAACGACCAGGGAGGGAGTTTCATTAACCCAAACGCGTCCGCCAGCCAAATTATTCCCCAGGATAAGTGTCACGCCATCGACAGGCAGAACAGGCCACACGCCAAGGTCCACATCACCCTGCACAAGGTCAAAAGTTAAAGTAACCCTATGTAGGGGTATAAACAACGTATTCAGCCCGATTCCGCGAATTAAAAGCAAGTTACCTGTGTGCGACTCAGTCGAGAAAGGTAACACGGACTCCAAAATGAATGATTCTGATGACACAGTGTCTCTGAGAATTTTTACTGCCACCTTGTTATTGCTACCTGGAAGCGATACAAGGCCATCAGAAATGAACGGTTTAAATTACCCCTGGTGTTCCGACACACTCGCGAACACAACGACAGGCGTTCCAGTTAAAACAATGGCCTGGGCGGACACAGGCACAAAAGCAGCCAGGGCCGCAGGCTTCACGGACGAAGCGGGCCTAGGAAATTTTGTACTTACAGTTTTTGATTTAAGCACTGGACAGTTTGATTTCCAATGACTTTTCTCCAAGCAGTAATTACAAGTAGAGTCGTACATATTTGACGGATTCTTAGCGCCTCACGAGGTTCATGGGAACAAACGGAGGATTTACTTGTGAGTGAGATTTTTCTGAATTTTTCTGCACGGGACTTGTGGATGAGTTCCCAATCGTCAGCCAGCAGCGCAGCCTGGGAAGCGGTCTTAACACCACGCTCTGCAATGTAAGTGGCGACAGTTTCAGGAAGTGTGTTTTTGTATTGTTCTAATAAAATTAAATTAGTCAGATCATCCAATGTTGCAATGCCTGTCGACATACATCAGCGATTAAACTGCAGGGTTAAATCTCTAACGAACTCGACATGTGTCTGGTTAGATTTTTACCGCAGAGTACGAAACCGCTGGCGGTAGCTCTCCGGTACGCGCTCATATACTTTTAGTACTGCCGACTTAACGGTTTCATAAATTTGGCTGTCTGCAACCGATAAGGAAGAGTAGGCTTGCTGAGCCTTGCCAGTCAAAACGCACTGAAGGAGCAGGGCGCGTTCAATATCACTCCATTCATAGGCTACAGCAACTCTCTCGAACAGAAGAAAAAAGGTGTCCACATCAGACTCGTTAAACGGCGACAATTGGCAACATTTAGCTTGGGCGAGGTGGCCTCGACACCCGCACCTACAAGCTTACCTTCTTTAAGTCTAGGCACTGCTGTTCGACCTGAGTGCGCTGTCGCTCTAGTTGTTGCTGATTTTCCTCAAACTCTTGTTCCAGACGTACTTTTTCATATTCCAAACGCCGTTTTTCGCATTCAGTCTCATGCTGTATAAGCAGTAATTCTTTCTGCTCCTCAAACGAGAGAGCTCTTAGAGCAGGTAGCAGAGGAGCAGGTGCCTCCACCAAAACTTTGAGATCAAATAACGAAGCCCTAAGGATACGCTTTATCCCATCTCTGGACCTTTTTTTGGAGAGCGCGGCTAGCTCTAAAAGTTGTTCTTTAGCCATTGTATCTAACAACTCCTCAGATGGAGCCTGAACAAATGCTTCAACCTCGGTGGCCATTCTTAGACTGCAAACGTTACTCAACTTCAAAACGAGGGAATTCCAAAAGCTTCACGGTAACTCGAAACAAACAAATTTTCAAAGAAACACGCTCAGTGTAAACTAAGTATCTCCTGCGGAGATTTGACAAGTAGAATTATCAGGGCTTGTTAAAGAAATTAAACCATCCCCATAAATAATGTAGACCCTAGTCTTCAGCTGGCCCAAAACCGGGTATTTATGCACTCGATCCCGCAAGTTTGGGAAACACATCCCCCAAACCTGGGATGTGCTCCCGAGACAACTGCTACTAAGCCCCGAGCCAACCAAAAATAACAAACTAAAATAATAAACACAGTGTCCGAAAACACATCCTTCACATACCTGGGGACAGTTTATTCCTGAGTGGAAAACAAGCAATGATAGCTTATTTAAACAACAAAAATGTATATTTTAACGACACTGGGCGATACAACACTCAAATAATACAGTATAGCGTTCAAATTCGCATTCAAAATAGGCAGGACGCCGTACAAACTCTGATCTCAATCTAATAATCTACCTCTCCACCCCCCTTCAAATAAAGTGCGAAGCACTTACCAAAAGTCCAAATTAATCCAAATATAAACACGGTTGCGTTTTTCTAGAAAGAAGCGACGAGCACCCAGTTGTTACACCCTTGGCAGGGGGGGAACAAGAAAGGAGGAGGGAGCGAGAGTGGTGTTTTCGCAAACAAATTTATTTTAGTCCCACCTGATAGGGCCATTAGGGGAGGGTCACTGTCATGATCATTCATGCCCTCCCCAAATACAACCTTCTGACACAAACCATGTCTTTGTAACATATCCACTGGAGGCAAGTTGATTTGAACCCAAATGCATTTTTATTGACGTGAACAGAACATAAACTAAACATAAACTTGAAGAACTAAACTTGAACATGGCATGGCTTGGAAATAAATGTAAACATTAACTTGAACATAAGTCTCACCAACAGCCGTACAATGATCAAAGCTAGACAAGAGAACAATGAAACATGAGGGCTATTTATATAGAGAGACTAATGACAAAACAAGGAACACTTGTGAACAATCAAGACAATGACCCGATCACAAAAACCAATGACAACATGACACATTCACAAGGGGAGCACATGGCAAGATCACATGAGGAGTAAGGGAATTACATGACAAAAGAAACCATGACAGTGAGCATGAACACAAACAAAAATTCTAGGCTACAACATACATTTTTCAAAAGTCTTGTGAACAAATATTCAGTATGGGTTTTATGGCCTTATTTCAGTGACTTTTTTTCCCCAAACCACACATAAATGTCATTTTCTCAAAACTAAAATCTTTTACATACATGCTGCTCATATATTATTGTAGCAGAGTTTGTGCTGAATGCAGTATAATCAGATTTTAGCCATGAAAATGTTATAAGTTACAGAAATAAGCACAAATGTCAGGGAATGTCAAAACACCTCCAGGGCCCAGAAAACACCTCAGGCCCCAGAGGGTTAATTCCTCGTTTTCCTCTAATGAATGAACATTATAAGCAGCAAAGCTGCCATTTCTCAAGACTATCCAGTCAAAATGGGTTGATGTTATCTTTAAAGAAGTTTTATAGGATAATGCAAACATAATTCTTACCTGATAACACAGTATTAAACACTGTTCTCATGGGCGTGGGCTGAATGCAGTGAATGTGCTGTCTGTCTCTCTCGCGTGTCTTTCTCTCTTCTGTGTTTCTTGTGTTTACTTTTTGTCTCAACTGTAACTCATGGTGCTGCGCTTGCCTGTAGATAAACCAGTGTTACAAGATACAGAACAGTTATCAGAAACGTCATCATTTGCAGAAAATACACTCTTGTCATCATTTTTTCCCACAATGTCACTCAAAGGGAGAAAATTTACACACAAAAGAAGGTTTCTTTGTACCATCTTTAACTGACCAGATACAGGGTGTTTAATCTTGTAAATGTGGGTTTTAGGATCATGATCAACCACAGTATATACCACATTTTCCCATTTGTCTGAAAGTTTGTGCTTGCCACATTCACTTTTATTGGCTAACAGGACCCTGTCGCCCACTTCAATTTTCACACCGATATTTTTGCGATTGTACATGAGGGCTTAATGAGACTGTTCTTTTGAAGTGTTAGACTCCGCAACAGCAAGAGCATCCCTCAAATCCTTACTCAGGGACTCTACATACTTGGGAAGAGAGTCCTTCGAATCATTCCACAGTACGCTCTTGAAAACAACATCAAATAGCAGTCTCAGGGTGCGACCGAACATTAGATAGAAGGGAGGGTACCGCGTAGTCTTGTGCACCGTACAGTTGTACACAAATGTTAATGTATGGAGCATCCGAGGCCAATCTTGCTTTGGTCGTGGTTCAAGGGCTCTGATCATGTTTCCCAATGTTCGATTAAATCTTTCTGTAATTCCGTTGCCCATAGGATGATATGGTGTCGTTTGTGACTTCTTAACACCAGAAAAATCAAGCAAATGCCTAATGAGATCACTACAGAAATTGGCCCCCTGATCGGAATGAATGCGTTCCGGGAAACCATAGTAATAGAAGTAGTTATCCCAGAGCTTCTTTGCTACTGACTTAGCTGACTGGTCTGGGCAGCGAAAGGCATGGGCCAGCTTGGTAAAATGGTCAGTGACCACTAAAACATCAACTGACCTATTCTGTGAATCTTCTGCCGTCCAGAAATCAGTGTAGACTAATTCAAGTGGAGCAGAAGTCTTGACACTCTCCAATAGAGCTCCGGCTCTGGTGTTTTTGCAAGCACACAACGACTACACACTTTCACATAGTCACGAACATCACGTTCAACGTCTGTCCAGTAGAAGCGTTGACGAGACAATTGGAGAGTGCGATATTGGCCTTGGTGTCCGGCCTCATCGTGACATCCTTTCAGCACGTCAGCTTTCAGGGAAGATGGTACCACATACTGAAATCTTTTGTGACGTGACAAGGGGTCTCTCGACACACGATACAAGACACCATCGTTCAATAATAGCTTCTCCCACTGCTTCATAAGCTTCAGTACAGCGCTGGGGTCCCCCATGCACTCACGTCTCGAAGGCCTGCGCTTTCGGTCAATGTAGAACATCACCCTCCGCAAATGTTCATCCTCAAGCTGTTCATCTCTCAGTTCTTGGCGAGAGTAAGAAGTTGGGCATCAAACCCAACTTCTGCGATCTGTTGGACGAATCCAGCCAGAGGAGTGGCCCATGTTCGTGTTCCTTCGTCCCAAGAAAGGTGATTAGAAAAGACAGCAGCCACTTCATCACTTGAAAAGCTCCCAGGCATGTCCGTGTCTGATTTGACTGCCAACTGCTCACAAGCACTCACTGGGACCTCTATACCGTCAAGCACTTGTTGACTGGTGTTGAACAACCAGAAAACCATCTTGGACAGCAGCACAGGTATGGTTACTTGACTCCGCCAGCAGCTTGTCATAGGGTTCCCTTACTATGCGGTGACTGACACGACCATTGACAAAAGGCTGCCTGCTCAAGGCATCAGCGATTGAGTTCTTCAGCCCTGGAACATATTTGATGTTAAACTCAAAGGCAGTGAGTTTTGCCACCCATCTTTGTTCACAGGCGTCAAGCCTAGGTTTGGTCAAGATGTGTGTCAAGGGATTATTATCTGTCCAAGCTGTGAACTGATGTCCTTTTAGCCAGTGGGTAAATTTATCACATACGGCCCACTTGAGGGCGAGAAACTCAAGGTGGTGTGCCGGGTATCTGGACAGTGACTTGCTCGCGAATGCAATGGGTCGAGCCCTGTTTTCCCCAGGACTCAGTTGCAAACACACGGCGCCCAATCCCTCAGACGAAGTGTCAGTGGCAAGAATAAAGGGTCTGGAAAAGTCAGGATGTCCAAGAAAAACATAGGACAGGAGAGCTTCCTTTAATGCTGATAAAACCGCCTCACAAGCTGGAGACCAGTCTTCAGGAGTGAGTTTTCTGGACGCAGGAACCCCTTTATGCCCAACACCTCTAGCTTTCCTAACTCCGCTAGTCAGAGTAAAAAGCGGTTGTGCGAGGGACGAACAATTCTCAATGAAGCGTTGGTACCACATAACGAGGCCAAGAAAGGACTGGATTTTCTTAACCGATGGGGTGACACCATCTGAGCACATCAGATCCGCAGAAGTCATTTTAGTAATTGCTTCAACTTTTCCAGGGTCCGTAGACACACCTCCCTTTGTAATCAAGTGACCGAGGAATTTCGCAGAGCGTCTTAAGTGGCATTTCTTCTGCGATTAATTTCAAATTGTGCTTTTTCAACATACCGAAAACCATCTCTAGCCTCTGCAATGCAACTTCTTCGTTAGGTGCGAAGACCATTAAATCGTCCAAGTAGCACGTGACAAAAAATTCTGTTCACCAAAGATCTTAGTCATCATCCGCATGAAGCTCGCGGGTGAGTTACTTTGGAAGCCTATTGTATTCGTGCAACCCCACTAGTGTTGTGAACGCTGTATACTTTCTGTCGTCCACATGTAATGGGATATTATAAAATCCTGAGGCCAAATCCCTGGTGCTAAAGAACGAAGTGCCACCTAGGGCCGCTGGACAGTCTTCCTGATGGGGCAGGGGGCGCGCATCCTTCACTGTCCGCGCATTAAGCCAACGGAAATCCGTGCGAAAGTTGCCATCTTTTTTCCAGCACAGAGCCAAAGGTGACGCAAATGCACTGATATAATATGTCTGTAGCACTCCAGCTCTGACATTTGAGTGTGCGCCGCTTATGAACACAGGGTCCAGAAGAGTGTTGTTTTCTGTTGTTCCAGTGCTGATTAGCTGTGTGTATCCTTTATCTTCAAACAAATTGAGAATAGGTTTCATACCCTATTGGTTTATCAAAAAATGAGAAGACTTGAACGTTTGATGTTTTAGTGGTGTAACTTTTATGAAAAAAATGACAAAAAGCTTTGAAGAGCAAACAGTGCAGAACTTCATTTATTAATATAATTGACTATATGCACGGAGCGTTCTTTAGAACTTCCGCAATAATATAAGCCAGAGCTAGAAAACTTCCAGTGAAATGTCACTTGCTGGTGTGTTGAGCATCAATAATGTAATACTTGGTTTATAATCAGAATATATTCACTTAAATAGTCAGGCATAGCGTCAATTTAATTATTCAAATGTAAGACGACATAAAAAAAAATAATAATAATAATAAAGACGTAGCCTACCTCAGTGTTCCTCCTAGGCTAAATTCAATTGAACCATCAGTTTTCACACTTTCGTGAAAGAAAGCGTCAAAAATGAAATATTTATTGTGCACTTTAGTTAGATTCACTGAATAAAATGTGAGTTTTCATAAGTGTGCCAAAATCATTGATCTTGCGCTGCACTGACAGCTTCAGTGTTGAGGCAGAGTGCGGCGCTCGCTTTCTGTGTAATTCATTCACAAGAAAAGTTATTGTTTTTCATGAGATTTTGTGAGCACTTCATACTTCACATTGACAAAATGTATTTTTAAACCTAGTTATTTTATAATGTTTAATATGTATTAAAAAGCGAAACTAAGTGAAAAACTATTACAGGAAATGGCTGATATATGCGCAAATAAATGCTACTCTGCCGCCACCTGCTGGTTATAGTGGTAATTAATGTCTTTTTTTATTTTTAAATAAGTGTTTTCTATCAAATGTTGGATTTCCTACATCTTAAAACGTTCGGTTTTACAAATGGGGACAATCTCAGAAGGATGAACAAATAATGTTTGTGGTCATCACATTAAAAATATCATTTGAAGTGCTGGAAAAAAAATGCGTATGCGTGTCTAATTACAGACGCAGCATTTCTTAAACAGTCCCAGTAGCTTCGTCTTTATTGCAATCAATAAAACTGGTTTATTGGCAAATTAGGTAAATGTGATAACTGCATTAAAATATAAATACAACATTAAAAAGTCAACCACTGATGGTTTTGTGTCGATGTACAGCGAGTACAGAATGATCAGCTAACAGTTCACCGGAAATGCCCAAGCTGGCTTAACGACAACCAGGAAGTAACCATGCATATAGTCAATTAATTAGTCATTTTTAAAATTTAATCTCAAAAATACAAAACAATTCAGTATGTTCTCAAGACATTTTACAAACAATGTTTGACTACAACATAATCAGTTCCCTTGCTATACGGTTCACTCACATTGTGTCAGTTTTAGCTAGCACTTAGGGGAGAAACTCCTGTTTTCTCCGAATCTTGAAGCCTGATTGATTCACAGTGCACAGACAAATGGCATTTCAGCCCACTAAAATGGGCGGGGTTGGCTGGCTGCCTATAAATGCCAGATCTCGTCAAAATCTTTCTCCTTCAGTGTGAAGTTCATCTCGCTGCTCCGAAGAAGACTGAAGCCTCGATGCTCTTCTCTAGATGGAACTGGATTAAATATTTTGACTGTTGCTATCCCAATCTGACTTATGACCTGTAACACTGCCTGAATCATAATCATGCACTGTTCGTTGTTGGCCAGAGGAGAACTGGCCCCCCGACTGAGCCTGGTTTGGGTTCCTTGCTGCTGTCGCCTTTTGGCTTGCTTAGTTGGTGACACTTGACATTCAACAATGTTTTTGATCTGCCTGCATTGACACCATTGAACTGAGCTGGACGATGACATCACTGTTTTCTTCAGAGCCGATGTATAGATGAATTACCTAAAATAATAACTATTTATTTTTACAAAGGAATGAATCAATACTGAATTTACTTAAGCTGGACAATGATACCATTTCCTTCTAGAGCTTCTAGATTTCCTTCTATTATTTTCCAGTTATCACAAGCGCTATATAAATAAAAGTGACTTGACAGCACCCCCGGGCGGTCAAAGCGTTATGGCGCACCTTCGGTCAGGCGGATGTGGACCTCTTTGTGACGAAAAAGAACTCCCACTGCCATATTTACTTTTCATAGGAAATGGATGCACTGGCTCTGAAATGGCCGCGTCGGTGCCTTTATGCCTTCCCTCCTGTAGCCCTGCTCCCGCAGGTCATCAGTCGAATATGGGAAGAAGCATGTGCTGTTCTTCTGGTGGCACCACACTGGCAGAACCAGCTATGGTTCCCAGAATTAGTCCAGCTACTGTCAGCAGCTCCATGGCCCATACCGCTGAGGAGAGACCTCCTCTCCCAAGCAGGAGGGACAATCTGGCACCCCCAACTAGAGTTGTGGGACCTGCATGTTTGGCCCCTTGACGGGAACCATCAGGCCTTTTCCTGTAATGTCATGAGAATCTCAGAGGCAAGGGCCCCTTCCACAAGGTGCCTTTACTCCCAGAAATGGTCCATTTCTCAAGCTGGTGCCTAGCTCGGAAAATAGACCCCACTGAATGCGATACTGTGTCAGTTCTGACGTTCCTGCAGGAGATGCTGGACAGTGGGCATGCCCCCTCCACACTCAAAGTTTATGTGGCAGCCATCGCGGCAAATCAATTGAACGGGAAGCACGACTTAGTCATTAAGTTCCTCAGGGGGGGCTAGGAGGCTGAACCCTCTACACCCATGCTCGGTCCTGGATTGGGAACTTTCCACAGTCCACTTCTGGGCCCTCCCTTTAAGCCAACTGACCTCTGGTCCCTTTCACTTAAGACTGCCCTCTTGCTGACTTTAGAGTCAGTCAAACAAGTTGGAGATTTGCAGGCTCTGGATCCTTCCTGCATTGAGTTTGGTCCTTATGAGAGTAAAGTGGTCCTTAGTCCAAGGAAAGGCTTTGTTCCAAAAGTGCTTTCCACCCCATTTAGAACGCAGGTGATAGCGCTGCCAGCTCTTCCGCTCACAGAGAACGAGCAGGTACCTCACCCGCTCTGTCCCGTCAGGGTCCTTAGAGTGTATATTGAGCTCTCTGGTCAATATCGGCAATTAGAGCAGCTGTTCGTCTGCTTTAGAGGCCGCACTAAATGGCTTCCAGTTTCAAAGCAGAGACTTTCCAGATGGATTGTGGATGTGATAACGCTGGCTTACAAGTCTATGGACTTGTTGTGCCCCTTAGGAATGCGGGCCCACTCTACCAGAGGTATGGCATCCTCTTGGGCATGGTCCAGCAGAGTCTCTATCGCGGACACCTTTGTGGCGGCCGGCTGGTCCTCGCCGTCCACCTTCGACAGATTTTATAATCTGGACATCCCTGTGCTCCAAGCACCGGTGTTGTAAGTCTGAGATGCTTATGGACTATGTAGCAGGCTCTGACCGTGGTCCGAGACTCTTCCTATGCAGCTGGTCTAGGGACCCTCAGTTGAACGCCCCCTAGCTGTCAGCTCACAGAGCGGCTTCCGTTCTGCGCTTGTAGTACAGTGCTATTGGATTAAGTTCCCCATAAGCGTCAGCTAAAAGCAGACGTAATGTGAGTGAACCGTATTGAAAGGGAATGTTTAAGGTTACTCACGTAACCCTGGTTCCCTGAGATAACGGGAACGAGCATTGCGTTGCCTGCCATGCTACTGGACTTTATAGGCAGCCAACACCGCCCATGTTGGCATGCTAAAATGCCATTTGTCTGTGCACTTGCACAGACGTAAACCAATCAGGCGTCAGGATTCAGAGAAAACAGGAGTTTTCCCCAGATGCTCGTTCCTGTTATCTCGGAACCAGGGTTGCATGAGTAACCTCAAACGTTACTAATATTTCATTGGTTCCTTCTTGTTTTTGCATATGTTCATAATTGCTTTGTATGACAGTCTGGACAAAAATTATGTCCACTCAATTTGGCATGTTTCATTGTGTTATTATCACAAATAAAACAATTGATTGGATGGTTGTGGTTAGCTCTTGGTGGATCTCATGTGTGTGACAGGTTGAAAACAGAAATCTCTTTTATGGTCTTTTCCAGTTTCTGCTGTTGATATCTGCAACGGTGCTGTTACATCATTTGGCAAAGTGTTGTCTTTATGCCATCTTTATGCCATCCATCTTTAGAGCCCAACATTTGTCATCAAACTTGGAAAATGGAGTGCAAAAGTAGAAGAAACTGAAAGCACATTGGTGTACAAGCCCTCGGCCTACTACCAGACACCGACGGCACGTTCCTCTACCAGTCACGCCGGCGCAGTTATTAGATGCTCTGAGGTCCTTTGTGAACTTGGGCTTGCCTCAATCCCATAGCATACTTAGATTGTTCAAAATGAAGTTCTGTTCAGAGAGCAAGTGAAATGGAGAAAGGAGGAGATATCCAGATACCAGATACCATTGTTCAACCCGTTGAGTCGTTACTCGTGCGTCATTTGAACTAGTTGAAACCTGAAGAACTTTTGCGACTTAGCTATCTAGACCATCTTCTGTGTTTGGAGGCCATGGGATTGGAGGTGCCTCAACGGGCCCCCCGGACGGAGGTTCAAGACCTTATGCACGTCATCTTGATCGAACAATTACACAACGTGGTCAGTTGGTGCAGGAGTAAAGATGCTGCAAAGATGCTTTGGGCCTTTGGAATGTTATGTGTTCTTCCCAACCAATGTCCCAAACTTTATCCCTGTCTCACTGCGATCTTACGAGAACTTCAATATGAGTTTCAGCGATTCCCTGAACATCTGCTGACAGGTCTGCTCTGTCTTGCTTTTGCTGGTCTGTTCCCCCAAGACTTGCTCAGTCTGGCTTTAAGCGCAGACTTCATCAGCGGGGCTTGTAATTCCCAGGAGCTCAACTTAAAGAAAGAGTTATTCACCTTAGATGGAACTGTTGGCCTGGAGTTGCCTGAGTCGACGGCAATAAGGGAAGAAGTGACCAAACAACTCTGGAATTTTGCTCAATCGGATATCTGCCAGAAACCCGAGGTGATTGAGGCTAAAACTGTGTTGCTGAAACTTCTCGGTGGAGAGATGTTTGTATGCAAACACATGATACTTCCGCATTTGCACTCTGTTGACCTAGAAGTGCACCTAGAACAAAACGACCAACCTGTTCCTGTGTCCTCCGGATCATGTCGCCAAAATCTCGCCTCTCAGAACTTGGAACAAACACTCTCTGGAGCATCCATAACTGACGACCTAGTAGCTCAACTAACTAAATCCCAGAAGATTCCAACGTCCAACAGGTTCGTCCAAAAGCCAGCAACTCCGGAGGCAACTCACGCTGGCCGGATACAGAGTCTTACAGTTGCCGCACTGGGAATGGTTTCCCTTGCTGCGACGCTCCCATGCCAAGAAACTCCCCTATCTGCATTGCAAGATATTCAGCAGTATGGACTCCAGAAAACAGACTGATTGAATTCTCTGCATGTATAAACAACCAGGTCTTACTCCACCTACGCCTGACGTTTCTGCTTCATACTAAACCACAGTGGTGTTCTGATTAATTGATTTTGTAAATTACTGTATTGTTGGGCATCTGCAAGTCAATAAATGACAAGTTGTGCTCTGCTTTATCTAGTTCTGCTTTGTATATGATTGCTTTGTTCTGCTTTTTGGTTAGATTAAATGACACAATTCAGACTAGAATAAAGATTCTTAAGATCTAAGCCAGATTAAGCACCCTAACTTTAATTTGTAATTAAAGTCTTAAAGTGCCCCTATAATGCCTTTTAAAGGTTCCTAATATTGTTTTGGGAGTCTCCTACAACAGGTTTACATGCATGCAAGGTCAAAAAACACTTTCATTTTCTCATAATATACATTTTATTTCACCTCAATGAATTTCACCTCGTAAACGATTCGTTTGAAGCAGTTCAAGGAATCAGTCTCTCTAAACCCCTCCTTTCCGTGAGCTTACACTGCTCTAATTGGTCAGATGGCCCAATCCTTAGTGATTGGTCTACTGCGCGCACCGCGCGCCCATTGCTATAATGAATGACAGCTATCAATTCGCAAGACACAATGTATGGACAGAAAAGACAGCATCGATTTTACCGTATCAATTCGAGCCTGACGATGAAACGTCTGAAGTAGTCAATCAACCAGAAACTGATTCGCAATCCTGACTGGAGTACACCATTTGTCTATGATAAGTGTCACATTAGTTTGTGTTATTTATAAGACGTGATAGCAGCGTCACTGTTATACTTTATGTAGGTGCACCAGTGGGAACTTTATCAGAATGCCAAGTGAAGCTGAAAACCTCTAACATATGATTTAGGCCAGATGTGTACACAGACTTTTTCCGTCATAACTATTAACAAAGTAAAAAATGGCTAGATCATTGTTTGACATTACAATGCATCTTAACATCCTATTACAATACAGATAGAGCTCCACTCTACTGTAATAATAAAAACGCAGAGGAAAAAAAGCAGTTTGTTTTACAGTTATGTAAGCAAACTGAGCCCACAGTTATGTTGTAAACTCCCACGTTAGCTGAGTACAAACGTGAATAGCTGATAATGCATTGCACTTTGTAAACAAAAGTCATGCTCCATCCATGATCATTACTCCAAGTAATAAGACAAGCTGCATTAATCGACACATTTTTAGACGATATTGGACCCACATCTGAATAGCAGAACTACAGAAACGTGAGTTAGCCGGTTAGCAGGAGACAGACTAGGGTGTTCGTTACACAACATAACATACAAAACTACGAATTTTGAACGATCGCTAGAAAATATAAACATCAGTTATTAATCATACTTACAGGTTGAGATTCAGAGGAGCAAGCTGGTCCAAATAAACTGGGCGTTGATCCATATTTTAAGACCAAGCGTTTTGTGAATCCTACGTTAAACTCCCCGAGGTTTGAGAAGCAGTCGTCAGTAAAATGACGGGAACACAACAAAAGATTGTACTGCTGTGGTATTGTTGAAAAAATGAATTTTGCACACGCGATAAGTGGGCGGGCAATATGCTAATGTTTCATTGTGACGTCACAACGAAACGGCTTGGGATTAGTTTTACAAACGACTCATTTAATTGACTCAGAGTCGACTCTTACTTTTAAAAGACAATAACTTAATATACGGTGCACTTTCAGATTTTAAACTTTGCAGGATGTTTTCATTCACTTAGTGCTATGTTACACACTACATAAAAGGTCATTTTCAAAAATCCATAATGGGGCACTTTAAGAAATGTTGTTACTAAGACCTCATCATTATTGTGACCTCGAACGAGACACTTTTCCCCACGTTTCTACGCTGGGACTTTCCATAAAAATATTTTATTGTAAAAAAAATCCAGATTAAAATAATATTTTACCAGACACCAATGGTTGAAAATCAGAATTATTTCCACACAGTACTATCCAGTGGAATGACGTGATGACAATATGATTACCTGTAATTCATTTTCATTGTTGGTATATGAAATGTAGATACAAATACAACACTGAAAATTCTAAATCAATTCAGAAATGTATATTGATCAATAAGTTAACTGGTCAAAAAAAGTATTAATGCAGTAATACTAGTGTAATTTTGACTAAGAATTGAAACATACTGAAAAACATTGCCAGGTTGTTCCTTATCATTGCATCATTACATGACAGAAAATCATTTGTTGTTTGTATGCTGATAGTTTTGCTCATAATGAGTCACCAAACCACAAAAATATAATTGTGAATGCCAAATTTTCACACATGCATCCATCAGATTCTCCATTCGCCCAGTTTATTCGCACTTAATAAGTTAAATAAGCTGAATATTATAGTGATTGATAAATGCTCAAACATTTTTGTATAATTGATCATTGTGGGAGTTTCTCTTATTATGACGCTCTGTTCTCACACCATATTGACTCCATATATATTCAAGCCCAAATGCTTATTTTGAGAACAGTAGATGTGCATATGTACGTAAAATATGTGTTTTGTCGTGAGTTTTTGGTTAAGGCCTCTCAAAATATTTCTATTTCTTGGCCTGTTTCAAATGCAGCAGATTCCTCATCCAGAATCTTCACAAAATGACACTCACGCAAGCCAATGAAATCGTTACAGTTCGCCTTGTCTGATGACGTTTATGCCACCAGTACGTCTGCAAATCAGCATCAGCCAGCGTGCAACGCTCAGCCAATGAGCGCCTTCCAACGAGCTGCTCTCTGACCAATGGGGAGGCTCCACGACGGGGAAGCGGTGACGGCTTATATACAGGCGAGCGCAGCGCCATGAGTTACAGTTGAGACAGAAAGAAAACACGAGAAACACAGAAGAGAGAAAGACACAGACAGCACATTCACTGCGTTCATCCCACGCCCTTGAGATTAATTCTGCGTTATCAGGTAAGAATTTATGTCTAATTGTTTGTTTTATCCGACAAAACCGCTTTAAAGATAACTAACCCATTTTGACTGGATAGTCTTGAGAAATGGCGGTTTAAAGGGATAGTTCACCCAAAAATGAAAATTCTGTCATCTTTTACTCAACCTCGTGTCGTTCCAAACCTGTGAGAATTTCGTTCTTCTGCTGAACACAAAAGAAGATATTTTGAAAAACATGGGCATCTGAGCAGTTATGGGGCTCCGTTAACTTCTACAGTAACGTGCGGGAGAAAAAAAATACTATGGAAATCAATGGTGCCCCAAAATATTTTGGTTATAATGATGACAAAATTTTCATTTTTGGGTGAACCTTGCTGCTATAGCTTGCTGCTTATAATGTTCATTCATTAGATGGTAACCGGTAAAATAAGAGGAACTAAATGTGTTTTATCTTAAATAGGGTTCGATTAAAAGTAAACGTGTTTTAAAATGTTTAGGGCTTTTAAATGTATGTTACAATGATATTAATATTTGGAGTGAATTGAAAAAATGAGGATTTGATGATCAGTGATTTAACACCACGAGGTTGAACTGGAGACTAGTTACTCTGACTAGCACAAGAATATGATTTAGTGACTGACCATCATATCTGCTTCAGATTTATGTATTTATTTTTTGGAAAATAGTGTCCATTGTTTGTTCTCACGTTATTTATATTTGAAAAACATAATGTCCATCTGCAGCTGAATTCAGTAACACAATTCATGCCATCTTGAATTTTTCCATGAAGGTGTTTTGCTTGATTATAGTAAACTTTCCAACCAGTGAGTGACGTTTACTGTATTATGTACCTGCCCTGACCTTTGACATTAAATTTTAATGTATTCTTTACAGAAATCAGTGAGGATTTGACACCAGATCTACGCCAAAATGCGTTTCCTTTGCCTGTTTTTGCTGGTGGCCGGCAGCGTGTTTGCCGAAGACGACGAGAAGAAGGAAAGTGTTGGGACAGTGGTTGGAATAGACCTCGGGACGACCTACTCCTGGTGAGAATGAGTTTGAGTTCATATGCAGGGTCATATATATATATATATATATATATATATAATATAAAATGTATACAATTTTCATTATAAATTTATTTTATATATGTATTTCTATTTAACTAGAACAAAATATGTAATTAATAAATGATATATTTAATAAAAAATATATACAACATTTTATACATGTATTTTTTATATATATATATATATATATATATTTACATTAAAATATATAATTATAAAAAATTATATTTAATAAATAACATTTTTGCATACATTTTGTTGTATATTTTATATATATATATATATATATATATAATCTCTCATTATTACTGTGTACTTATACTGTTTTCTTTTTTCATCAGTGTTGGAGTGTTCAAGAACGGTCGTGTTGAGATCATCGCCAATGACCAGGGAAACCGCATCACTCCATCATATGTGGCCTTCACCACTGAAGGAGAGCGTCTCATTGGAGACGCTGCGAAGAACCAGCTGACCTCCAACCCTGAGAACACCGTCTTTGATGCCAAGCGGTTGATCGGCCGCACGTGGGGCGACTCCACCGTGCAGCAGGACATTAAATACTTTCCCTTTAAGGTACACCTGTCTGAGAACCTGTATTGTGCCAGTGCTCTGCATCCGTTTGTCTTCAATGGGGAATGTTAAACACCTGCTTTGTCTCTTCCAGGTTATTGAGAAGAAGAACAAGCCTCACATCCAGCTGGATATTGGATCAGGCCAAATGAAGACTTTTGCCCCTGAGGAAATCTCCGCCATGGTTCTGACTAAGATGAAGGAAACTGCAGAGGCTTACCTGGGACAGAAGGTACAGTTTTGGTTTCAACACACAGAAAACATTGCAACTGACAGCAGCTGTTGGCCTCATCGCAGTGAAACTCCACATCTAATTCAGTTCTGCTCTTTTTAAAGGTCACACATGCTGTGGTCACTGTGCCCGCTTATTTCAACGACGCCCAGCGCCAGGCCACCAAAGACGCTGGAACCATCGCTGGTCTGAACGTCATGAGGATCATCAACGAGCCGTAAGAACCTTGTTACGCTTGCTTTGTTGTAAAACATCTCGTTTTCTTTAGTGCATCACGTTTAAATCGACATCAGTGTTAGTATCGTTGATATACTATTATAGTTTTAAAACAACAAAGTAACAGGTTTTTCTTTTAGTTCTCATTAACGATTGTAACCCTGATGGACGTCTCGTTGCTCTTCACAGAACTGCTGCTGCCATTGCTTACGGTCTGGACAAGAAGGACGGTGAGAAGAACATCCTGGTGTTCGATCTGGGTGGCGGCACCTTTGACGTGTCCCTGCTGACCATCGACAATGGTGTGTTTGAGGTGGTGGCCACCAATGGAGACACTCACCTGGGCGGGGAAGATTTCGACCAGCGCGTCATGGAGCACTTCATCAAGCTGTACAAGAAGAAAACCGGGAAGGATGTGCGCAAGGACAACCGTGCTGTGCAGAAGCTGCGCCGTGAGGTGGAGAAGGCCAAGAGAGCGCTGTCCGCCCAGCACCAGGCCCGCATCGAGATCGAGTCCTTCTTCGAGGGCGAAGACTTCTCTGAAACTCTGACCCGCGCCAAGTTTGAGGAGCTCAACATGGTGAGAGAATATAATAAAAATGACAACTTACAGAACTTTAACTAAAATGAAAACTGAAAATATCAAAATAAAAACATATTCCAAATATTAATAAATACATGAATTAAAATAACCCGTTTTTTTTTTTTTTTTTTTTTGCGTTTCCCCTCACAGGATTTGTTCCGCTCCACCATGAAACCAGTGCAGAAGGTTCTGGAAGATTCTGACCTGAAGAAGTCTGACATCGATGAGATTGTCTTGGTTGGCGGCTCCACTCGAATCCCCAAGATCCAGCAGCTGGTGAAAGAGTTCTTCAACGGCAAAGAGCCTTCCAGAGGAATCAACCCTGACGAGGCCGTGGCGTACGGAGCCGCCGTTCAGGCCGGAGTTCTGTCCGGAGAAGAGGACACCGGTGAGTATTCCATTCATGACCTCAATATTGACCAAAATAATCTTGACTATGATTTTATCAAACCCTTTTTTTTGTGGGATGATTAATGACTGAATCCTGTTGATCAGGTGACCTGGTGCTTCTGGACGTGTGCCCTTTGACCCTGGGCATTGAGACCGTTGGAGGAGTGATGACCAAGCTTATTCCCAGAAACACCGTCGTGCCCACCAAGAAATCCCAGATCTTCTCCACCGCTTCTGACAACCAGCCGACCGTGACCATCAAAGTTTATGAAGGTAAGCCAACGATTTCAGCGTCAACATGACCGTTACACTTGAAAATAGCCATGGTAACTGGCATTGTGGTAAATTACAAACATGCATACGCATTACATGTAATATTTTGCTACGTTTTAGGCCTTTTCATAAGCCATCTTTAATCTTCAGAATAGAATCCAGGGCTCGACATTAAGCCTCGTCATGTGCTTGCCCTTCGGATCATTCATTTGACAGAGTAAAAAAAGTTGCTTGTCTGGAAAAAATAGGATTTATATGCTTCATATTTCATTTTAAATTCTTAAATTTGATCAATTTAATTAGAATAAGACACTACAGGCTGTTACCAATCAAATTAAATCATTTACACTGAAAAATTACAACTCTATTAAAAAAAATGTTGATTATTTTTTTATTAATATACAATTAAGAAATGTTAGAAAGAATCATACTTTTAAACATGAAACTAAACCGCCAGTAGGTGGCGGCAAGTGACTGTCTTAATGAGTGAGTCATTCGTTCAAACGGCTGATTCATTTAAGAATGAGGCATTTGTTTATGAATGAGTCATTGAATCATTGACTCAACTGATTGTTCAAAACGCTGAATCATTGGTTATGACTCGTATGATGTTGCTTAACTGTATCAAATATTATAAATATAAACTTCACATTTTACCGCAGTATGTTAACTGAGTTTCTTTGTGTGCGTGAGCCTCAACAGCGCCACCTTGTTACCATCAGAACATTATACATTGTCCGCTATCGATCGGCAATTACACTAAATGTAATAAAATGAGACTTATTCTCGCGTTTTGGTGATTCCCTTGTTATTTTTTATTGATGTCGAGCCCTAGTTCTCACTCTCTCTCTCTGCCTGTTTCCAGGTGAGCGTCCCCTGACCAAGGATAACCACCTTCTGGGAACCTTTGACCTGACCGGCATCCCTCCCGCACCCCGCGGCGTCCCTCAGATCGAGGTCACCTTTGAGATCGACGTGAACGGCATCCTCCGCGTCACAGCCGAGGACAAAGGCACGGGAAACAAGAACAAGATCACCATCACCAACGACCAGAACCGCCTGACACCCGAAGACATCGAGCGCATGGTGAACGAAGCAGAGCGCTTCGCCGATGAGGACAAGAAGCTGAAGGAGCGCATCGACGCCCGCAACGAGCTGGAGAGCTACGCCTACTCTCTGAAGAACCAGATCGGCGACAAGGAGAAGCTCGGCGGCAAGCTGTCGTCTGAGGATAAAGAGGCCATCGAGAAGGCAGTCGAGGAGAAGATTGAGTGGTTGGAGTCTCATCAGGAAGCAGAACTCGAAGACTTCCAGGCCAAGAAGAAGGAGCTGGAGGAGGTCGTGCAGCCCATCGTGAGCAAGCTGTACGGCAGCGCGGGCGGCCCACCACCAGAAGAGGGCGACGAGCAGGGCGAAAAGGACGAGTTATAGATCGTCCAGTGACTCGTTCAGTTGCGTCGATGCCCTCGCCTCTCGAAGTGGCACTGGTGTACATATTGAACATTTTTGTACGAACCAGGTGACCGTGAAGCCACGAATTTCTTTGGGAAAGACTTGTGGGGTGCATTAGATGGTTGCATTTGTTTTCTTATTTTCTCTTCACTCCGGTGGAGATTTAGTCAGCCTGGTTTGAGGCTCGATGCTGCTATTCTCAGGCAGTTCTGGGAGGGAGGGAGTTCAGGGGTTCTGGGTAAATTCCATGTGACATGCAAAAAGTTATTTATTAAAATCTGGCAACTGTAGAAGACATTTCTACCACAATTAAACAATAAATGTTTGATACAAAATGACCATCTGTGTGTCTCTTGAATTTAAATGTCATGTCTAAACTGAACTGAGAAAAAAAAAAATTGTTCCTCTGAAATGTAGTTTTTTTTGTTTTTGTTTTTTAACAGATCTATTAAAACAGAGTTTATTCAGTGGTTTTTTTTTTTTTTCCTCTTTTTTTGGCAGCTGAAGTATTTTGAGCTAAAATAAGTCCTGTGATATTTTAAATTTCATTTAACAACCTATTTTCACATTCATGGTTCTCTGATGTTTGTTAATGGTTGCATGACATACAGGTAAATGGATACAATATTTTAATTTTTAGTATTTTAGTACTGTCAAATTGATTGATTACATCTAACTTAACATCTAACGTATGTGTATCTACACCGATCAGGCATAACATCATGAGCACTGACAGGTGAAGTGAATAACACTGATCATCTCTTCATCACGGCACCTGTTAGTGGGTGGATATATTAGGCAGCAAGTGAACATTTTGTCCTCAAAGTTGATGTGTTAGAAGCAGGAGAAATGGGCAAGCGTAAAGATTTGAGCGAGTTTGACCACATTGTGATGGTTAGCATCTCCAAAACTGCAGCTCTTGTGGGGTGTTCCCGGTCTGCAGTGGTCAGTATCTATCAAAAGTGGTCCAAGGAACAACAGTGGTGAACCGGCGACAGGGTCATGGGCGGCCAAGGCTCATTGAAGGCTGGCCCGTGTGGTCCGATCCAACAGACGAGCTACTGTAGCTCAAATTGCTCAAGAAGTTAATGCTGGTCGCTTACCTGGGGAATTTCACACCTACGATTTAATTAGCTTTTCATCAACTCTCAAACAACAGTTTGGGAAACTCTGTATTAAGTTGTTCAAAAGTACTTTAAAAATGCAATTCAATTAACTGTAGTAGTTTTTCAGATATGTATAAGTCGACATGAATGCAAAGGTTACATTTATATGATCAGCAGTCGAACCGGATTAAAATCAAAAGTAATTCTCAGAGATTCCCTTTCATTGACCCGTTTCCCAAACACATGAAGTCTAGTTTTTAATCTTGTCGAAACGAACAGAACTTCAGGTTCAAAGGAACTTGAGGAAATCAATTTAACCGTTTTGAGATTGAACACGTTTATTGAATATTAAAGCTAGCGGTCATGTGAGCAGCGTAACGAGGCAGTCGTTGAATATGACGCCCTGAGTGTCCATTCCTCCGAAGATGAAGCACAGATGCTGCACATCTGCGTCATGTGTTTCTTGACCCGCCGTCTTCACACGCCACGGCACTAAACACATGGAGTGATCCAGTCGGCCCGGAGGAAGATCTCCTTCAAACTTCAGCCGCGTCCAGCGCTGTTTGTCTGTGAGAGCAAAAGAAATTATTCATTTTGCAACAGGGTTATTATCGTTAACTAAAACAATAAAAAATCATTACACTGAAATTAAACTTAATTTATTTTTAGCTACATTCAAAAAAAAAAAAAAAAAAAAAAAAAAGTAAACTGAAGTAAATAAAAATATAATTATTATTATTTTTATTTGATATTTTAGCCACAATTATTCACTTTGCAACAGGGATATTATAGTTAAATAAGTTAATATATATATATATATATATATATATATATATAAAATTTTATTTCAGCTAGTTGCCACTAAAATATTATATTTGCCACTATAATATTATATATATACTTAAAAATAGTAATAAAAATGACTAAAACGTCAACTAAAATGAAAATGGAAACTATAAAAAATAAAAATTGATTCAAAATATTAAAAAAACTAATAGTACCTCAATGACACTACAATGACAGCATGATGTAAATCAAGACCTGTATTGAATATTCAAAAGGCTGATAAATATTTTAAATATTATCATAAGTTCGTACCGCACTGAAACTTGTACATGGAATTTGTGGCTCCTTCCGACGTCATTCCTCCAAAGATGAAGATGTTTTTCCCAAAGCTCACGGATGAATGCGCCGCCACTCCTGGTGGGATTTCGCCTTTCGCTTTCACTTTCTCCCATTTCATAGTTTCTGAATAACCATGAGAGAAAATATGAAGAAAATATACTCGGCTCTTTCATACAACTTGTCAAATAAATGTGACTTGACTTTCAATTGGATCCTTTTATATGTTCTCCTGTCCTTTTAAGGACAACATCCTCCAGGAAGTGACATCAGTTTGGTGGGAAAACAGCAGCAGGATCATGGTTCAGTAAGCATCAGCAGTGGATCTGATGGATTTTGTGAAGATTATGTCGGTTTGTGTTACTCTCTCCTGACCCACCCGTGTTCAGCAAGAACATGTCGTTGTGAAACGTCTCTCCTGACATTCCTCCGTGTATGTAGATGTCCGTTCCGACGGCTGTGATCACGTGTCCGTGCCGCGGCGCAGGAGGTTTCCCTGTGCTCTCCGGCTGCGTCCAGGTCGCAGTGACTGTAAATAAAGGCAGGCGGGTGCAGTGATCACACTTCAATCAAGTACGTTTTCATATACGTTTATTGTTCTTCAGCTCTTGAGTCTATGGCAGCTCACAGAACCGCTTCTGGGAAAGTTATGAAATTTGGCACATTGATAGAGGACAGTCTGAACATTAACCACAGCAATTTTGAAGTCTCTAACTCAATCGCTGTAGCGCCACCAACTGATTCGATTCGATCGCACCCTATTTTTCCGCCATTTTAAATTTTCCGGAAAACAAAAATACTTTTTCGGACTCCTCCTAGGCTGTTGGTCCAATTTTCCTGAAAATTGAACCAGATGATCTTCAGACCATGCCAAAAAAAGTTACGGAATTCAAGCTGATTTGTCAAAATGTTATCGAATAACGCGCAAACGAATTTGACGAAGTTCCCGCCAAAATGAACATGAGGCTATATTTCCGCAACGCTTTAGCGTATTCTGACCAAACTTGGTGTGTGTTATGACAACCATGACCTGAGGCTTCCTGCACAGTTTCGGCACACTGCCACCTCGTGGTCAGGAGATATTAAAAATAGACATTTTTGCTTATAGCTTCTGAATGATTTGGCCAAAAATCAGAAAACTGGTCTCTTTAGATTAGGTGCAGCATGCCGAGTCGAACGATATCCAATTCTCTCATATCGGCCATTTTGAATTTTACGAAAAACCTACTTTTTTGAACTCCTCCTAGGTTGTTGCTCCAATTTTCCTGAAAATTGTACCAGATAATCTTCAGACCATGCCGACAAAAAGTTACGGAATTCAGGTTGAACTGTACCTGCACAGTTTCGGCACACTGCCACCTAATGGTCAGGAGATATGAAAAATGTACATTTTTGCTTATAAATTCTGAACGGTTTGGCCAAAAATCACAAAACTGGTCTCTTTAGATTCAGTGCAGCATGCCAAATTGAACAATACCCAATTCTCCCATCAGCCATTTTGGGTATTAACCATTTTGAATTTTGTTGTAAAATTATTATATATATATATATCTTCAGCACCATGCCATCATGTGGTCAAAAATTATGATGAAATTTCCAAAAATGCTAATAGCTTTTGATTTATTTTGCCTATGTAGATGACACTGGTCTTAATAGACTCCTTGGGTCATGCTGAGAACATTGATACTAATTTTGCCATAGTCAGCCGAACTTCCTGTGCACCATTTTGTTTTTCTTTAAAACCTACTTTTTCTAACTCCTCCTCGACCGTTTGTCTGATTTTCACCAAATTCGAGTCAGATCATCTTTAGACCATGCCGGCAAAAAGTTATGGATTTCGTGTCGATAGATGAAACCGTTTTCATATACAGCATCAACAAATTAATGGCATGATGCCAAAACAACTCTGAGGCTGTGTCTCTGCAATGCTTTGGCATACTGA
The DNA here is from genome assembly GCA_039654765.1 of Mylopharyngodon piceus. Lineage (NCBI taxonomy): Eukaryota > Metazoa > Chordata > Actinopteri > Cypriniformes > Xenocyprididae > Mylopharyngodon > Mylopharyngodon piceus. Next base: position 8,393,960 of record CM077443.1, on the reverse strand, counting down.
CACCAAACTTTGCATGTGTTATTGTCACCTCACTCTAACCACACCACATCAATTTGGTCACAGCGCCACCTATTGGTTGAAAATGATAAATCATATTACTAGTAATTGTATTCATGATTTTTCAGCCATTTTGCCTTAAAATCATCTTAATATGTCTTTAATTGCTCTTTGTGCTCTGCCCCTTAATTGCTGCTTGCAGCTATATTTCAGTTCTTGTATTTGTTTCCAAATATAAGTATTTGTCAGACCTGAATCAAAGACGTGGACTTGTGGATCAGTGACAGGAGCTGCTCCGGCGTCGCCTCCCGAAAACACGTAGAGTCTGTTTCCAACACAGGCGGAGTTTGTGTGGTACGTCCGGACTGTAGGAGGACTTCCTTTCGCCTGCACTGTCTTCCACAAACCATCTGCACAGCATAATGAACGGCATATACACTGACGGTCAAACGTTTGGAATAATTATGATTATTTAACGCTTTTGAAAGAGTCTCTTCTGCTCACCAAAGCTGCGTTTATTGTATCAAAAATACTGTAAAAATAGTGAAATATTATTACAATGTTTTCTATGTGAATATATAGTAAAGTGTAATTTATTCCTGTGATCAAAGCTGAATTTTCAGCATCATTACTCCAGTCTTCAGTGTCACATGATCCTTCAGAAATCATTCCGATATGCTGATTTGCTGCTCGAGAAACATTCATGATTATTATCAGTGTTGAAAACAGCTGTTTCAAATTGTAATAATATTTACATTTTTACTGTATTTTGCAGCCTTGGTGACTTGGAGACTGGTACTGTATGAATGTACAAGCATGCAGGTTAATATTTGTCATTTATGAACCTGACATGCGCAACACTTGAACACAGTTGCGGTTTCCGCTCTTCTCGGCTCCAGCAAACACCCACAGACTTTGCGGGTCGCTCTCGGGAACAAAGCTGCAGTGTTCATAACGCGCCTGCAGACCGGCCCATTCTGGAATCTCCCATTCATGAGAATCTGCAAAATAACATACAAGGGAATATGTTTAATGATTGCAGATTTTATGACCAAAAATTTTGATGTTGATTTAAAATGTGGCAATACTTTACAATTAGGTTCTGTACGCAATTAATGTTTTGTGAACTAACAATGAATTTTTTTTCCGCATTTGTTAGTCTTGGTTAATTTTAATTTACAAATATATTATTGTTCATTGTTAGTTTACAATGCACTAAGTGATGTTAACATATAGAAAATATTTTTTAAATGAATATTTTCAATCTTTCAGATGCCACAGACCCCTAAATATGATCATCCTCCTGTGATGGACCACCATCCTAAAGTTTAAAAGGCATTTATATAGTTTAAATAGTTAAAATTAATATTATAAATGTGTCTAAAATATTATTTGGAAAATATTTTGTTTCTATTATGTTACATCTTAATATTTTTTTTTTTTCTATTTAATTATTTTAATCTATTTTTTACTTATTTGAATCAATATATACTTATTTATATCTAATTTAATCTACATTTTTAATCTAATTTATTCTATCCTATTTTTTTATTTTAATCTCTTTTTTTCTACATTTTTATTTATTTAATTTATTTTGTTATTTATTTTATCTTATTGTTTTATCTATTTATTTTAATCTATTAATTAATCTGCATTTTTATTTATTTATCCTAATCTTATTTTATCCTACTTTTTATTTATTTAGTTTTTTATTTTAATCTATTATTTTTTTCAATACAAAAATATTAAAATAAATGTTATTTTAACATTTTTGTATTTATTTATTTAAAAAAAATTGAATCTACATTTTTATTTATTTGTTTAATTTTTGTTATTTATTTTATCTAATTGTTTTATATATTTATTTTAATCTAATTTAATCTGCATTTTTATTTTACATCTAATTTATACTATTTATTTTATCCTACTTTTTATTTATTTACTTAAATCTAATTTACTTATTTATTTTAATCTAATTTTTATTTATTTTAATCAATATATATACTTATTTATTTATATCTAATTTAATCTACATTTTTAATCTAATTTATTCTATTTATTTTATCCTACTTTTTATTAATTAATTAATTTATTTATGTATTTAGTTCTTTATTTTAATCAACTTTTTTTTCCAAAATATTAAAATAAAATGTATTTATTTTAATATTTTTGTATTTATTCATTTTAAACTAATTTAATCTACATTTTTTATTTGTTTAATTAATTTTGTTATATTTATTTTAATCTGCATTTTTATTTCTTTATTTTATTGATAATTTATACTATTCATTTTATCCTACTTTTGTATTTATTTACTTTAATCTAATTTATTCATTTCAATTCATTTTAAAATAATTTAATCTACATTTTTATTTATTTGTTTTAATCTAATTTATACTATTTATTTTATCCTACTTTTTATTAATTTACTTAAATCTAATTTACTTATTTATTTTAATCTAATTTTTATTTATTTTAATCAATATATATACTTATTTATTTATATCTAATTTAATCTACATTTTTAATCTAATTTATTCTATTTATTTTATCCTACTTTTTATTAATTAATTAATTTATTTATGTATTTAGTTCTTTATTTTAATCAACTTTTTTTTCCAAAATATTAAAATAAAATGTATTTATTTTAATATTTTTGTATTTATTCATTTTAAACTAATTTAATCTACATTTTTTATTTGTTTAATTAATTTTGTTATATTTATTTTAATCTGCATTTTTATTTCTTTATTTTATTGATAATTTATACTATTCATTTTATCCTACTTTTGTATTTATTTACTTTAATCTAATTTATTCATTTCAATTCATTTTAAAATAATTTAATCTACATTTTTATTTATTTGTTTTAATCTAATTTATACTATTTATTTTATCCTACTTATTTATTTGTGTATTTAGTTCTTTACTTTAATCTAATTTATTTATTTATTTAAAGTAATTTAATCTACATTTTTATTTATTTATATATTTATTTTAATCCTTTAAATTTTATTAATTTTTTTGGAATTTTTTTTAAACTTTTGTTTTTATTTTCCACTGACATCACTTCCTTAGTTTATACCACATCTCACAGATTCTCTGTAAAGAAGCCTTTATTGACTCCAGTTTGATCTCTGTTCATGGTGATTGTGACCCCATTATTACCCAGATTTATCATGTAGGAATCAGAGAAGCTCCCGTTAGGATTGGCTCCACCGACGACCACAATCCTTCCCTTTCCTCCATCAGAGGAGGGCAGAAATGTGCAGGTGTGACCCACAGAGACACCAGGAGCAGCACCTGTGGCCACAACAACATACCTGTGCAAAACAGACAGACAGACAGCTGTTAAACACCACTGAACACTGAGAGAGAAACAGAAAACACAGAGAAAAAACATCTGGATACCACTGTCTGTCCCGAGGCTTCTCCTCTGGATCGAGAACAGGAAGCAGCTCCATCACTCTGTGTGGATGACAATCATCACATTTTCAATAGGAGCCTAAAAGAACATTCAATTCACATTTAAACTGAATCAGAACTAGTTTCACGAAGCCTGTTTCCATGGACGCTAGCGCCGTTGCCATCTCGTTACGTCGAAGCGCGACGTAAAACCACGCTGCGCGTGAGCATTATGACGTCACGCCGCATATATTGCGCGAAATCACAACGATAGCAAACGCTTTACCTTTATCAATAAATGGACACGATCGTGACATCGGTGGGCAGAATAAGGAAGAGGGAGCGCGAGAGAGCAGGTAGTGTGAACACCGCTACTGTGATGAAAACCTAACCGGAAATAATTTCATAATAAAGGTCTTCATCATGAAAAAAACTATGTATAAAAGTTTATTAAAGTATAGTATTATATATTATATAAAATAATAAATATTATATAAAATAAAGTAATAATTTCCTATGTCATTATTATGACTTTTAATGACTTATTATGTCCTAATTATGATTTAGATTGGTCTTTGGCAAAGCATGATTTTTTGTAGGCATACAAAATACATGGTAGGGCTGGTAAGAAATATATATAGCCGGTACATTTTCTAAAATTATCTGAAATTATTTTTTTTGGGACACGAGACACACCCAGCCCAAAGATAACAGCACAAACGCCACGCTCAAGGCCCCGCCCTCAGGCACGCCCGTAGCTACGCCCACTGCCACGCCCACGCAAGCCTCTCTGGAGATCAACAGTCCTTCAGCTTCAATCACACATGAAACATCTCACGCTCATCGGACACACTTCCCTTCATCTGTCCTGACGGGAATCATAACCATGACTTCAAACTCAAACCTCTCGAACATGAAGCGGACTGTTGAGCAGCTCAAGCTCGAAGCCAGCGTGGAGAGGATCAAAGTAAGTCTAACTGAACATCTCTGAAGTTTCACACACAAAAATTCACATGTTGTATCCAGTATGTATGTTTGTTTATGTACACTGCTGCTCTTAACGCTGTTTGTTTGTCTAGCATTAGTGGATTCTTGTTAGAAAGTTTGTCCTAAACGTTCAAAACAAGCAGAATTGTGCAGATATGATAACTATGGCAGATACTAATATGGTCACCAATTTATTTTTGTATCCCTCAAAATAACAACAATTGTAAAAAACAAAACATAAACTAATATAATAATTGAAATTTCCAACACTGTTAAAATAAAACAGTTATATATAGTGGTCATGATGACTGAATTACAGAAGTAAAAACACATTTTCTGCAATAGAGGAAATTTTCAATATGACGACAGGAGCAGAAATCTGCAGAATGACTTTACTGAGTCTCAAACATGAGATGTTGACAGTGTGTTTCAGCAGCTGTTTTGACAGGTTTATCATCTTTAATAAACGAGTCTGTTCTGATGAATCACAGGCACAAATAGAAAATAATATGGTCAAATGTAGGCTACATAATAAAACGCAACTAACCATAATCTGCAGATGATGAAAATAAATAGGATGATGAAATAAATAGGCTTGACAAGCTTTAAAGGGAGGAGAAAACATTTTCCTATATCTTTAGCTGTTGATGTCAAAGGTTGTGTCCAAACAAACTCACAGTATTCGGCACAAATTCATCTGTGTGGAAGAATCGAGTCACTGATACCGACATGGACAGGTTGTCCTTTGGTAAATCGTAATTATGACATACTAAAAAGTCAAAATCATTACATAAAAAGTCATAATTATGACATTCAGTCATAATTTCAACTTTTTATCATAATTTTGCGACTTTTTAACCTCATAATTATGACTGTCATAATTTTGACTTTTTATATCATAATAATAACTTATGTCATTATGACTTACTATGTTATAACTTTGAATTAGTATGTCATAATTTTGACTTTTTGCCATAATTATGAGATAAAAGGTCAAAATTATGACTTTTTATGTCATAATTTCGACTTTGTCATTATTATGAAATAAAAAAGTGAAAATTGTGACTTAGTGTGTCATAATTATGAATTAGTATGTCATAATTTTGACTTTTTATCTCATAATCAACTTTTTAATCTCATAATTATGACTGTCATCATTTCGACTTTTTATCTCATAGTTATAACTCATCATTATGACTTAGTATGTCATTATGAATTAGTCTCATAATTTTGACTTTTTATCTCATAATTGTCATTATGACTTACTATGTTATAACTCAATTTCAAATTTTTATCTCATAATTATGCCTTATGTCATTATGACATGTCATAATTTCAGCTTTTTGTAATAATTATGAGATAAAAAGTCAAAATTGTGATAGTATGTCATAATTTTGACTATCTCAATTTCAACTTTTTATCTCATAATTATAACTTGTCATTATGACTTAGTATGTCATAATTATGAATTAGTGTCATAATTTTGAGTTTTTATCTCATAATTATAACTGTCATTATGACTTACTATGTTATAACTTTGATTTCTTATCTCAATGCCTTTCTATCTTCTATGCCTTGTGTCATTATGAATTAGTATGTCATCATTTCGACTTTTTGTCATAATAATGAGATAAAAAGTCAAAATTATGACTTAGTATGTCATAATTATGAATCACTATGTCAATTGTGACTTTTTATCTCAATTTCGACTTTTTATCTTATAATCAACTTATGTCATTAAATATAATTTATTATGACATTATGACTTAGTATGTCATAATTATGAATCAGTGTCATAAATTATGAATTTTGACATAATTTTGAATGATCTCATAATTATAATGGTCATTATGACTTACTATGTTATAACTTCAACTTTTTATCATATCATTATGACATAAAAAGTCATAATTATCACTTTTTATGTCATAAAGTCCTCCTGCAGTCAGTAATTATATCCCAAAGTTACATATTTAAAACATTTTTCCAGTGAAAATAATTTCTTCATGCCTTAAAATAGCTTGACTGTAACTCGATGCAGATCCATAAATATGCAAATTAGTCCCCGCCTCCACTCGCTCACTCCAGCTCGGATTACCTGATCCACTCGCTCAGCTTTACTTTACAGGCTCGTCTACAAGTCCATGTATCAGAACGGTGATGCGTTTTATGTATCGCTCTCTACAACATCTGACACATAACTGTAATTAATATGATTAGTGTTTTGCTTGACTGTGTTATCAAACAGCTAATAATGTGTTGCTAATGTTACACAAAGCATGTTCCCGTTCACCATCTCAGTCACACAGCTGCCTTCTAAAAATCAGCATCCTTACAAGCGCTTTGAACGTCATAGAAAGTCACTGTGGAGACTGCATGACATGAGTTATGAGCTGGGTTGTCACCTGATTTCAAACGTAAACAGTCTGTTTGTAACGCAGGTTTCTCAGGCGGCGGCGGATCTTCAGCAGTACTGCCTCCAGAACGCCAGTAAAGATGCGCTCCTGGTCGGAGTGCCGGCAGGCAGTAATCCGTTCAGAGAGCCGCGCTCATGCACACTGCTGTAGACTGAAGGTAGACGACAAACACCTCGCAGCTTTACATCTGACAGATCCAACAGAGAGAGACAAGATGAGCAATAATTAAAGAAGCCAGAACACTCTTTTCAGGTTCAGTTGGTTCTATAAAGAACTCTAGGGTTCTTGACTCAGTCTTAAAGACCTTATACAGAACCAAAAAGGTTCTGTATAAAGAGAAATGTCTTAAATGATTACGTAATACTTTCATGTTTAAAGGATGTTTACATTTTTTCTACTGGTAAAGTATGTTTACGAGCTGTTTAATTCAGTAAAAAGTTAAAAATGAATTAAAACTAAATTAATTAAAACTAAATCCATAAAGTGATGGAACCCCCAAAAGGTTCTATATGAAGCGCCTGAAAGAACCGTTAAGCTTCCATATAGACCCTTTTCTTCTGTGTCATCTGAACACATGCTTTTGAAGACGCTCTCCAAAGTGGATACATTTAAAAAAGAAATCATTTTCGGAGATATTCACAAACGATGACACATGTAGTCATGTGACGCATATTGTACCCATACTGTGGATGTCTATGATTATATCGGCATTGCTGTGCCTGCTGTTCACTTTCATAATGTAGCTAAAGATTAATCTCATAATTATGTATATTAAGTATGTCATAATTGTGTCTTTTTGTCTCACTATTATGACGTATCATTGGCTTAGTATGTCAATTTCAACTTTTTTTAATCTCATAATTATGACTTTCATAATTTCAATTTTTATCTCATTATTATGACTTATGTCATTATGACTTAGTATGTCATAATTTTGACTTTTTATGTCATAATTTAGACTTTATCATAATTACAACTTTTTATGTCATAATTTAGACTTTATCATAATTACAACTTTTTGTCATAATTTCAACTTTATCATGATTACGACTTTTTGTCATAATTTCAACTTTATCATAATTACAACTTTTTTATCTCATAATTTCGACTTAGTCAAAATTATGACAAAAATGTAATGTTGTAATTATGATAATCATAACTGACTTTTTATTTCATAATTTCAACTTTATCATAATTACGACTTTTTATTTCATAATTTCAACTTTATCATAACTTTTTGTCATAATTTCAACTTTTTATGTCATAATTTGAACTTTATCATAATTACGACTTTTTATGTTATAATTTCAACTTTATCGTAATTACAACTTTTTGTCATAATTTCAACTTTATCATAATTACGACTTTTTATCTCATAATTTCGACTTTATCATAATTACAAATTTTTGTCATAATTTTGACTATCATAACTACGACTTTTTATTTCATAATTTCGACTTTATCATAACTTTTTGTCATAATTACAACTTTTTATATCATAATTTGAACTTTATCATAATTACGACTTTTTATGTTATAATTTCAACTTTATCGTAATTACAACTTTTTGTCATAATTTCAACTTTATCATAATTACGACTTTTTTATCTCATAATTTCGACTTTATCGTAATTACAAATTTTTGTCATAATTTCGACTTTATCATAATTACGTGTTTTTATGTCATAATTTCGACTTTATCATAATTATGACTTTTTATGTCATAATTTCGACTTTATCATAATTACAACTTTATCTCATAATTTCAACTTTATCATAATTACGGCTTTCTTATTTTATAATTTCGACTTTATCATAATTACGGCTTTTTTATTTCATAATTTCAACTTTATCATAATTACGACTTTTTATTTCATAATTTCTACTTCATCATAATTACAACTTTTTATTTCATAATTTCGACTTTATCATAATTGCAACTTTTTATCTCATAATTTCGACTTTATCATAATTACGTGTTTTTATGTCATAATTTCGACTTTATCATAATTACAACTTTATCTCATAATTTCAACTGTCATAATTATGACTTTTTATGTCATAATTTCGACTTTATCATAATTACAACTTTATCTCATAATTTCAACTGTCATAATTATGACTTTTTATGTCATAATTTCAACTTTTTATCAAATGAAGTCATCACCTTTATTTATATAGGCCTAGCACATTTTACTAAATATTTAATCCAGTTCCATCTGATTGAAGATCAGAATCATCGCGATCATGACTACGGTAACCTCGGGATAAACAGAGAGAGACTAATATTAGCGTAGATGCCATTCTTCTTCTGATGTAACGAGTACATCTGGTGTTATAGGAAGTGTTCCCGGTTCCAGCTGACCTAATTTATGCAGCCTAACAACCCTTTAACGGATTTGAAAATATAAATTGATAATGTGTTTTGTGTATGCCAGGTTAAAGAGATGCGTTTTTAGTCTAGATTTAAACTGACAGAGTGTGTCTGCTTCCCGAACAATGCTAGGAAGATTGTTCCAGAGTTTAGGTGCTAAATAGGAGAAGGATCTACTGCCTGCGGTTGATTTTGATATTCTAGGTATTATCAGCTGGCCTGAATTCTGAGATCGCAATAGACGTGAAGGACAATAATGCGTTAAGAGCTCGCTCAGGTACTGGGGAGTTAAACCATTTAGTGCTTTGTAAGTAATTAGCAAGATTTTAAAATCTATACGATGTTTAACAAGAAGCCAATGCAGTGTTGACAGAACCGGGACCAGCTGGAGTTTGTTCATTAGGCGTGCAGGGCAACCACCCAGTAATCTAGCCTTGAGGTCATGAACGCATGAACTAACTGTTCCACGTTTGTCATTGAGAGCATATGTCGTAGTTTAGATATATTTTTAAGATGGAAGAATGTGGTTTTACAGATGCTAGAAACATGGCTTTCAAATGAAAGATTGGTATCAAAGAGCACACCCAGGTTCCTAACTGACGACGAAGACTTAACAGAGCAGCCATCAAGTGTTAGACAGGTTATTTCATGTGGATTGAAAGCAGATTATTATGACATAAAAAGAAATGCAGCTTCTCTTACTGTTTAGTAAGAGTCATACGCAGCTGTGTGGGATATTATTTTTAGCCCGAAGCGCTGGGCTTGCATCCGGCTTTGGGAAGTCTGCTTTGGGAAGCCTACTTTTACATCAACAGGAAGTTGGGTTTAGAGAAGCGTAGAGGAAGTCCTGAGATAGTGGACTTGTGCATTTCACTTAATGCATTTTCTATCTTGCGTTATGTAATATGCATTGTGTTCTTATATAATGTACATGATTTATTGTGACTCAAATGTGGCTGAAGGAAAATATAACTTGATATTAGTCATCATGACAGTCGGCCAAAATGAAGATTGAGGAAACAGTCTGTGGCGCTTCTGCTCTGGACCAGCATGAGTGTGGCTTTCTTCGCCGTCAGTGGCTTGATGCTAAACTTAGTTTTGCACGAGATGTGTTGCAACATGTCTGTCTTTTAGTGGATTTAGTTGCCAAACTGCAAATAAAAAAAAATTAGAGTCGTTCACATAAACATGAAAGTTTTGTCTTTATTTACTCACCCAAACTTGTTTCAGGATTGATTAAATACTAAGTATATTTATTCATTTCTCACATTTATTTGTCTTTTTGTTCGCAGGAGGGAGGAGGCAGATCAATGCTGATATTTTATATTACACAACCATAGAAGTGAAACATCATGAGAAATATTGTAAAAATACTGATGCCTTAAATTTCATTTATTTCTTTTTGTATTTTATATTACGACTGAATATGAAACTGAACCATTGTATGAATGGATTTATCTTTTTATTAATGTATCAGAATTAATGATTTAGTTATTCCAAAAGAATTAAAGAGATTCTGTTGTTTAAGTTTTGTTAATTAAGTGTGTTAATTATTGTGATTCGTCTGATCAATGAAAAAAAAACCTGTTTATTAGTATTTGATTGAAAAGGAAATAAATGCATATTTTGTTTGAATATACAAAGATGTTCATATTGCTTACTTTGCACATGATGACACAATTAAAGGTGTCTTTATGAAATCTAACTTCTAATTAAAGTCAAATAGTTTTCTGAAACTTCTTTTCTGAAATATAGGCCGTGTATTCCACAATTATTGGCACCCATTCATTTAATACTTTGTGTAACCTCCCTTTTCCATGATAACAGCTCCGGATCTTCTCCTGTAATGTTTAATCAGGTTGATGAACATCTGAGATCATTCAGAATCTCTCCAGATCCTTCAGATTCAAAGGACTCTCTTCTTCAGATCATCTCACAGGTTTTCTCTGGGCTTTGGGTCGAGGACTGCTGTGTCCAGGACTGAACCTTCATTCTGTGCTCTTCTGTTGTTTATTTGAGATGTGCTTCAGATCAGTGTCATGCTGGAAGATCCAACCTCAGCCCATGAGCTTCCTGACAGGGTCAGTCAGCTGCTACTTGATGGAGTTTATGAGACTGTGTATCTGAACACTGGAGTCTGGGGAGTGACGGGATCTAGAGAAAATAAATAAATAAAAATAAGATTAAACTAACTAAATAACTACATTTGATTAAAGCAAAATAAATAAATAAAATTGTATTTAAATAAATAAATAATGAATTAATACCATAGACTCAAATAAATTGATTAAAATACATAAATAAAATTTGATATATTTGATTAAAATAAATAAATAACATAAAATTTGATTTAAATAAAAAATAAATAACCACATAAATAAAGAAAACATTTTATTTAAATAAATATATAGAAAATTAAAATAAATAAAATTTGATTTAAATAAAAATAAGTAAATAGAGAAATATAAACATTTAAACTAAATAAATAAAAAAGATTAAAATATTTTTTTTTAAATGAAATAAATACATTTGATAAAACTAAATACAATTTGATTTAAATAAATAGAAATGCAGTGTAAAAATAAAAAAAATATTTAAATAAATTAAATTATATTTAAATTAGGAATAAATTAATACAAAAACATTAAAAAAACATTTAATTAAAATAAATAAATAAATTATTAAAATAAATAAAATTTGATTTAAATAAATACATTTGATAAAAACTAAACTACATAAAAACATTTAAACAAAAATTTTATTGAAATAAATGAAAGAAGTACATTTGATAAAATACAATATTATTTAAATAAATAGAAATGCAGTGTAAAAATAAAAAATAAATAAAATAGAAAATATAAAAATAAATAAAATTGTATTTAAATTAAGAATAAATTAATACAATAGACTAAAATACATTTATTAAAATAAATATAATTTGATTTGAATAAAAATAAATAAATAATAAATTAATACATTTGATTTTAAATAATATTTGATGCAAATAAAATCAAACAGCCACATAAATAAAAACATTTAATTAAAATAAATAAATAAATTATTAAAATAAATAAAATTTGATTTAAATAAATACATTTGATAAAAACTAAATAAATAAATAACTACATAAAAACATTTAAACAAAAATTTTATTGAAATAAATGAAATAAGTACATTTGATAAAATACAATATTATTTAAATAAATAGAAATGCGGTGTAAAAATAAAAAATAAATAAAATAGAAAATATAAAAATAAATAAAATTGTATTTAAATTAAGAATAAATTAATACAATAGACTAAAATACATTTATTAAAATAAATATAATTTGATTTGAATAAAAATAAATAAATAATAAATTAATACATTTGATTTTAAATAATATTTGATTCAAATAAAATTAAACAGCCACATAAATAAAAACATTTAATTAAAATAAATAAATAAATTATTAAAATAAATAAAATTTGATTTAAATAAATACATTTGATAAAAACTAAATAAATAAATAACTACATAAAAACATTTAAACAAAAATTTTATTGAAATAAATGAAATAAGTACATTTGATAAAATACAATATTATTTAAATAAATAGAAATGCAGTGCAAAAATAAAAAATAAATAAAATAGAAAATATAAAAATAAATAAAATTTTATTTAAATTAAGAATAAATTAATACAATAGACTAAAATACATGTATTAAAATAAATATAATTTGATTTGAATAAAAATAAATATAATAAATTAATACATTTGATTTTAAATAATATTTGATTCAAATAAAATTAAACAGCCACAGAAATAAAAACATTTAATTAAAATAAATAAATAACATTTGATTTAAATAAATAAATTTGATAAAAACAAACTAAATAAATAAAATTTGATTTAAATAAATAGAAAAGCAGTATAAAAATCTAAAAAATAAAAATAAGATTAAACTACGTAAATAAATAAATGTATTAAAATAAAAAAATGTTTTTAAAAGAAATAATAAATGAATACACATGATTAAAATAATTTGATTAAAATAAATAAATGAATAAAATACAGTACTACAGTGAGTAGAAAAAGTGCAATGATTTAATATAATAACTAAATATTTTGCATATTTATAATATTAATTTTTCACAGTATTAATCAGGTCTTTATTCAATATATAGCAGCAGTATGATCATATTTGGCGTCTAACAGATTGAAAAGAGTGTTTGAATAAAATGAGCCGCTCAGCATTAAAGATCCAGCACCATACTTCACAGATGAAGGACAATGTTTTTCTCTCCTGGGTGAATGCTTGAAAATACCCAGTTCCTCTGGTGATAATCAGATCAATCTGGGTGGACACAAAATAACTTCTGTAACAATTATGTCTGTGACCCATCAGGCCATCGTTAAGTTACGATCGAGTCTCACTATCTGTAGTTTTAGGCAAAACTATCAACTAAAACATGGAGGTTTCCAGGGGATTTCAAAACGCCTGGAAGAGTCACTGAAAAGTCTACATTTTTCTATGCCCAGTATGATCAGCATTTGCACACATCTACTTGCATAATTCTGGGTCTGAGAATATGGAGATTATCCCACATCTATAGTATCATTATATACTGTGGTTGTTTTGTTCTTTCAAACCTTTATGCATTTGAATATTGTCCAACTTCTCTGGTACATGATGCAAATCTTTGTGGTTGTATGTCAGTATCTGTTGTGCAACACATATCACTCATCAACCATCTTTAATGGTGAATAGTGAAGGAATTATTTTATTAACATTTAAACACAATCCGCATTTCATAAACATTTCCCTCAGAAACTATTACCTCAATATTATCCCAATAAATAAATAAATGTAATTTTTGTTTGAAGCGATAGGACGCCTCTTTAACTCCCCCTGCTGGAGGATCTACTGCATTACCGCTGTGTTTTGTGCGCCTGCGTCATCATGAGTTCTGGTGGGCGGGGTTTGTTTGAGCGGCATCAGATCCGCTGTGAGTGTAGATGGGTGTGTGTGAGTCTCCGGTACCGCACAAACCGCTCAAAATAAACCCGGGGAGACGCTAAAGCTCATATACGGCTGCCTCTCCGCCGGGAGAGGAGGAGCAGGAGGGTTCTGGTTCCTGGACAGCCTCTGTGTGCGGGGGAATCGAGCGGAGCGGGGACCATGGCGCGGGACTATGATTACCTCTTCAAGCTGCTCATCATCGGTGACAGCGGTAAGGAAACACCGAGGATGAGAGACGGGAAACAGGCCTCGGGTCTCTTACAACGACATTTACATGTACTAGAACGACTTAAACTGGGATTTTTGAACGTAATGCATGAGTTGAGTAGTTTGACAGCTTGTAAATGACATTTGACGCGGTTGATAGTGATGTAGTTCCTGCTTTAAGTGATATAATAGGCCTGTTAATAGAGTTTAGAGTCATTCAGTCTGGGTGTGTTCTGAAATTCATTTTTATTATCTAATAAAGTGAATATGTTACACTGATAGCCATATTACTTGAACTGTCTGTGATAGAATGGGTGTATAAAAAGACTAAATACGTAAAATGTTGGATTAAATATTAAGCATTTAATTTATGAGGAGAAATAATTTTACTCAATGTTGAGATGTTGGCATGTACTGACATCTATCTATCTATCTATCTATCTGTCTGTCTGTCTGTCTGTACATACATATATGGAGAATGACTTTATAAAAGCATTATTGTAAAGCTGTAATGGTTTTTCTGTCTTTCCACAGGTGTTGGCAAAAGCAGTTTACTGCTGAGATTTGCTGATAACACATTTTCGGGTAGGATCAACACGTCACATGTGCTTTTAATAAACATTAACTGTGAAAGAATGAAGTATAAAGGGTTTATAGATATAGAAGACACAGTACTAACACTAAAACTGATTACAAACACGCTCACATAGACATGTGTTGTTTTGGGATACTGCCGTCTACAATCTTGCCAGTATTTGCGCCATAATTGAATGCTGGTTACTGTAGTAAAGGTTACAGTGAGTATTAAAGGTTACAAATAAGAAAAGTAAGCATCATTGAGATGCATGCAGATCCTCTGGAGGGTTACATTTATTATTTATGATAATAATATTTAGTTTTCCGGGAGCATTTTGTGATTTTTATGCTGATTATATGTGTTATTGCAGGTAGCTACATCACCACGATCGGTGTGGACTTCAAGATTCGCACGGTGGAAATAAACGGGGAGAAAGTCAAGTTGCAGATTTGGGATACAGCAGGACAGGAGAGATTTCGGACCATCACCTCCACGTGAGTGTCGCATTTGTTGCCTTCTGAGATGCTTTCTTTCTGACGGTTTTGAGAACAGCATCACATGTGTCCTGATGAAACGTCCACAAAATCATTTGAGTGTCCTGTGAGCATTGCATATTGAGTTAGACATGTAGATCGTTCCAAATCATACACTTATGTTACTCCAGTTTGGATTGGGTGCTCCTTAGAACAATGTAAGCAGCAAATAAATATGGTTTAGTGCGATTATCAAATTAATTAAATAAACATGAACTTGTGTTTGAGAGTGAAGCGCAGCACTGTGTTCATTTACACGTGATTGTCTCACGGTCCGCCGGTGTTTTCAGTGTCTCGATTCACAGTAAATTTTGCAACACATGAACTTCATCTGCATCTGAACTGAGTTTGAGTCACTTTAACATGTTTGAGAGCGAAACGTGCAGCAAACATCTACACAAACTCATAATGAAAAGCTCTGATCAACAAATTAGACGCTTTAATGTTTGAAAATGAAGAAAAGAAGACAGCCATGAATATTAGTATTATTCTTAAATGGAATATTATTATATTACACTGAAATATTACAATGGTAATTAGGGATGCACCGATATATCGGCCAATAATCGGTATCGGCAGATAAAAGCAAAATGTCACGCTATCGGTCGATAGTCAGGGCCGATATATCCTGTCAATCAAAAGAGGGCAGGAAAATGCCCTGAATTTGGGCTTTGTGTAAAGAAAATGCTAAGAAACAAGTTTGATGTTCAATATTAATAGTAATTATATGAATTAAAAACATTCAGAAAGTTATGAAATATTAATTTAATCTTCAGAATTTAATGTGTGTTAATATTAATTTGAGTAATGTGTTTGTTTATAACTGATACCAGTTACTTGATGAAATGGAGAGAATAAAGTTTGCATTTCTTTCAAAATATAATATTTAAAAATATAAAGATTAATTATTAATTATAATGAAATTATCATTAATTTAAAAGAAGGTATAAAAGGCAGAACCCCCCAAACTATCGGTATCGGCAGATATCACTCTGAATAATCGGCTATCGGTATCGGTGGAGAAATTTAGTATCGGTGCATCTCTAATAGTAATAGTTTGTTTTGATTTTTAGTAATTTTTATATTATATTTTATTATTTTATAGCCATATTGATATATAATCACAAAAAAATGGCTGTTACAAACAAGCACAGCAAACCTGGAATCATGTTTTTATTGCATTTTAAATCGCAATCATAATTTTTATCTGGAAAATGCAGTGTTCATCACTACCTCAACCTGTTTGACTTTTCTACTCTGGTTGGTCAACATCAACCCTCAGTTCAGTTTGTGTCTTTGTTTACTCATATACAAATGCTCCAGGTCGGCTCGTTGTTCAGCCCGCATTTTGTCGTTTGTTTCGTGGCTGTTTTAAGCTGGTTGTTCTGAAGAATAGAGATCCAGCTGTTTGTTTCCTGGTATTTTAGCTGTACTAACTGATTCTTAGAGTACCATTGAGGAAATAAGTCTTAAAATTAGCTGTGTTGCAGTGCTAAAAGTAATATTTTTAGAGTAAAATCTGAATGTTCACTGAAATGCGATGAGCGACGCAGCATGGAGACGCAGCAGGTTTTAAAATGTCTTGTTTCCTCTTTCAGTCAGTGGAAACCGCAGCCTTCCTTTTGATACTTAATACATTCAGTTTCAATATACTGATGGAGCATGACTGACTTCATGCTTTCAAAAACATGTTCATCTATTTAGAGAGACAAGAACTGAATTAGAAAATGAAGGAAACAGTAGCATTATATCTTATCGCTCTTAGAAGTGTTTTTAAGGAGTAGCTTATAAATTAAAACCCTCATGTTGTTTCACACCATTTCTTTTGAGGAAGACAAAAGGAGATGTAAAAATATCGCTTTGTACAATCTCAATGTTGATTGATAAATCAACAAATCTTTTAGTCTATGCCTTTTTTCAGTTTATGTGTGATTAAAATATCACTAAACAATATTTGTAGCGCACCTACTATCCAATTATTAGATTTTTTTTTATTAAAAATTAAGTCTTAGCTTTCAAATTAAGTCAGTTTCGTCACAGTAAATTTATTTTCGAGTATTATCATATCTGATAACAAATAGCAATTCAGTTTAATAGTTTTGTGCGCTGTTAATTTAAACCTTTAATATTATAGTAATGTACCAAGTGACAGGTTTATTGTATATTTTACAGCATTAGTTGAGAATTTTTTCCTTTAAGTAAAAACTGACCTGAAATATTTCCAAATTAATCAAGATAAATCGAATCGAATGAGCTTGTGAATCATAATCAAATTGAATCGTGAAATCCGTGTCAATACCCTGCCCTAGATAGTCTACACAAACTAGGGCTGGGCGATTATGGCCAAAAATATCATGATATTTTTGTCCATATCATACGATATCTATATCAAGATATTCATTTACCAGTAATGGGGAAGGAAATGCTTTCCACATTTATTAGACCTTGAGAATGAATGTAAACATATAAACTTGTTTGTTCACAATAAACTCCTTTTAATTTAGGGACCCATGAAATCCATTTTCCCCTAAATTCTGTGTTTTTTGGGGATTCTGTGTTGTATGATTTCATACAAATTTATATAAACTTTAACAATTTAATAAAGAGTTTAAAATGTAATAATGAAAATATAACAGTTAACTTACAACAAAACATTGCATTTTAGTTTTTTTCACGAATATTTAGAAATATTATTATTATTACTCTGAGACGTACATTTTAGTATACAGTAGTGATATATTTCTGTCATAATTTCTTAAAGTTAAACCAAACTTATTTTGTTGTGAAGATCTTTCAGTTTAAGTGTGTATTTTTTTTTCTCAAATGAAACGCTTGTGAAGAGACTCTGGAGATGAAGTTCATGTGTTCATGTCCTCATATATTGAGACGGCAGACCCTGAAAACACCTTGAGCGTCACATGATGTGTGTGAGTTTGTGTGTCAGATCCATAGAGACACACAGAAATCACTTATTAGCACGTTTATTTCTGCTGTTAGATTAATCCAAAATGTCCAGAACTTATCATCGTTATCAATGTAAATTTTATCACAATCTCGATCTGATATCTTTTATCGCCCAGTCCTAACACAAGCTGTGTTTTCATTTGTCTTTGCTGTGTTGTTCACTGCAGAACAGGCTCTCTGACCAGTTATATGTATTTTCTATATTGTCCCGTGTGCTCTGAGCTTCACAAAGACCGCTGTTGATGGTGTTGGCTGGTATGTCGAGCGCAGTGATACGGTCTCCTATTAGAATAAGTGAATTTCAGCTCAGAAACAACTGTGGACGCCTCTGTTAGGGCTTATGGGAAAGAGCTCACACAGCTGACACCCTCGAAACATGACGCAGAACATGCACGATTCTATCTGTGTCTGTCTGTTCTGTGAGTGTCAAATCACGAAATAAATGTTTTGACATGGGAAGTGATGATGTGCGTCTCGTGAGAAGATACCACTTCCTGTCAGTGATGTCAGCCATAGGAAGTGAAAGAGTCATTAGGAATCATTCAAAATCGATTCCTTGTCTCTCATTCCAAACAGGCAGACGGTTCACATTTTCAGTGCTGTTTTTAGGATTTAAACATGGCCAACTGTGCACTAGACTTTTATTGGTAGCTGAGAGCATGATCAGATTATCCGAAACTTAATCAACACTGAATATGTAGAGTTTGTGAATGCCGTGCGTTCCAGGCCTGCTTCTGCTGTGTGAATCTGGTTGTTTAATCTGTTAAAGCAGGCATTCAAAAACTTTTTTGTCAGTCGAACCCTTATGAGCTGAAGTATTTACTTGACTTGCTCCCACTGAGATCTGAAGTTAACATTTCAATAATTTAACAACAAATTTGCATGTTTGCAGTTCTCTGATGTCGGTTAATGGTCACATGACAGGCAGGTAAACAAATAAAATATTAGGAACCCCAGTTTGGGAAAGCTTTAAAGGGACGGTGGGTGTGTTGAATAATGCAGGTTTTCTTATCCTTGTTTTAAAGTCACATGAAACAGAAGTTGAGCTAGTCTTTTCTTCCATATTGTGACGTATATGCAAGTGAAACACTTTTCAAACGAGCAAATGTAGGGCGGGGCTTAATTTCGTCTGTGGGGAATTGATTGGATGGTTGTGGTTTGCTATTGGTGGATCTCATGTGAGTGACAGGTTGCCCCGCCCTCGTCATCAGAGAAGAGATTCTGATTCAAGATTATGAGAAACATGAATTTAAAACAATGATGTGCACCGATAAATCATTTAGAATGAACACTGCAATATTGCATAAAAAATAAGAAGTGTCCATTTTGATTTCATGGTGACTTTAAACTTAAACTTATTAATGTAGTTTGTATTGTGTTTTTATCAGTAAGACTTCATACTGTGTTTGTTTGTGTCATGTGATCTCTTTCAGGTACTACAGAGGCACACACGGCGTTATAGTGGTTTATGACGTCACCAGCGCAGAGTCGTTTGTAAATGTCAAGCGTTGGCTTCATGAAATCAATCAAAACTGTGACGACGTTTGTCGAATATTAGGTAAATAGATTGTTGCTTTTTTGGAGAAATTTCCTGGTCCTGTTACGTGCAAAAAAAGAGTTTTTAATAGTTGATAAATGGATAGAAATACTTTTCACCTTTAAGATTTATAAGATGAAGTATTTTAGTTGTTGAAGATGTTTTTTCAGCTTTACATAGTCCTGCGGTGTGACAAATACATTTATAAGAGTATTAATGTTCCATGTATTTCTTAATTAATATGTGCTTGAAAAAGTGTGTACACAATTTTTAAAGTTATGCATTTGTAATTATAATGCTATTAATTTGATAAGTTATTTCTGTTTGTTGTTCATGTTTTGTATAGTTGATGATGTGGAATAGTTTTATGTATTCACAAACGGTAAAATTAATCTCAACTGCCTGTGAAGAAAATGATGGGTATTTTCCCTCCAAACTCTCATTACTGTAATGCTGCTATTTTTTTTGTATTATTATTTCTTATATATTTATAGTTATTTTTCCCCATCATAACAGTAATGAGATTTTTTGAAAAATATGTGTTTAATTGACTTAATAATTCAATACAAAAAATCTTGTTTTAAAAATAATAGTCCTAAAAATTTTCTTTAATCTTTTTCCTTATTTTTTCATATTTGGAGATTAAATAAGAATTTGACATTTCTTGATGGCATTTTATCAGATTCAGCCTTCTAGCATGTTACGAACCCTTGATGATCAGTGTGTAGTTACTTTGCTCTTAATTAAAGGTGCAGTAAGCGATTTATGAGAAACACCGTTGATATTTGAAATAAAACCAAACAGACACGCCCCTCCCTTCATTGCTCCGCCCCCAAATGCACAAACAACGCAAGAGGATGTCTCTTTATCATAGCTGAAGTGAAGTGAAATAATGCTTCATGAAGAAAATGACGAACGAGCAACAAGGAAGAACAAAAAATTAACATACAGTACACAAGAGTATATACAAACAAATGCAACCTCAGCATCTGTTTTCAGGCCTTCCCGCTTCAGTCTCTCCAGCACTGGAACGCTTTTCTAATATTAACGCGGGTCCTAAAGCTCTGGCCCCCTACTGCTGATTGGCTCACTCTCCTCCCCATCACGAATGGACACGCCCCCTACTGCTGATTGGCTCACTCTCTCTCCTCCCCCATCACGAGTGGACACGCCCCCTACTGCTGATTTGCTCACTGTCCTCCCCCATCATGAGTGGACACGCCCCCTACTGCTGATTGGCTCACTCTCTCTCCTCCCCCATCACGAGTGGACACGCCCCCTACTGCTGATTTGCTCACTGTCCTCCCCCATCATGAGTGGACACGCCCCCTACTGCTGATTGGCTCACTCTCTCTCCTCCCCCATCACGAGTGGACACGCCCCCTACTGCTGACTGTCTCACTCTCCTCCCCCATCATGAGTGGACACGCCCCCTACTGCTGATTGGCTCACTCTTTCTCCTCCCCCATCACGAATGGACACGCCCCCTACTGCTGATTGGCTCACTCTCCTCCCCCGTCACAAATGGACACACCCCCTACTGCTGACTGTCTCACTCTCCTCCCCCATCATGAGTGGACACGCCCCCTACTGCTGATTTGCTCACTCTCCTCCCCCGTCACAAATGGACACACCCCCTACTGCTGACTGTCTCACTCTCCTCCCCCATCATGAGTGGACACGCCCCCTACTGCTGATTGTGTTGTGCTGTTTGGTCCGATCCACCTTCAACAGCGTTTCTCAGAAATCGCTTACTGCACCTTTAAGATGGAACTGTTGTTATATTTGATTTTAACGGTCATCATTTCCATCTGGTCTGAACTCAGTGGGTAATAAGAATGACGACCCCGCCTCTAAAGTGGTGGAGACCAATGACGCGCAGAAGTTTGCTGAGCAGATGGGCATCCGACTGTTTGAGACCAGCGCCAAGGAGAACATCAACGTGGAGGATGTAAGTTTTCAAATAGAATTAGATTAAATATATCTACATCCATGTGAATGTTGTCAAGTTATAAAAACAAATAAACAAAACCTTTAATGTGATCATATAATTTTTAGAAAACATCTAATGTTCAGAAATGCATTGTTTTGTGTCTGTCTCACTGACGTGTTGTTCTGTCTGTCTTCATGTCAGATGTTCAACTGCATCACAGAGCTCGTCCTGAAGGCCCGGAAAGAGTCGGTGGCCAAACAGCAGCAGCAGCAGCAGAGCGAAGTCATCAAACTGAGTAAGAGCAGCAAACGCAAGAAGAAATGCTGCTAATGGACCGGACTCATGCACACACACACACACACACACACACACACACACACACACACACACTCTTAGAGAGCCAATCGACAAAGCGCCACTGAACTGAAAAGAGCCAACTTAACATACAACCTGTCAGAGACTAGTGATGAGAGATATATCTAGAGGTTTACTAATGATGAGCCCGTTTGAACTTCGGGAGGACTTTGGCATACGAACTCGGATGTTTTAGCAGGATTGGATTCAAGTGGCATCGCACTCGTTTTTGTCTCCCCAAGAATTTTAAAATGGAGAATGAAATGCTTTCTGTTCTTCATGCATCTTCGTCATCGTCCACATTTTGCACAGTAGTGGAATCAAACCAGTAAGGCCAAACGTGAGTGTTAATGTGGCCAGTCAGGACAGCGTACACGCAGAAGTCGGAGAACATCATGAACTGCATCCCGTGTTTTCATGCTCTTGTTATTGACGGTCGTCACAGACCAGCGGTGGACCAAACATGTGCTGATCTGCCAACTACCAAGAGACACTCGTTTTGCCTTTTGCTTTCTCTTTTGTCTTTAATTTTTGTAAAATTGTATTTTTTTACTAACAAATTATACAACCAAACACACGGTAGCATTTAGTGAATCTCATGTAAGCTTGTTTCCACCACGGAATAAAAAAATAAATAAAAGTAATTGCGACTTTCTCACAATTCTGCCTTTTTTTCCCCCTCAGAATTGCGAGTTTAAATCCCAAAATTCTGACTTTATAACCTTGGAATTGCCAGTTTATATCTCACAATTCTGAGAAAAAAAGTCAGAATTGCAAGTTTATCTATAAAAAAAAAAGTCAGAATTATGGTTGCAAGAAAAAAGTCAGAATTGTGAGATAAAAAAATTCCTTCTTACCGTTTTTGATTTTTTTTAATCCTGTGGCGGAAACAAGCTTCCACAGAATCTGGTGCCATTGACTGAACGTTATTATATTTACAGAGCTGGAAGGAAATGCTGAATCTCGTGCAACGACACAAATGAAAGTGCTGAGTTTAGGAATAATTCTCTCAGAAATGCATGTTGTTTTTTATGGAAACTTGTTTCTGCCACTAAATAAAAAATAAATATATACATTTTTTTTTTTTTTTTTAATAAAAAAAAGGTAATTGTGACTTTATCTCACAATTCTGACTTTTTTCTCAGAATTGCGAGATTTAAACTTTATAACATGCAATTGCACGTTTATATTATATTTTATATATTATATTTATAAAGTCAGTATTGTGTGATATAAACTGAGAAAAAAGTCAGAATTGCGAGAAAACGTCAATTTTTTTTTCTCCGTTTTTAATCACAATTCTGACTTTATAACTGGCGATTCTGACTATAACTCGCAATTCTGACTTCATATCATGTAATTCTGACTTTCTCGCAATTCTGACTTCATATCATGTAATTATGACTTTATATCATGTAATTATGACTTTCTCGCAATTCTGACTTTATAACTGGCGATTCTGACTATAACTCGCAATTCTGACTTCATATCATGCAATTCTGACTTTCTCACAATTCTGACTTTATAACTCGCAATTCTGACTTCATATCATGTAATTCTGACTTTCTCGCAATTCTGACTTCATATCATGTAATTATGACTTTATATCATGTAATTATGACTTTCTCGCAATTCTGACTTTATAACTGGCGATTCTGACTATAACTCGCAATTCTGACTTCATATCATGTAATTCTGACTTTCTCGCAATTCTGACTTGATAACACGCAATTCTGACTTTATATCATGTAATTCTGACTTTCTCGCAATTCTGACTTTATATCATGTAATTCTGACTTTCTCGCAATTCTGACTTTATATCATGTAATTCTGACTTTCTCGCAATTCTGACTTTATAACTCGCAATTCTGACTTCATATCATGTAATTCTGACTTTCTCGCAATTCTGACTTTATATCATGTAATTCTGACTTTCTCGCAATTCTGACTTTATAACTCGCAATTCTGACTTCATATCATGTAATTCTGACTTTCTCACAATTCTGACTTTATAACTCGCAATTCTGACTTCATATCATGTAATTCTGACTTTCTCGCAATTCTGACTTTATATCATGTAATTCTGACTTTCTCACAATTCTGACTTTATATCATGTAATTCTGACTTTCTCGCAATTCTGACTTTATATCATGTAATTCTGACTTTCTCGCAATTCTGACTTTATAACTCGCAATTCTGACTTCATATCATGTAATTCTGACTTTCTCGCAATTCTGACTTTATATCATGTAATTCTGACTTTCTCGCAATTCTGACTTTATATCATGTAATTCTGACTTTCTCGCAATTCTGACTTTATAACTCGCAATTCTGACTTCATATCATGTAATTATGACTTTATATCATGTAATTATGACTTTCTCGCAATTCTGACTTTATAACTGGCGATTCTGACTATAACTCGCAATTCTGACTTCATATCATGTAATTCTGACTTTCTCGCAATTCTGACTTCATATCATGTAATTCTGACTTTCTCGCAATTCTGACTTTATAACTCGCAATTCTGACTTCATACCATGTAATTCTGACTTTCTCGCAATTCTGACTTCATATCATGTAATTATGACTTTATATCATGTAATTATGACTTTCTCGCAATTCTGACTTCATATCATGTAATTCTGACTTTCTCGCAATTCTGACTTTATAACTCGCAATTCTGACTTCATATCATGTAATTCTGACTTTCTCGCAATTCTGACTTTATAACTCGCAATTCTGACTTCATATCATGTAATTCTGACTTTCTCGCAATTCTGACTTTATATCACAATTCTAAAAAAAAAAAAAGGCAGAATTGTGAGATAAAAAGCCTTTTATTTTTTTATTTCATGGTGGAAACAAGCTTCCATAGTTTCCATTTACTCACCTGCACGTCATTGCAAACCATTTACTTCCTTCTGTGGATCACGGAAAAGTCCTTTATGATGCTTTCACTCAACGGAGAAGAGCTGCATGAACATTCTGCTGAACGTCTCCTTTTGTGTTTCACAGAAGAAAAGGGTTTGGAATGATATGAGGGTGATTAAATCATTTTTGGTTGAATTCATGCTTTCCAGAGCTGGTTAGAGCTTGTTCTCCAGGTTGAGAGACGAAAAGAACAGTGATCATGTGACTGTATTCGACTCCTCGGATTACATTTCAGCAGGAAGATGAAGACACCAGCGGCACTTGTGACTGAAAATACCACAACCTGAAGACTGAAACGGTGTGTTTGAGGTGATACTTTAATGAATAATTACAGTGACAGCCGTTCTGTTTTGCACAGATTGTGGGAGCGAATGATTCTTGCTTTGTGATGTTCACAGGGAATCTGCGACAAACCCTTACAAAACCACCGTTGTGCTAATTTATGTTCATAATATCATTGAAAGTCTGCTCTATATGATGCACCTACACGTGAGAGAACACGCATGTCTGCATGTGGACACTGACACGTGCATCTGTGTGCTTCTGTTTGTATGTGTAATGATCTGGTGTACACTGGAAAAGATGACATATCACTCACATCCATTGTCCCAACACGAGCCTAACGATAATAAACATTTTAAAAGAACAAAATGCTTGTCTTTACTGAAGTGTCTCTGCAGTAGTTTCACCACAAGGTGTCGCTCTAATACTGCATTATTCGGACCGCTGTGACAAACTCCTGCAGTTTGGTGCTTTTGTTTTATTCAGATCTACATTTTGTTTTGGCATTGATATAATCATTGACACGTCAGTCAGGCTAGAATCTGAACAATGTGTTACAGGTGCTTCATTTTACCAGATGTTTGGTTTGGCATTTGTGTCTGTCGTACACATGCACTACTGGCCAAAAGTTTGGAATAATTATGTTTTTTTAATTCTGTTTTTGAAAGAGTCTCTTCTGTTCACCAAGGCTGCATTAATTTGATCAAAAATACAGAAAAATGTGAAATATTATTCCAGTGTAAAACAGCTGTTTTCTATGTGAATATATAGTAAAGTGTAATTTATTCCTGTGATCAAAGCTGAATTTTCAGCATCATTACTGTTGAAAACGGTTCATATTTTTGTGGAAACTGATACGTTTTATTTTTTAGAATTCTTTGATGAACAGCAATTTATTTGATCTTTTGTAACATTATAAATGTCTTTACTCTCACTTTTGATCGATTTAATGCATCCTTGATGAATTTATTTAAATCTTACTTGGTCTAAACTTTAGTGTATGATGGTTTCTACAAAAATATGAACTGTTTTCAGCATTGATAATAATCAGAAATGTTTCTTGAGCAGCAAATCAACATATTAGAATGATTTCTGAAGGATCATGTGACTGAAGACTGGAGTAATGATGCTGAAAATTCAGCTTTGATCACAGGAATAAATTACACTTCACTATATATTCACATAGAAAACAGCTGTTTTACATTGTAATAATATTTCACTATTTTTACAGTATTTTTGATTAAATAAATGCATTCTTGGTGAGCAGAAGAGACTCTTTCAAAAAAAAAAAAAAAAAAAAAAAAATAGAAATACAAAAGTTATTCTAAACTTTTAGACCATATACAGTATGTGATATAAGTGTTTTTCTTTATAGTAATCGACTCTTGCTCATGTTATCTAATGCAGTGACATCTAGACATTATTCAGAGTCACTTAAGTGAACAAATGTTTTTAGGACCCCTGTCTGTGAAGGCCAAATAGAAATTTCTACAAGTGACACCCAGAATACACTGGCATCATGACAACATACAGGTAATTCACACTCACTCTCTCGTTAATTCATGTGAATTCATTCAAATAAATGTAATCTTACAGCACTACTTTATTTCACTTCAAAATTCTAGATCTAAACGAACTTTAGATAAAATAACAAAAGAAAATACTATTATTTTCTGGTATATATTTGTTCAGTCAAGTTTTGCTGACAAGTAATCATGGTACCACCTGACGTGAATTATATAAATAATTTTAATACCACGGCCATTCAAACCCAAGGGTCAACCATATTGCGTAGTAAAGCGATTACCAACAGAATCATTTTGAGCGGGGATTAATGTGAACACAGATATCAGTGAATGTAAACAGGCGGGGCAAAAAAAATCAGGTATGGTCAAAAGATCCGATCTGTGTATCTCACTGAGCATGTGTTGTAGTTTCAGCTCCAGATGTCCTGATTTGTGTTCCTGCTGGTGCCGTGACCCGTGAGGTCGTGTCTCCATCTGCTCCTGCAGGAGTCTGACCCTTCATGAGCTTAAGAAGTAAAACTGAAAAATACCTGCTTCAGTAGAAGATATAAAGTGTGTGTGTTGAGTAATGTGTCGTTGTATGATGCGGTATGATGAGGATGTTTTCCTGGCGTTTTCTTTCTGCAGCATCATAACAGTGACTCGTGCATTATATTAAAAGTCATATGATGCTTTATGAAAGGGACATTTATTTTATTTACTGGAAAACCTCCCTATACTGCCAAAACTCACATCTCATTCTGCATATCTGATCCCGTGTGCCATGTTTGGTTATGAAAAATACAAGATCTTCTGATGTTGTGATGACCAATCATTTTTGGTTTATGAATAATTAGTCATTACAGCATCAGTAGATCTTGTGTTTATCATAACCAAACATGACACACATGATCAAATATGAGATTTCAAAGCTTCAGGAGCGCTGAAAAAATATTTAGGCCTAAAATTAAGATTCATGTATTTGAATTGCATATAATTTCACACCATTTTAACATGAACTAATAAACGTCATGTGATGCATATTTGTCAGTCATACATACATAAAACAGGTCATATTTCTGTAACAGCACTAATAAACTGCATTTTAAATACACAATAACCAGGTTTATATATTCACCATCAATACATTTTATTTCAATCTCATACATTTTAATTAATTAAATATGGCTTGTTCAACAGATATAGCCGTATTTTAACACTTTTTTAACAGATTTATGCTGATTTCTTTTCTAATCTGATTATTTAAATACAACCATATAGATGCAAATAGTTAATAAGCATGATTTTCATTTATGCATGACTGACAAATATGCATCACATTGCGTTTGTTAGTTCATTAAAAGTGTGTGTGATCCAAATGCATGTGAGTTTTATATGCAATAGTCGTGTGAAACTATTGTACTACTTGTTTTGAAAGATTTCTCTCGTTGTGCTCCAAAATAACAGTGTGCAGGTTTTGAATGAGCAAATAAGGACAGAATTGTGATTTCTAGGTGAACTGTTAATTTAAATGATCATATTTGATCTCCACAATGCTGATTATGAGATTAATTAGTGTATTTATGTCAGTTCTAGCGAGATGAATTGAGGGTTTCTCGATCCTCGCGTCCGTTTTGTCGTGATTGTTATATTGACCCG
This sequence comes from Mylopharyngodon piceus, assembly GCA_039654765.1. NCBI lineage: Eukaryota > Metazoa > Chordata > Actinopteri > Cypriniformes > Xenocyprididae > Mylopharyngodon > Mylopharyngodon piceus. Next base: position 8,365,290 of record CM077443.1, on the reverse strand, counting down.
TGAGCGCTGGTGATATTGTCTCGTCTCGAATCGTTTCTATTTTCTCTCTTATGTCTCTATAATTTCCCATGTCTCTCTCCATCACAGCTCGGGGAGGCTGTTGCCATGGTGCTCACAGGCATCGCCAGGGAAACCAGATCTTCACAAGCCAATGAGACTCGATAAGAGAAATGTTGTTGTTCTCTGCAGCTTGTCAGATGTTCTGTGTCAAAGGTCAGAGAGTTGTAATGTAACCTGCCGGTGTGAACATGAAAACTTCATCCAAAACCCTTCTGAGTTCTGCTTCTCGTACTGAGACTGAATGCTGAATCAGTCTTTTTATGCGTTAAAGTCCTAAATGCATCCCACAATGCAATGTGCTTGACTTGACCTTTCATTTATGAGAATGAAAAACTGGAATATAGTTATTTATAGAGTATATAGACTAATTATAAAGTTTTCTTTTTTTACTCAAAAATGCAAATTCAATTTTGAAAATTTTTATACAAAAAGTTTTTAACTACTATTGTGAAAATCTCAAGATACTCAAATTGGATTAGTTTTAAAATGTGCTGCATATATGTCAGTCATACATAAATTAAATGAGTAGGAAACAAGTCACTAATAAACTGAATGTGTTTTAAATACACGATAAGCAGGTTTATATTAATCATCAGTGCACTTTTGATTATTTTTATTTAGCAAAAAGATCTATTCCCAGTTGAACAGTGAGATTTTGAAGCGTTATATGTTTACAATTATAATATAATTCACGTTTATATTGTATGTACTTCATAATGTATGTATTTTTTAGACTGTATTACCCAAAAACAACAACAAAACGATTTGTCGCAGGGAATGATGATTGTGGGCGGAGCTTAGGCGAACGTCGTGACGCATTTCGGGTGCGTCGACCAATGAGCTGTCGCGCTGAACGCGCAAAATTTGAAATTCATCAGGAAACGGTTTCGGTTTTCAGTCAGTCAGTCAGCGATGTTCATCTAAACGAGATTTATTTCTTTTATTACTTCAAATATTCTCACATGAACATTTGGTGAGCATATTTCTAGATTTCTTTCAAACTGGTTCTCAATGTGTGTGTTAAACACGAACGTTATGAACTCGACGGTAAATGACGAGGGAAAGTGTCAAACTGAAATATGTGAATAATATCAATTAATGTGATTAATCACTTCAAGCGATGTCATTTTACTTTAGTAAAATATTACAAATGTGTGTATAATGACGTGTAGTTTGCTGTCATGGTCAAGTGTTTATATTCTGTTTACGATCTGTTTCATCTAGTTATGTTTATTATCCTGAAAATTATTGTTGATGAACACGGTCACAAATGGATTTATAGTTTGCGATTAATAGTGTAGGTTATCTGATTAATATTCAGTATAAATATTCCTGTCGTGTGACATTAATTCTTAAAAATACAAATATTACATTTTGCGTCTTAGTTAATAAAAGTACATAAAACTTCATGTATACAAGACTTGAAGTGTCGTTTAAAATGATTTGATGTATAAAAATGTCACACAGATATGTTTATAATTAAGCTTTTAGTTTCGTTAAAGCCTGGTTTTTACAGGCTTATAAGTGTTTCAGATGCAGTGTTGTTATTATTGTTGCACATGTGTCTCAAATCCTAGTGAACTCCCTACTTGGACAGCATTTCCGGGCATCATAATTGCTGTCTAGGTAGGCAGCTCACAGCCATTGTGTGTGACATCAGACACCGTCAGCTGTCCATCACCCAGGTTGTACTGAATGTCTTGATCATGTTTGTCCTGCAGTGATGTTGAAGTTTAAGTATGGAGGTCACAGCAGTGTTAAAGATCTGGCGGCAGGCGACTCCATCACAAGCCGCTGCGCTCGACTCAATCAGCTGCTGCAGGTGAGCGCTTTCCTCTCGAGTTTACTGGCTTTTGAGCCTTTTACAACATTAAAAAAAACTTGGTGTTCAAACCTTCTGGATGTTTGTGTGTTTTCAGGGGAAGTGCAGTGTGTCGGGCTCTGCAGGAGTGAACGGAGTGACCAGAGAAGGACTGATTGATGCTTTGCTGCTGCTCTATCAAGAGTGCGCCACCCCGGAGCTCATGAAGATCAAACATGTGGCCAACTTCGTCAATAAATGCAAGTGCCTGTTGTGTTGTCAATATGAAATCAGTCAAATAGCCATTTAGTTCTTGTTTTGGTGGTGTTGTGATGGTGGTGGTTTGTGTGTCTCAGATTCTGAGGTGGTGGCTGAAGTTCAGGAACTGCTCCCTGGTAAGAGGGATTTTGAGGTGAGGGGGATCGTGGGAAGGGGACACTTCTCTGAGGTGCAGGTGGTGAAGGAGAGAGCGACGGGAGACGTGTACGCCATGAAGATCATGGAGAAAACCAGCCTGCGTTCTCAGGACCAGGTGAGTCACGTGAAGCGTTATACTGTGTCCTGACCAGGAGCGACTTTGTGAAAACTTTGCGTTGTAGGGTCCAATAATTTTCGCGATGGATACGCAGACGGAATCCAGTCATAAAAACGGAATTCCGTGGAATGTCACGGAATTTGTCAAATTTTTGATGAATAAATAAAAATCAAATTGTGATATAGACTAGTGTCTGTGAATATTAAACCACAAAAAGTCTATTTAAATATAAATCCTGCATGTTCTGCCTGTCTCTGTGTGAATGAATGGTTTCATTTCCCACATACACACTGAAGCACACGTTTTTCAGCCTCTGCCGTCTTACTATATGAGGACATGAACAGGTGAACTTCATCTCCAGAGTCGCTCTGAGAGTCGCTTCATGAGCATTTTACCGTTTCATTTGAGAAAAACTATCGCCATCATATCATAAACACACAGAAACTCAAAGGTCTTCACGGCAACCCGTCAAAATAAAAGTTCTGTTTAACTTGAAGAAATTGACAGAAAAATATATTACTGTTGTACAGTAGAATTTAGCTATGTCTCAGTGGAATAATAATACTCACACTAATAATAATAATTATAATAATAATTAGTTAAAAAAGTTTAATTTCATATGATTAAAAGATAAATTAAATGAATGTTTTATGCCTTCATTTGATTGCCAGAAAAATTAAAATGCACAACACAGAATTTCTGAAAAACAAAAAAACAAAAAACTTTTCATGGAAATTAATTTAAAAAAAAATGTTTTTGTTGTTTTTATGAATTCAATTAATTAGACATGTTTTTTGATTATTAAAATTTAATTAAACAATTAAAATGGAATTTAGACAACTTAGCACAGAAAACACAGAATTTGGTCAAAATAAAATAAATAAAAATAATTAAAAAAATAAATTTAATTTCATAGGGCCCTAAAAAATGTAATTTTTGTTGAACTTTTAATAAATTGTTGTTAAATTGTATGTGTTTCATGATTTCAGTTAATTAGACATGCTTTTTGATTACTAACATTTTATTTAACCGTTAAAATGGAGTCCAAAAAAATTAAAAAATGGATTTCATAGGGCCCTAGTGTTGCATGTTATTCTGGAAGAGCCCATTTTGTCAGTCATTTAGTTTCTGTCACTACTTCTACTCTCGGCCAATAGTGAAACATCATTGGTGCAAAATCCTGCTCATCACAGCTCCGTATTAAACATTAAAGTCGGCATGAAATTAAAATTCACCTTTTTTTCTAAATGCACATTATTGATCTTATTGTGAATGATTCATCTGTGCATTTTTTTAACCTTGTAATTCTAAAGCAAAATGTCATAACTGGATCTTTAGACTCTCTGTGAGAGCCACGCCCACTTATCAACATCCAGTCAACGATGATGTATAGAATCAAGTCCCGCCCTACTCTTTATTTTTGATAATCTGCCTAACTCGGATGTATGTCACTATACGGAAGAGAACATCTGTCGCTATTTTTGTTTCATTGCGCCTTTAAATATGTTCTGATTTGCTGAGTTTATTTCAAGTGTTAGGACAGTTTACTTGGAAACTCGTCACATTTCACCTGTTTAGGACAAGTAAAGTCGGGATCTAGTTTACTTGCTTCTAAGCACTAAACAAAAACTTTATCTTACACAAACAGAACTGGATATCAGAACTGAAACACAACTTTGGTTTGTGGACGACTGATTGGTTCACCCTGATCAGGAATTGGTGTGCGGTCACATTTACTGTTGTTTGGCAAATTTTCACCAGCAAAATCCAGTCATTTTAATAGGAATCCATGCAATTGGGAATTTCGCATCAGGGCGAAAGATTTCCCCAAGAAAGTTTCACTTTTCTTTTAGTGCTTGTCGTGTTTGTGTGAAACATGATTCGGTGAATGGACTGCGTTGGTTGGCACTGTAATACATGCATAAAAGCATCAACTAAATGACACACTGAGTTAACTAGTATCTGTTGCATGTATCTCAGGATCTCATGAAACTAAATTCTTCTGTCTTATGAAGGTGGCGTTCTTTGAGGAGGAGAGAACCATCCTGGCCTTGAACTCCAGTCCCTGGATCCCTCAGCTTCAACACGCTTTCCAGGACCAGGACCACGTCTATCTGGTGAGTGTTCACTTTAACCTGGAGTCACTGTAGGCTGCTGGAGTAATGATTTCACATGTCAGTCTGGTATCATGTGATCTGACTCAACTAAAGGCCCATTCACACCAAGAACGATAACTATGAAAATAACTATTTGAGCGTCCACTCCACACCAACACACAATACTGTTCTGTTTACTATAAGCACAATGTGATTATGGTAAGTGGCATGGCATTTCCCAAACATGCTCGAAGCGCTTGACCAATCACAACACACTGCTCCATCCGACCAATCAGAGCACATTGTGCTTTTCAGAAGGAGGGGCTTCATAGAGACAGGAACTAAACAGAGCGTTACTGACAGACTGGGAAGAGAGGAGCTGAACAATGGAGAATATGAGGAAAATAATCAACATTCAAGCATGAAAACCTGTTCTAGTAGAGCCTAAATACATAAAAATGCCATAATATAGTGGATTCTGATTGGCTGTCATTGTTTTTATCATCATCACTCTGAAAGTGATTCCAACAATATCGTTTCTGTGTCTTTGTGGTATGGACTTCCCTATTCTCAAAGAGTTTGATTATTAAAACTTTGTTTATAGTTATCATTACAGTTATCACGCTTTATGTGAACCACCCTTAATAGTGTATGTTTGTCCTTTAAAAGGCAGTGTGAGAAGTTCACATGTCAGGCTGTTTAAATACTGTTTAACAAGTGCAGTTTTCTTTCTTGTGTTGATGAATGTTCTTTTTGAAACAAAGTTTGAATGGCACATGTCTCATCGTAATTGTAAACGAATAGTTATGTCTAAACTCTTAACTGGTCATGTGGTAGACTCTGCACATCAAACTAGGATGAAATAAGTGTTTTAACATTCAAAAATGACATGCTTCACCTTTAAGAGGATAGAAAAGCATGATGTGGCTCCATTATTTCACTAAAACCCCTTTTCATCAGCGGTGGGCATGAATACGCACTTTGCCTGTCTTTCTAATGGATGTTTGTGATCATAGCAGGTGATGATACAGTGAGTGTTCAGTGTTCCCGTCCTGTATAAACCGTGTCTGTGTTTTTCATCTGTAGAAGCTTCAGATTGACCTGAAGATGAGGACATGATGTTTACTTTACAGTTTAGATTCAGAGTTATAGAGAATTTTTCCTGTAGAGAGAGACGTGCGTCATATTTTCCTGCCAGTGCAACTAAATTTTGTTAGAGGTCACACTGGTGCCACCACGGCGTTGCCCCTTTTCTTCAAATTTCGACTGAATTATTATTAGCTTCAACAGCTCGCGCTTCGGTTGCTCAACAACAACAAAGCTGGAGAATCTCACGCAGCCAAAATGAGGATTGTCAGTAACGGTGTTCAGCCTTACATTGTTCAAACCGGAGTCGACACTGATGGAGAGACTCAGGAAGAAGTTACAACTTTTAGACGTTTCTGAATGGTTAGTGGATAAATTTATGTAGTTTCTGTGGAGTTGATTCAACTCATCCACTAGCATGTGCCGTCATGTTAATCTTTTGTGCAAATCCAGCGTTGAATTGACCCTCGTTTGTGAAGCAGTCCGGTGTAAAATGACGGCATGTCAACAACACTCTACTACAACAACTCTTCCTCTTCACTAAAGCAGCCCAACATGGCCTCGCCTTCTTTGTTGTGTGTTTTGCCATGGCGTTAGAACTGAAAACAAAATGGCGCCGTCGTGGGTGGAAACGTGCCGATTAAGGGGTGGTAATATTATAACATTATAATATTGTTTGCAGAGAAAGGCTTACCAAAACAAAGTTACTGGGTTGTTCTTTTTCACATTTTCTGGGTTGGTAGATGCACCGGGGACCCGATTATAGCACTTAAACACTGAAAAAGTCAGATTTTCATGATATGACCATTTTAAAATTTCAACTTGATATTAATATCGCTGTGTGTATCAAGTGCTTCAGGAAGCTGAAGCAGCTGAAATCCATATATGGTAATGGGTGTTTGGTTTCCGACAGTGCTGTAATCACAACAGACTGGGCCATCTGACCAATCAGAGCAGAGCTGGCTCTCGGAAAGGAGGGGCATATTCGGCTTGATATTTCAGTCGAGCAAATTTGACATATTGCTCATTTTTGGCCACTGAAGTGCGTCCACACAGCTGACATGTTTACCTGTTTTAGCTCATCCAGAGACATGAGAAGAGCTGATTTAAAGTCACTCTTTCGGTCAAGGATTTCCCTCCAAAACTGCTTTGGCTAAGACCTTTTTTTTTTTGGCTGAATATTTTCAAATGGCAAAATTTTTGTGCATCTCTACCAGGTCAAATTACAGTGCATTTGCATTTACGGTTTACAGCAGAAAATACAGTAGAAGACTGGGTGCTGAAATAAATACATGTTCCTCATGTCTGCAACTTAAAACAGGCCACGGATTTACACAGAGAGCTTTTAGCGCTATATTGCGTTGCATCCTTTGGTTGTTGCTCAACATTGCCAAATCACCAACTCTTTGAAAATCCGTCTGCAAAATGCTATCAGTGTGAACGGTCGTTTAGACGTTGATAGAGAAAGACATGAAAGATGTAAAGACACTAATGCTCTCAAAATCATTAATTTAAATCTCTTGTGTGGAAAGACAGACTCACATTTCCTCCGAAGAGAACACTGTGTTCTCATCTCAGTGAATCATTGCTCTTTTCAGATGGACCATTCATTTACATGTCTTGTGATTCTGCTTAAGACCAGCAGAGCGAACCCTCAGCATCCAACCCCACAATCCTTTACTGCGTAAAGACACTTGCATTCACAATTAGCCAAAGAGCCTTTGATGTGACAAACTGTGCATATCTGACCAAAATATATCCATAATGAAGAGGAGACCAGCATTTTCTTGGTGACCCTTCAGGAGTGTAAGAATCCAGCTTTTGTTGTTTAGAAAAAATATTCTTGTTTTAGTCCTTCAGCTATCAAACATTGTCTCAATGTGTTGGTTAAGATTAATAAACACCTGACAAAAACATTAGAGTAGTCTGCGAATTATATTATAAATGAAACTCTTAGTGGAATTACACATTGCATAATAACTAAGAGTTTACTTAACTTTGAGGGAAAGTTCTCCCAAAAATAATCATCCTGTCATCATCAGGTGACTTGACTTTATATCACGCAATTCTGACTTTATATCTCGCAATTCTGACTTTATAACTCGCGATTCTGACTTTGTAACTCGCGATTCTGACTATATCAAGCAATTCTGACTTTATATCTCGCAATTCTGACTTTATAACTCGCGATTCTGACTATATCAAGCAATTCTGACTTTATATCTCGCAATTCTGACTTTATAACTCGCAATTCTGACCATATCAAGCAATTCTTACTTTATATCTTGCAATTCTGACTTTATAACTCGCAAATTTGACTATCAAGCAATTCTGACTTTATATCTCACAATTCTGACTTTATATCACGCAATTCTGACTTTATAACTCGCAATTCTGACTTTATATCACGCAATTCTGACTTTATATCTCACAATTCTGACTTTATAACTCGCAATTCTGACTTTATAACTCGCAATTCTGACTTTATATCTCACAATTCTGACTTTATATCTCACAATTCTGACTTTATATCACGCAATTCTGACTTTATATCTCACAATTCTGACTTTATATCTCACAATTCTGACTTCACATCTCACAATTCTGACTTTATATCTCGCGATTCTGACTATATCAAGCAATTCTGACTTTATATCTCGCAATTCTGACTTTATATCTCACACTTCTGACTTTATATCAAGCAATTCTGACTTTATAACTCGCGATTCTGACTATCAAGCAATTCTGACTTTATAACTCGCAATTCTGACTTTATAACTCGCAATTCTGACTATATCTCGCAATTCTGACTTTATAACTCGCAATTCTGACTATATCTCGCAATTGTGAGATAAAAAGTCTCATTTATTTTTTATTTCATGGCGGAAACAAGCTTCCATACTACAAAGCTTTGATCATAAAACTAAGCATTTAATATCAACTTAAGACATATTATTGGCAGGTATTGATATTTATATGCATTTTATGTAAGTAGTCTGTTATACTGCTATAAAGATCTCAATTATTTACATTACAAGCATCAGAATTTCATCTTACTTTTCGTTTAAATATCAGCATCTGCACCAAATTCCCGGGCCTTATGGTCAGGGAATCCCTAAAAGTCATGCTTATTCCAACATTGCCTGTTTGGCATCAGTGTTACAGGAAGGGTGTGTTATAAATGTGTGTTTTTGTGTTTGTGTAGTGTACAATATTGCATTGGTGCACAGAAAGTGATTAGTTGCCGCCCCATGCAGTATCTTTGGGGATTGCTGGAGGTTTTCCAGTTTCTCATGAGGGCAAATGTAGAAAGCACAAAGTGACTAAAGAGACGATTTTCTATTTCTGCCACCTCCTTCGTTCCAAACGCCTCCGGCAGAAGAGGGGGGAAAAAAACGAGTAATCTGTCTTTACCCGAGCGATGTGCTGAAAAGACCCTCGCTAGCTTGTTGCTAGGATACGTGGGCTAGAATTCCGCGCTTGCCGCTCGTGTCCCGCCGGCTTTGCTTTCCATTCATGCTCTCTTGTGTGTGTTTGCGTGGGCGTGTGTATGTGCACGTGTGTGTTTATATGTGGTGTGTGTTTGCCCCAGAGCGCCTCGCTCGGACAGAGGCGTGAGGGGCCCGTTTGGGCTTCAGTAGCGGTCTGGAGGGTAGTTTCTTGTTTCTGTCTGATGAAGAATGTAATCGAGGGACTCATGATGATGATGATGATGCTGAGTGTGTGTTTGCAGTGTGGTTTGATGAAAGACAGCTTGTGTTGAACAAGCCATTTGATATGATTTCAGTGTGATCAGCAGTATGTTAGATTATGCTATACATGTTAAAGAAAGGGTGATATCTGTCTGTCTGTCTTTCTATCTATTTGTCTGTTGTTCTTTATTTCTTTCTATCTGTCTGTCTATCAATGTACTGCTGTGCAAAACAACAATTTGTTGGTATCCCACGTTCTCAAACATACGTAAAACAATAACATTAAAAAACAAAAGGCAACAAATTATAGACAAAAAAACACAACGAATATAAAAATGTGAATATAGATTAAAAGTGTGTGTGTGTGTGTGTGTGTATATATATATATATATATATATATATATATAATCAGTTTAAAGTGTGTAGTGCAATTACAAATATAATTTATATACATTTATATTAGGGCTGCATGATTATGACAAAAAACATAATTGTTTATTCCCTTGAAATTGTAGTTGCGATTATTAATTACGATTATCACAATTTACATTGAATGATGTATTGAATAGCTTTATACAATTGTTTAAAGCAACTGCATGCCATATTTTTGTATAAAAATAAAAAAACAATCTGAAAACACAGTTTTTTATTGTTTTTCTATAGCATTAAACCTCATATGTCAACTATATTGGTTTGGTTTCTTCTTTAAATAATAATAAAAAAAAGTCAACATCTGTCTGTCGTTGTGTGTCGTTCCATCTATTTGTCTGTTATGTCTATCTGTCTTTCTGTCTGTGGGCCGTTCCATCTATTTGTCTTTTGTTTTTCTGTCTGTCTGTTGTTCCATCTATCTGTCTGTCGTTCCATCTAATTGTCTGTTATATCTGTCTGTCTGCCGTTCCATATATCCATCTGTCTGCGTTCCATCTATTTGTCTTTTGTTTTTCTATTTATCTGTCTGTCTGTCGTTCTCTCTCTCTCTCGCTCTATATATATATATATATATATATATATATATATATATATATATATATATATATTATGTATGTATATTATGTATGTATATGTCTGCGTTCCATCTATTTGTCTTTTGTTTTTCTATCTGTCTGTCTGTTCTATCTATCGGTCTCTGTCGTTCCATCTAATTATGTGTCGTTCTGTCTGCCGGTCTGTCTGTCCATCTGTTTGTCGTCTGTTCATCTATTTGTGTCGTTCTGTCTGTCTATCTGTCTGTCTGTCGTTCCATCTAATTGTCTGTTATATCTGTCTGTCTGTCCGTCTTTGTCATTCTGTCCGTCTCTGTCGCTCGCTCTCTCTCTCTCTCTATCTATCTATCTATCTATCTATCTATCTATCTGCCTGTCGTTCCATCCAGGGCTTGACATTAACTTTTTTGCTCACCAGTCACTGTGGCTAGTGGTTTTTCCAAAGTTACTAGCCACTCGGCATTTTCACTGGCCACAATTTTGCTGTTGCGAAATTACATTTTATATGATTAAAGTTGACTTTGACATGCTAAAATTACTTGATTTTAAGTCATTTTACTTGATTTGGCTAGATTTAAAACCCTTTCAAATCAGATTGACCACCCAAATCAAGACTACATTGTATATAAGCTGGCATGTACAGGTGGGCAATATGACCATAATAGGCCTATGATAAATTTTATAATTTAAGTTATTTTAAAATTGTATACATTTATTTAACTTATTTTGTTGTTTGATTAACATTAATGACAGACAGGTATTTAATTGGGCTGCTGAATGCATGGACGTATACTGATACATATCCAGTTTTACCCACCTGTTTACGTCCACTTAAGCCATAACCGACTGTATTCACGAGAGATACTCCACATGATGGACATTTTGACATCTATGTGCGCGTATTTGAGTATTCAGGTGCAAGGAGAACTGATCGCGCGCGCGAGAGAGAGAGTGCGAGCGTACGCGAGAAAGCGCTTATGTTGCGTGCCATTCAGCGCGATTCCGCCTATCCCACCTTCACTAACTGCAAGTTAATCGATAAAGTAATTGTTGTAATTTGTAATTGTAATTTTGTGCTACGACGAACATGGCTACCTTTGATTAGGCTGTAGGCTGAAATTATATTCAACCCGCCAAAGTGGCTAGTGGGAGTGGCTGTCTTACCCGCCACAGCTGAAATCTACCCACATTTGGCGGGTTGGCGGGTGTTAATGCCAAGCCCTGGTTCCATCTATTTGTCGTTCTATCGGTCTGTCGGTTTTTCGTTCCATCTATTTGTCTGTTATATCTATCTGTCTGCGTTCCATCTATTTGTGTGTTGTTCCATCTGTCTGCCTGACAGACAGAAATTAAATATGAAATATTAAAAAAATATTAGGGCTGGGAGAAAAAAATCGGTTCACCTAACTATTACTTTTTACCTACTTTTTTTTACGATTTTATAATCAATTTTTTTTTTTTTTTATTCCAGAATTGATATTAATTCAAATTAAATTGCATTATTTTAGTCCTTGCTTATTGACGAGGTGGACAGAAGTTACCCACTTTTGCTCCAACACAGGGCGAAATGTGTCGTCGTTATCTATGCGTGTCACATGATGTAATATCCCTTTAATCCCTTTAATATCCCTGATCAGCGGTATGTTAGATTGTTATACGTGTCAGAGAAAGGGTGATATCTTTCAGTCCGTTTGTGTAAAGATATTCTCTCTGTCCGTCCGTCCATCCGTCTATCTGTCTCTGGCGTAAATGTGTCTTTTCCATTATTACCAACAGTTTTGCCCCTAATAAAGTTTTATTCAGAGTTCGTGTACTTGTTTACCCAGGAGTGTCGGTGAAGAGCTTGAGATGAAACACGAGACAATTATCATTATGCATCACTTCCAATCAAGCTGTAATTTTGCCAAATTACACTGTATGTTTATATAATTATCAGGTGTGTGTATTGGATGCATAAATTCTAGATGTGTAATTAGTCTTAGTGAGACAAAGGAATCAGCCATTTTATTACAAAGATTCTTCGAATGTCTTTTCCACCAGAGAACGTTATCAAACATAATTTGAGATGTGGTGGAATTTATGTAATAATTGATAAAAATGACAGAATTGCTCTGTGACACATGTAAACACCTCTCACATGCTTCACGTGGCTGAGTCTTGTGTGATCTCTCTGGACTTTTGGGACATAATTTTAATGATTATGATCACTTTCATGTTCAGTAAAATCACTCCGGCTATTTTGCACTCTCTTATAAAAGTGTGTTTTTGATGTATTAGTCAACAAGACTCTCGCCGATGCTCAATTAGAGACGCAGCGCTGCTGTAAATCACTAAATAATTACAATAAATTATTAACCGTTTACATTTGCATATATTCGTTCTTGTGCTGGAGTCTGTGATGTAACTTCTCTCTGTTTAAATGCTGGTTTGGTATGTGGATGTTTAGGTTCTTTATAGAGTAATTAATTTCTGCCTGTGGTGTGGTTTCAGGCTGATGATCATCGCAGCGACTGCGTCTATAAATAGCCATGCAGCCATTCATTACCTGCAGCAGCGACTGCCATTCACGCGTCTCTTTCTGTTCAGGCAGATCTGTTTTTCTCAGCTATTTTTTGGTTTTTCTTGGGTTTACGCGTACACCGCTCTCTCAAGATGCAGTTTAGGCTAACTAGCTAATTGTCTAATTAGAGTGATAATGGTGTAATCACAAGCTTTTATTTAGAACATGAATGTGTGATTGAGACGAGTGGCTGCTAATTAAACCCATGTGATTCGACCGGACAGAGATGGTTTGTTTTTGGTCGATGTGCAATAATAGATTCACTTACAGGTGATTATTATGTAATCTCACGTTGTGAGATCTGTCGTACAGCTGATGCGCAGAGTTTCGTACTTATTTGAATCGCATCATGTGGTGATATGAAAATATAGAGCTTTCTTCACTTCTGATCCTTTGATTGCCGTTGCATAAGATAAAATGTCAAAGGAAGTGTGTTTTTTAAAGAAAGATTATATACTTCACAAACAAAACATTTGACTAAAGTTTGTACAGTTTCTAAACCCTAGTTGATTAAATGTAATTGAGCAAAAATGATGGAGAAAAGATCCTGTGGCATTTGTTTTAGGGCTGCACAAATTTGGGGGAAAAAATCTAATTTACATTTTTAAACTATAAAATAATTATAATAATTAGTAGTAGTAATAACTAATGATATTTTAAAGCTCTATATAATAATAATAATATTTAAAAGGACAACTTTTTTTAAAGCTCTATATACTTAATAATAATAATATTTAAAATGTGATTTTAAAAAAAACTCAGTATAATAGTAGTAATATTAGTAATAATAATATTTAAAATTATGACTTTTTGAAGCTCTGTATAATAATAATAATAATAATAATAATAATAATGTTTAAAATGTGATTTTAAAAAAAAAAAAAACTCAGTATAATAGTAATAATAGTAATTTAAAATGTGAATTTTAAATATCTAAATAATAATAATAGTAATATTTAAAATGCATTTTTTTAAAGCTCTATGCAATTAATAATAAAAATAATAGTAGTAATAATAATAATAATAATAATAGTAGTAGTAGTAGTAATAATATTTAAAATGTGATTTAAAAAAAACTCAGTATAATAGTAGTAATATTAGTAATATTTAAAATTATGACTTTTTGAAGCTCTGTATAATAATAATAATAATAATAATGTTTAAAATGTGATTAAAAAAACTCAGTATAATAATAGTAATAATAGTAATATTCAAAATGTGAATTTTAAATATCTAAATAATAATAATAGTAATATTTAAAATATGAATTATTTTAAATATCTAAATAATAGTAATATTTAAAATGCATTTTTTAAAGCTCTATGCAATTAATAAAAATAATAGTAGTAATAGTAGTAGTAGTAGTAATAATATTTAAAATGTGATTAAAAAAAACTCAGTATAATAGTAGTAATATTAGTAATATTTAAAATTATGACTTTTTGAAGCTCTGTATAATAATAATAATAATAATAATAATAATGTTTAAAATGTGATTAAAAAAACTCAGTATAATAATAGTAATAATAGTAATATTTAAAATGTGAATTTTAAATATCTAAATAATAATAATAGTAATATTTAAAATATGAATTATTTTAAATATCTAAATAATAATAATAGTAATATTTAAAATGCATTTTTTAAAGCTCTATGCAATTAATAAAAATAATAGTAGTAATAATAATAGTAGTAGTAATAATATTTAAAATGTGATTTAAAAAAACTCAGTATAATAGTAGTAATATTAGTAATAATAATATTTAAAATTATGACTTTTTGAAGCTCTGTATAATAATAATAATAATAATAATAATAATGTTTAATGTGATTTTAAAAAAAACTCAGTATAATAATAGTAATATTTAAAATGTGAATTTTAAATATCTAAATAATAATAATAGTAATATTTAAAATATGAATTATTTTAAATATCTAAATAATAATAATAGTAATATTTAAAATGCATTTTTTAAAGCTCTATGCAATTAATAATAAAAATAGTAGTAGTAGTAATAATATTTAAAATGTGATTTAAAAAAAAACTCAGTATAATAGTAGTAATATTAGTAATAATATTTAAAATTATGACTTTTTGAAGCTCTGTATAATAATAATAATAATAATAATAATAATAATAATAATAATGTTTAAAATGTGATTTTTTTAAAAAAAAAAAACCCTCAGTATAATAATAGTAATATTTAAAATGTGAATTTTAAATATCTAAATAATAATAGTAATATTTTAAATATGAATTATTTTAAATATCTAAATGATGATAATAATAGTAATATTTAAAATGCATTTTTTAAAGCTCTATGTAATTGTTGTAGTAGTAGTAGTAATAATAATAATAATAATAATAATAATATTACAATTATTTTTTTAAAAGTTCTATAATAATAATTATAGTATTAAAAAATCATAATAAATCATAATAAAAGAGTTTTGAAAACACTGAATGAAGAACACAGTGCCATGCTTTATATATTTATATAATTAAATCGCAGCCTTTGTGATTTGTTAATGGCACTTATCACGATTTCAGTTTTATTTAGATTAATCATGCAGCCCTTGTTTGATATTTTGTTATCTAATGCAGTGATATTCACACATTTTTAAGTGTGCCTTTAAGGCCTTTTGCGAGCTGCTTTAAATGAGATAAACATATCAAACTGTAAGTTTTCTTGCGACTCAAAATTCATCCGTTGCATCGAATATGTCTTCATCGGTATTTGTGTGTTTTGACCAGGTGATGGAGTATCTGCCCGGCGGTGACCTCATGGCTTTGATGAACAGATATGAAGATCAGTTAGACGAGTCGATGGCTCAGTTTTACCTGGCGGAGCTCGTTCAGGCCATTCACACGGTCCATCAGATGGGATACGTGCACAGGTACAACAAAACACTCAGACATGGCTTTCGTTAAAGAGCCAGTAGACTTTAGTTCACGTCACAGACATGAACACGATTTGTTACTTGCTATTGCTACTCACTGACAGGTGGTATGAGGGGGAGGGACATTCTCATTCTAGAGAGCGTTTGATTGGACAGTTAAAGATGATGTCACCATTTTGTGTTTTTTAGCTTTCCTTTTCCTGGAAAAGACCAAAATATAAATGTGTATATCTGAATATAATTTATGTATAATTTTTATGTATTTACTTGTTTATTTTGGAAAAGAAAGACTGAAATCTCTATATCATTTGTATAATTGTGGAAAAAAAATATTTATACATATTTATGCTAGTTTATGTATAATTTTATATAATATTTATTTATTTTACACATATATTTATATATTATTTGTTTGTTTATAAGCCTACACATTGTATATATTTATGCTAGTTTATTAATAATTTGTTAAAATCTTTAATTATACAAAATCTTATTTATATACTATATTCTATATTTTTTTAAAAGCTTTATAATAATAGTAGTAATAATCATATTTAAAAAGTGAATTATTTTAAAGCTCTATATAAAAATAATAGTATTAAACAAAAGAAGAAATAATAAATCATAATAAAGTTTTTATTTATATATAATTTATTTATTAATTTGTTTATATTCATATACACATTGTGCATATTTATGCTAGTTAATAATATGTGCATAATTTTGTCTCTTATTTATACACACACATTTATTTATATATTATTTATTTATTTATATACATACACACATTGTACGTATTTATGCTGGTTAATGAATAATTTATGTATAATTCTTTAAAAAAAAAAATGTCGTCTGACATATTTTTTTAAAAGCTCTATATGAAAATAGTAGTATTAAACAAAAAGAAATAATAATAAATCGTAATAAAAGTTTATATATAATTTATTTATTAATGTTTATATCCATATACACATATATATTTATGCTAGTTTATTAATTTGTTCATCTCATTTATACACACATATTTATATTATTATATTATATTATTTATATATATTAAAAGCTCTATTTAATAATAATAATAATTTTTCCTCATTCACTTATTCTCGTTCTCTCTTTCTTTTGTCAGAGATATTAAACCAGAGAACGTTCTGATCGACCGCACGGGTCACATTAAACTGGCCGACTTCGGATCGGCAGCCAGACTGACGGCTAACAGAACGGTAACGAGTGTGAAGACGTCACTCTGATGTCACGTTATTCAGAGACAATCCCTTTCATGTGCTCACTACAGTTGATACTGAATAAACAGGTTTAAATATGTTGTCAGAGATGAATTGAATGGTGTGTCGCTATTTGAGCAGGTGACGTGCTCCAAACTCCCGTTGGGAGACTTCCTGGCCCCTGAGATCCTGTCCGCACTCAACGGAGGGACGACTTGCAGCTACGGCCCCGAGAGCGACTGGTGGTCCCTGGGCGTCATCGCTTATGAAATGATCTACATGAAATCGCCCTTCGCTGACGGCACGTCCACAAAAACCATCAACAACATCATGAACTTTCAGGTGAATTTTATTTGTCTTTAGCAACTCCCAAGATAATATCTGTTCTGATCTATAATGTTACTGAATGTTAATTGTCTTTTAAAGCATATAAAAATGTGATGTTTTCTTTTGTGTGTTTTGCTCACAGCGTTTTCTGAAGTTCCCAGAGGAACCTAAAGCCAGCGCTCAGTTTGTCGACCTGCTCCAGAGTTTGTTATGTGGATCGCGGGAGCGTCTGGGATACGAAGGCCTGCGGTCGCATCCGTTCTTTTCCTCCATTGACTGGACCAACCTGAGACACGGTGAGTAAAGCGTTCTTCCGTTCTGAAGCACAGTGCTGTCAGAGGTCTCGTCACTGTGTCTGCAATGTAATTTTTCCATGTGCCTGGTAATTACGGGTTATTAATCATTAGACTGACTTGCTGCTATTTCTGTAGGCTTTAAAGTGATTACTTCTCTCGTGTAATTGCTGGATTTGTTATAGCGTCTCGGTGCACAGATTGCTCTGCAGGTTTAAGTGAAACATCTGAATTAATTCATTAATCCTGTGGCGTAAAGCTCAGAGTTTCTTCTGAATCTGCTTTAAGGCTTTAGGACTGTTAGCTCCGGGTGTGCAGCACACGCATTATCTTAAATCACAGTATTAGTATTCTTATATCACTGTAAACATATTGCAGTATTGAATATTTTTGCATATACATTTCTTATCAGTGTTGAAAACAGCTTCATATTTGTGTGGAAACTGTGGTGCATTTTATTTTTCAGGATTCTTTGATGAATAGAAAGTTCAAAAGAACAGCGTTTATTTGAAATACAATCTTTTGTAACATTATAAATGTCTTCACTGTCACTTTTGATCAATTTAATGCGTCCTTGATGAATAAAAGTATTATTATTTTTTTTAAATCTATCTTTCTCCAAACTTTGTAATGATGGTGTATCACAGTTTCCACAAACATTTGAACTGTTTTCAACATTGATAATCATCATAAATGTTTCCTGAGCAGCAAATCAGCATATTAGAATGATTTCTGAAGGATCATGTGACACTAATGATGCTGAAAATTCAGCTTTGATCACAGGAATAAATTATATTTTACAATAAATTCACATAGAAAACTGTTATTTTAAATTGTAATAATAGTTCACATTTTAACTGTATTTTTGATCAAATAAATGCAGCTTTGGTGAGCAGAAGAGACTTTTAAAAACATTAAAAAAATTGTAAATGACTGGTGGTGTATATAGCACTGGAATATCAGTTGTTCATATGATAGCATTCAGTGCCATACGCTCTGATGACAAACCATGTTTATGGGAAAATCAACTGTATATTTAATAATGCATTAACTTCCTTACACACACACACACACTCTCTTGGGCAGCGGGTGGTTTTCTGTGGAATTAGTCAGATTATAGAGTGTGCAGGTGTTCTCACAGAGAGAAGCTCTCAGATCAGTCACACGGCCAAACCGTAATGAGATAACACCTCACACACACACAAAGAAACGCACCAATTTCTTGCTCATCCTGCTGAGTTTCCTACAGGATTTTGTTCCTGCAGGATTCAACCCTTGAACTCTTGTCGTATGAACAACTTGACAGAAATCAGTTTGATGTAAAGGGCTTGTGTAAAGAGGAATCAAGGCTCTTTCCCACTAGAGAAGGACGATGATATAGCTAAAAAATTATATCCCAGTATTTTTCCAAATTTTGAATATTTTTGCATTTGCATTTGGTAATTTATTTATTTTTTTGCCCGGCATGAAAAATACATGATTTGATTGTTCACTGCACAATCAGCACTAGTTAAAAAAAATAACACAGACAGTAGTGATAATCCGCGGACGCTGCAGATAATCGGCGGATCGGGCGGGCCAAGTAATAAAAAAATAACATTCCAAGTAATTGTGGGTGGGTCAGGGTTGGATGAGAGATAAATCATTAATGTGTTGATTTTAATAAAGACACAAACTCACACCACAAAAAAGTTGTGGTTGTAGGCAACAACAAAGCAGGTTGTTTGAAGCACAAAGAAACACATTACACAGAACAAGTGGCACGTCTGTTAGTTTGCATTTAGACTTAATGCACAGATCTGTTCTGATGTACAGTATCAGATTTTTTTGTCCTGTCTGTTGCCATGGTTATCACTGCCCATCGTCACATTTTCGGATTCAATCCCGCTTCTAAATACGCTTGTCAATCCAGAAACTGATCCACCTATCAGCTGTCATAGTCGTGAGATGAAAAAGGAGTGAAAAATTGGCTTGCTGTCTTGATAAGCGAAACTTTTAACAAGCGGTAAAATAGTTTTTAAAAAAGTTACAGCATCTAAAACAGTTTTTCTTGCACAAAAATGATTAAAAATGGTAAAAAATGTAAGTTACAGCATCTAAAACAGTTTTTCTTGCACAAAAATGATTAAAAATGGTAAAAAATGTAAGTTACAGCATCTAAAACGTTTTAACTCATACAAAATTATTAAAAATGGTAAAAAATGTAAGTTACAGCATCTAAAACGTTTTAACTCATACAAAATTATTAAAAATTATAAAAAAAGTAACAGCATCTGAAACAGTTTATCTTGAATAAAAATGATTAAAAATGTTAAAAACATAAGTTACAGCATCTAAAACATATTTTACGTCACAAAATTATTAAAAATGGTAAAAAAAAATGTAAGTTACAGCATCTAAACATACTTTCTTATACAAAAATTATTAAAAATGGTAAAAAAAAATGTAAGTTACAGCATCTAAAACAAATTTCCCTGATATAAAATTATTAAAAATGGTAAAAGATGTAAGTTACAGCATCTAAAACATTTTAGGTCATACAAAATTATTAAAAATGTTAAAAACATAAGTTACAGCATCTAAAACATATTTTACGTCACAAAATTATTAAAAATGGTAAAAAAAATGTAAGTTACAGCATCTAAACATACTTTCTTATACAAAAATTATTAGAAAAAATAAAAAAAAATAAGTTACAGCATCTAAAACAAATTTCCCTGATATAAAATTATTAAAAATGGTAAAAGATGTAAGTTACAGCATCTAAAACATTTTAGGTCATACAAAATTATTAAAAATGTTAAAAACATAAGGTACAGCATCTAAAACATTTTAACTCATACAAAATTATTAAAAATTGTAAAAAAAAAAAAAAAAAAAAATGTAAGTTACAGCATCTAAAACATTTTAGGTCATACAAAATTATTAAAAATGTTAAAAACATAAGGTACAGCATCTAAAACATTTTACGTCACAAAATTATTAAAAATGGTAAAACAAAAATGTAAGTTACAGCATCTAAACATACTTTCTTATACAAAATTATTAAAAATGGTAAAAGATGTAAGTTACAGCATCTAAAACATATTTCTCTGATACATCTTTTACCATTTTTAATAATTATGTAAGTTACAGCATCTAAAACACACTTTATCTTATACAAAATTATTTAAAATGGTAAAAAAAACTTACGTTACAGCATCTAAAACATACTTTATCTTATACAAAAATGATTACAAATAATACAAAAACGTAAGTTACAGCATCTAAAACACATTTCCCTGATACAAAATTATTAAAATTAGTAAAAGATGTAAGTTATAGCATCTAAGACATAATTTATCTTATACAATTTTTTTTTATATATGGAAAAAAAAAAAACATAAGTTACAGCATCTAAAACATACTTTACCTTATTTAAATGTAAACATTTGAACCTAAAATATTGATTTTGACAACAAAACAATAGCCATTGTGAACTGCCTATACATTGTAATCACATGAGTCGTCCTGCTCTAGACATTAGGGGTGGGAATCTCTGGGCACCTCACGATTCGACTCGATTACGCCTCGGAGGGCTGCGGTGCGATTATAAAACGATTATTGATGCAACTTATTTTTCTATACAGATTTTGTTTTTTGCCAACTACTTGGTACTTTTAAAGCAAAGTATTTGTAATCATCCATAATGAATTACTTACAATATCTTTTATTAATAAAACAAATGGAAGTGATTTGGCAACTCAACTGGAAGGTTACATTTGCCAGCATTGCAAACCAACAGGAAAAGAAATGTGTGCCTGTAACAGTATACTTATAGTGAATTAATACAGACTTCAGCATATTCAGAGTCACCTATAAAATAATGGACTTCTAATAACATCCTCCTGTTATTGCAATAAGCAATATAACAATATTAATAATATAGCAATAACAGAACTTGCATATAGTGGCTCGTCCAGGGCTGTGTTTCCCAAAAGCATCGTAAGCCTAAGTTGATCGTAGAACAATGGTCTCTACGATGAAACACAGCCCAGGTGCTTTTTCCCTTCAACTTCACAGAAGCCAACGTGCTTCCATACGCTAGCTTTTAATGCAGAGAGTGCCAGTCGGATTTCACGCTCAGCCATCATGGGTCTCTTATGGTGCGTATCCACCGGCACAGAGCGAATGTTTTCAGATCATTCCTATGGAAGTTGAGCTTCGCACTCACGCACAAGCATGAAGCTCAACTTCCATAGGAATGAACTGAAAACACTCGCTCCGCGCCAGTTCTGTGCACACCACAGCCTTTCACGCTTCAGAGTATCGCCTTTTACCTTCCGTCAACATTACGTTATCAGTTAACATTTAGAAAATCGATTTTTGACATTTGTGAATCGATTCAGAAGCATCTAAGAATCAAATTTTTCCCCCACCCCTACTAGATATTCTTATTGATCATGGATAAAATTCATATTGTGTGGCTGCTTCACCCTAGAAAATTTTACCAATAAAGACAGTTATTTCTGTATGTCTGATATGATCGATTGGACTGGATGTTGAATTGACCTGCAGCTCAAAGCTTTTTATTCCGATCATAATGTCAGTTTTCTGAGGCGAATCAACTCTATTGAGATTGAGATGATTAACATATTCAGATGAGCTGATGAATTGTTTGTGCTCATTGTGTACAGTGTTTTTGTTAGATTCTTGATGTTGTTGTTGTTGTTGTTTTTAAAATAATAAATCAATTGTGTAAATGTATAAACAAAACCCCCCAGCGGCAGATACAGTGTGTGTGTCAATACAGCTGTTTGTGTAGATGCAGCGCTGCATGCGTGTGTGTGTGTGTGTGTGTGTGTGTGTGCGCGGATCTCGCATCGGGTTTTGGCTGTGACTCACACTGATTAGCCGAGACTGCTGCAGTGAGAGAGAGAGAGAGAGAGAGAGAGAGAGAGCGGGCGAGCGAGTTATTGCGCTACAGTCTCATCACTGAGACCCTCTCTCTCTCTCTTTCCTCCAGTCTGTTTTTCTCACCGACCCTTTCACACGTTTTCTCCTCTCGTCTCCTCCAGCGCTCCCTCCATTTGTTCCGTCTCTGCGTTCCGAGGATGACACCTCCAATTTCGAGGAGCCCGAGAGGCCCCCGCGCCCCTCCACCGCTGCCCAGCGGGATCATCCTCGCTCAGGCTTCCACGGACGAGACCTGCCCTTTGTAGGGTGGTGCTTCAGTCGGGCTCTGACCGCACTGGCCAAGTCTGAGTGAGTACACACACACACACACACACACACACACACACACACACACACACACACACACACACACACATGCTGATTTTACTAGTCTAGTCACAGGTGGTCCATTGGTGCGGAGACGGCCACATCACCACGGCGACTGTCACCAGGCAACATTGTGGCTGAATGCGAGGTATTGCTCATAAGAGCTGCGGTTCTCTCTCGCGCGCTCACTTCATGTGCCTTTAAGATGAATGAGAGGGAGCCGCGTGTGTGTGCGTGCGCACGGATGTTTTTATAACGGATCACAGAATATCTCACGGATGTGTTGCCATGTGCATGCAAGGGATCGGGAAACCCTCGTCCGGCGTGTGTGATATGATCGTGAAATCCCCTTCAACACGTAAACACTGTGTAACGTGATCAGATGTGTGTTTGCTGCGATGTGGTCAAACCTTCAGTCTGTTGTTTTGGTCTGCGTCTGCATCTTATCTTCTGGGCTGGTGTTTATTGATCGGGTTGTGTTTCATCTATGAATCAGAAGAAAAGCATAAGGGCTGTTATTACTATTATTTTCCTCAAATTCTCATGATCATAATGGAAAAAAAATCTCATTACTGTAATTTTTTTGTTAAATTAGATTTTCTTTTTTTAAATTTCATTTCCCCCAAATTGTCATTACCATAATGCAAAAAATCTCATTACTGTAATACTTATTTCATTTTTTTATTTCATTTTCCCAATTCATTGTAATGTTTTTCTTTTATTTAATTTCATTTTAATTTAAAATTTTCTCATTTCATTACCATAATGCAAAAATAAAAAAAATCTCATTACCGTAATATTTATTTCATTTTTTTAAAAATTTAATTTCCCCCAATTCCCATTATTGTAATGTTTAATTTAATTTAATTTATTTCATTTTAATTTAAAATGTAATTTTCCCATTTCATTACCATAATGCAAAAAATTCTCATTACTGTAATATTTATTTCATTTTTTTATTTCATTTTCCCTCCAATTCTCATTATTGAAATGTTTTTTTTTCATTTAATATTTTTTATTTTAATTTAAAATGTAATTTTCCCATTTCATTACCATAATGCAAAATAAATCTCATTACTGTAATATTTTTTATTTAATTTTTTTTATTTAATTTTCCCAATTCATTGTAATGTTTTTTTTTATTTAATTTCATTTTAATTTAAAATTTTCTCATTTCATTACCATAATGCAAAAATAAAAAAAAATCTCATTACCGTAATACTTATTTCATTTTTTTAAATTTAATTTCCCCCAATTCCCATTATTGTAATGTTTCATTTAATTTATTTCATTTTAATTTAAAATGTAATTTTCCCATTTCATTACCATAATGCAAAAAATTCTCATTACTGTAATATTTTTTATTTCATTTTTTTATTTAATTCCCCCCCAGTTCTCATTATTGTAATGTTTTTTTTTTTATTTAATTTAATTTTAATTTAAAATTTAATTTTCCTATTTCCCATATCATTACCATAATGCAAAAAAAAAAAAAATCTCATTACTGTAATGTGGGAAAAAAATTGTAAAGTATTTAAACATTATTGCTAGAGGTTGTTGTACTGTTTTTAATTGGCTGGTTTTAATAATACATGCAATACAAAATAACTGTATTGTGTATTGCAGTAATTAGAAATACTCAAGAGAGCATCTGGATGCATTGCAGTAATAAGTGTGTGTGTGTGTGTGTGTGTGTGTGTGTGTGTGTGTGTGTGTGTGTGTGTGTGTGTGTGTGTGTGTGTGTGACGTCCTGCCCAGTGATTCCCTGCATATATGAATGCATTCAGGCGTGAGTTTATTGTTATGGGCCACTGTAAGATCATGATGTGGATCAGGTGAAGGTCTTGGTCGGGAATCTGGTCCCAGATGAGCCGTAAATAACGTGTGTTTTTTTCCCAGAAGCTGAAGGGAAAGCACAGGGAAAAAGAGTGAGGTGAAGCTTTATAACGTTAGTCAGAGAGAGAATGAACCCAGAATGCATTTCTATGGTAACCAGGGTGAGTTTCCTTCCCACGCCCCCCTCCCCATCTCTCTCCATCCATTCATACGCTTATTCTCTGTCTAATCCTGAAATGCGTATTTGTCCAGCCGAATGTCATGTTGCTGCCGTCTTCATATAGCGCTTCCAGCAGCATGAAATCCGCCGAACGCAACACAAACAGCCTCAGTAGAGGAGCGTGGGAATGTTAATGCAGAAGCGCAGCTGCTGATTGGCGCACCGGAGATGTGCTGCGATATGAGAGCGCTGGATCCGTCTTGAGGCACACAAAACATCTGTAATGAGTGATACTGATCGTCCAGCGAGGACTGTAAACCGCCCTCACTGCGCTTCACTGATGCACGCTTCAGAAACACATGCATTGGGCCGCAGAAGGTGTGTTGTTTGTGTGTAACACACATCTGTATTACAAACACACAGACACAGACATGCATTCTTTTCACAAGTGCGTTCATCAGGCAGCGCAATAGAAAAGTATGCGTTCATCAGGCAGTGCATGTGGATACCCGTACAGGCATCTCAGGATTCTACATTTACAGTCCAGTCGTGTCTGATCGGGTTGCAGTGGCGCTTTAGATCTCAGCGCCGTCGTGACATGATGTGGAGTCCCCTTCGCATGCTGTCTTTGTGTGTTCGCTCACTACAGGTCCGTGATTCCCTTTCCTTATTAACAGATTCAGTAGGACAAGATCTGTCACAGTAATTGGGTAAAAATGTCAGGTGAAATGTGCACTGGAGGTGTCATGGGAAATATCAGGGAATTTTAAAGGTTAATGTGTCATTTCTGTGTCACCTAATAGTTTTGCACAAATAATGACTGTGTTCAATCAGGTTTCCTGAATTCTCCCCATGTTTTCCATTGGTAAACAAACTCAGGCCATTGGTTGAATTCCTTTGTTTTCTGTAGTGAATATCACTTTTTTTTAAATTTCAGCAGCTAGATATTGATCTTTGTGTGTGTTTGTGTCGAGTAAAGCTTCAAATCTCTCAGGATGTTTATTGGAGACTTTTGCACACTAGTAAGTAGCGTAGTTCAAATATTGAACATAGTGGTCATGGCGCTAACAATGACATGGTTTCAATTCCAAGGGAACTGATAAAATGTGTAGTTTGAATGCAATGCAGGTTGCTTTGGATAAATGTCTACCAAGTGCATAAATAACAATAATAGCTTTATTTTATGTAGCGCCTTTAAAAGTTGATTTCTCAGAGTGCTTTAGAACAAAGGCAAAACACAGCAAGAAGAAACACAAGATTTGAAGACAAGGAAAAATAATAAAATAAATAAACAACAGAATCAAACCAGTTAAAGGGGTCCTTGATTATGATTTGACTTTTTTAACTTTAGTTAGTGTGTAATGTTGCTGTTTGAACATAAACAACATCTGCAAAGTTACGACACTCAAAGTTCAATGCAAAGGGAGATATTTTTACAGAAATCACTTTTTAAGGACTACAACAAACGGCTGGTAGGGACTACAACGAGCTTCTTCCCGAGTTAGTGACATCACAAACCCCAAAATTTACATAAACTACGCCCCCAAGAACACACAACAAAGGGGGCGAGGCCATGTTGGGCTGCTTTAGAGAAGAGGAAGAGTTGTTGTAGTAGAGTGTTGTTGATATGCCGCCATTTTACGCCGGACTGCTTCACAAACGAGGGTCAATTCAACACAAAAGATTAACATGACGGCACATGCTAGTGGATGAGTTGAATCAACTCCACAGCAACTACATAAATTTATCCACTAACCATTCAGAAACGTCTAAAAGTTGTAACTTCTTCCTGAGTCTCTCCATCAATGTCGACTCCGGTTTGAACAATGTAAGGCTGAACACCGTTACTGACGATCCTCATTTTGGCTGTGTGAGATTCTCCAGCTTTGTTGTTGTTGAGCAACCGAAGCACGAGCTGTTAAAGCTCCGCCCTCTTCTAAAAAGGGGCCGGGAGCAGCAGCTCATTTGCATTTAAAGGGACACACACAAAAACGGCGTGTTTTTTTCTCACACCCAAATAGGGTCAAATTTGACAAGCTATAATAAATGATCTGTGGGGTATTTTGAGCTGAAACTTCACAGACACATTCTGGGACACCAGAGACTTATATTACATCTTGTAAAAGGGGCATTATAGGTCCTATTTAATGTAATCTAAATATATGAATTCCAGTCCTTCGTAATTGAAATACAAATGTAATCTATACCCTGCAGACTCTATATCTTTATGAATGTCAACACTGACAGTAGCAATGTCTCGATCAAGTTTTTTGTGCCCCTGATTCAAGTTGCTGAATATTGAGTATCTGCAGATACCGAGTCCTGATCCGATATTTGTGTTTTCCTAGTGCTTGGTGCCAGTCTGTCAGTCAAGTCCGAAGCAAGACGCAACTCATTATGGCAACGACGTCTCAGACAGTCTGACGGCAGAGAAAAATAAACAGTAAATAAATGACTTTCGAGTGATTTGTTACAAAAGTGTGCATTAAACACGGAATCTCGAACGTGCATGTGACACGCTAGAACAGACCACATTGGTTCTCATGCGTAACGCACTCATTTGAGCTTCTTTTAGTGGCGGTTGGCAAACCCACTTGAAAATGCATACCGCCACCTACTGCACGACACCTGCTTAACAGCTAAAGGATCTGGCTTAGCCGATACAGCTCAGTTAAAAAAAGAAGCTTAATCGGCCCCAATACCGATCCTTGAGGGACATCCCTAGTTGACAGTAAATCAGCCAACATTTGTCTTTGTGAGAACTAATTGACTGCCAAAACAAAGTAACACACTCTGCTGTTATCGTAATGATTTAGACAGAGGCAATCGCTGCACACTCTTTAGTGGCATTTAACATTTACCCCATTGTGTTGTAAAAGCGCATTAATGATATGATATGTCCTGCTGAAGCATCTCTGGAGAGACGTTTGTTTTCAGTTGAGTCAGTGCTCTAATTGGAGTGTTTCCTGTAGGTTCACACTGTAATGACCGGCGGAGAGTAGGTGGCTTCCTCTTCTCTCTGTGACTCATGGTTAGTCTGGGTAACGGACTGTAGAGGTGCATCGCCTGGTTAGATAATTCAAAGGAAAACTGGTTTGTCACTGAATAGTTTGTGCAATAATGAGAATTTGTCGTCATTCTCTTGCCCTCATGTCGAGTCAAACCGGTGTTTCTTTATTTCTGTGTTCCATACAGTGACCAGGGACTGTCAGGCTCCAAAAACACTGTTATGGTGAGTTAATGATGACAGAATTTTAATTTTTGGCCAATCTGCTTCTTCAATGGGTGACGCATTAGAGCACTTATCTGTCATCAGGATTTCATAGCTAAGAGTGACAGTATTGTGTTTTGTTTCCAGTTGGAGTTATCGTAGCTTCACCTCAACAAACCCTCTGCTTATCTGAGAAGTATTTTTAAAAAGGGTTTATGATTCTGGCTGTATCTGATCTGGTGAAAGGATGGCTGCTGACATGTAAGATGTTTGATCGTCGTTTTACATTACTTGACTCCGGCTGCCCTAATCACTTTGAATAGCTGTTTTTTGCATGCTGATTTAAAAGCAAACTAGTGTTAGCAACCTAATCGCTTGACAGCTCTATTTAATATTAGTCTCTCATTTAAACATCAGCAGCAAAAACAGAGTTAAGGCCCGTTCACACCAAGGATGATAACTATAACAATAACAGCACAGAGAAACTATATCGTTGGAATCACTTTAAGAACGATTTTTTTCCAGCTGATGAACAATAAAACCATCTAATCAGAATCCATCCTGCTTTAAAGAGCTCGAGCATTTAAAGGGGACATATGAAAATCTGACTTTTTCCGTGTTTAAGTGCTATAATCGGGTCCCCGGTGCATCTACCAACCCAAAAAAAACGTGAAAAAGGACAACCCAGTAACTTTGTTTTGGTAAACCTTTCTCTGCAAACATGTGAAAAAACGAGCCAGTCAGATTTGAACAATGTAAGGCTGAACACCGTTACTGACAATCCTCATTTTGTCTGCGTGAGATTCTCCAGCTTTGTTGTTGTTGAGCAACCGAAGCGCGAGCTGTTAAAGCTCCGCCCTCTTCTGGAAAGCGGAGCTCATTTGCATTTAAAGGGACAAAAACGGCGTGTTTTTGCACACACCCAAATGGGGCAAATTTGACAAGCTATAATAAATGATCTGTGGGGTATTTTGAGCTGAAACTTCACACACATATTCTGGGGACACCAGAGACTTGTAAAAGGGGCATTATAGGTCCCCTTTAAGGCCTGTTCACACCAAGAATGATGACTATAATGATAACGGCACAGAGAAACTATATCGTTGGAATCACTATTCAGAAAGAACGATGAACTGATGAACGATAAAACCATCTAATCAGAATCCATCCTGCTTTAATAAGCTTGAGCATTAGGATTAGGGCTGCAGCCTTACAAACAAGCAAAACAAACCTGGTATTGTTTATAATGTTTTTTGTTTTATAAATCGCATTTAGATTTTTATTTCTCCAAATTGTGCAACCCTACTTAGAATAAACAGAATGATATCTGCTGGTGTGGACGCTAATATAGTTATCGTTACAGTTATTTGTAGAGTTGTATGTTTGATTCATTTATCTGACTCAGTTCAAACTGTTGGTTTTTTCTTTTTTTTTACATTTAGTGCATGTAAATGATGATTACATTTTTTTTTTTTTTTTAAACTGAAAAACACTTATTTTTCAAAGCAAATGCAGAAATATCCACATGCACATCAAATATTGTGAAAGGACCAAAAGATATTGAGAAATCCAAAGTCACTTTGGAAGGAAAGTGTCTGCTATGATTATAAATGTAAACCTGTCTTCATCCATTTCTCTTGCTATAGTTTTCAGAGTTTGTCTGAAGACCAGCCTCCATTTGGAGTTAATTCTGTCTATATCAAAGCAAAGTCCTCGTTCTTCAAGAAAACTATAAGAACCGTAATCGTGGACTCAGGGATTGTTTCATCCTGCAGACGGCCACTTAGACGCTACGGGAGAGGACCCTGCCACACTCATTTGCTTGACCTTTCTCGAGGGCCAATCGATAGAGCGCAGCATGTGTGAGCACCGCAGGTTGACACAGTCGCCGCAGGAACGCTGGGAGAACATTTACCGAACACAAGATGTGAGTCAGCCTTGTCTTTGTCCGTCAGCCGCGCTAAGAATAGGCAATGTTGGAATGCATCAGCGTTCCAGCAGATCAATAGCTACTGTATTCACAGAATGCATAAGTGTGTTTATATTGGTCGCAGATGTCAATGTGACTGCCGCCCACTTCAGGCTAAAAGAGCAAGATGGTCTGACGTGTTTGGGTGCTGATGACACGCTTGAATTATCAGTAGTTCGATGTTAATGCTGTAATAACTGAATTACACCTGAAACATTTATTGACGCCAGCTTATGTGAAATGTAATTCTCAAAGGTCAACGGCACAGGATTTTTTTCCTCCCAGAATGCCTCAATCTCAAAGAACACATTCTCAAAGGGCACAATTTGAAATGCATAGCCTATAATTACACTTTGAGCCCAAACACACACACACCCGCCCAATAATCAAGTCGGTTGTGGGCCGTTCTGATCAGACCCCTGGGATGCGTCGGGTTTCTCCAAAGGGAAGTCTGTAAGCGCTGGGTAATGGACTGCTTTACAGCAAACAGGCAGAACCTCTAATCTCGTTAGGCCTCGCTGGTGTGATGCCATGGATGGTGTATTTAGTGTGTGCATTTAGACGCTCTCGAGGGGGTCTCGAAGCATCAGGCTTTTCCATTTCACAGCTCCTCTGAAGTGTTCAGTTGTGTTTTGATAGGAGGACGTACGCCTTCATGTCCATGGAGGACCAGAGACGCATCGTAATTGGGGCCCTATGATGCAGAAAATGTGGACGGAATCGCAGAATCCAGTCATAAAAATGGAATTTACAGCATAATGCGGAATGTCATGGAATTTGCCGACATTTGGATCAATAAATCAATAAATGCACAGTTAATCAAATCGCAATATAGGCTAATGTCTGTGAATATTAAAACACAAAAAGACTGCTGTTTGAATATGAAGTCTACATATTGAATATACTTTTCAAAGTAATAATAATAATACAGTTTATTAAAAAAATAACTGCACTTTTTGTCAAAAACTTAAAAAGAAATATTTACATTTCAGTTGATTACATTTTAACAGATCAATTAAATTGTTAAACTTTTATGCAAACTTTAATTATTTTTAATTCATTTGTATTAAATCATAAAACAGAATTACTGAAAAATAAAAAGTTATTGTTAAAATGTCCATAAATTATTACATTTTTTATGAATTCAATTTATTAGACATTCTTTTTGATTATTAAAATTTCATTAAGCCATTAAAATAGAATTCAGGAACATTAAAACAGAATTTTTGGAAAAAATAAAACCGAATTTGGGAAAAAAATTTGCATTGCTTAAAATCTTTGGTTAAAAAAAATCATTTGTTACTCCAAACTAATCTTTTTTATTTTTCAGCAGTCTTTGTTCCTGAAGTATTTTCCCCATTCATTTCTTCTTCAATAAAGAGTCTTGAATCGACCCGTCGTCTCTGAGGTGAATCACAACATTGACCTTTTGATGGTAACAATTTTTGAACATTCGGAAATAACAAAGACTGTGTGCTTAACGTGTTTTATGAGTGAATTAACTACTCATCCCAGCAGTAATGATGGAATCAAATCAGAAGCACAGCTGTACAATTAAAAAATATTGACTACATATGAAAAACAACAGTATAAAGTATAAAATCCTTTCAGATAAGTCGTTTGTGGGTGTAGGCAGACTGATTCGATTATATCAGCCTTTCTGTTTCCATGGTAACAGTGACTTTTGTTTATTGGATCTCTCTTTAGTATTATGGGTTGTTTAGTGTATTCAATTCAATTACTTTTTTTTATTATATTGTCTTCTGTAGAGCTGCTTTATAGTTGAAATAGAAGTTGTAATTATAACTGAAATTCTTGGATCCTGATTGAACAATTTTTGTTGTAAAACTTATTTATCTTAAATTTAAATAAAGCCACTTCTCATAAAGAAACAAGAACATCTTTTTAATTAATGATAAATGCATTCTTTTTAACAACTTTCAAGCAGACGTATTTATTTTGAATAAGTTAAATATAGATTAATCCTTATTAAAGCTATTAAGATTATTCAGTCAAGAAGCTGAAGAACATTTCCTTCCACTGTATGTCACCACATGTAGCAGAATGACAAAGACTTGAAGAACATTGAGTGATTTTCTCTTTTTCTTTTGTAGTTTGTTTAACATTAATAATGGACAGCAGCAGACAGTTTATTAGGCACCTGTCACTTTAAGGCCCAATGCACGGATAAACATCCAATCCGATATTTTCCTAACTGTAATTGACTGTGTTTATGTGAATACTCGCCATAATTTTGTGTGTATTTGTCTGTTCAAGTGCGTAAAGAGAGGCGTCTGAGAGGCGGCTTTCTGTGTGCGTGCAGAAAACCGGACTGAATTCGGCTGTCTTTTGCATCGTCGCGCTTTTTCAGATTTATCCATATGTCTGCTCTTTCTCCCAGATGTTTACATTTTTATGAGCCATGCATCAAGTGTATGTCAACTTGTGTCCCGCCGGGTAGATTACTATATAAGCAATATCACACAAGTAGTAATCACGGCCGTACTGATATAGAGCCATACCGCATGGCTGCGAGTGTGATATTGCGTTTATACAACAGGTCGACGGCACGAGTGTGTAAATAAATAAGAACAACAACGTATCATCTTTAAAAACCCTCTTTTGTGAGGAACTACTTCCTTCCGCCATGGATTCAAATCTCAAGTTGACAGTTTAACAGTAAATCCGTTACTAATTCTAAAACGTCACTTTAGAGCTAGTGACGAAGGAACGTTGAATCGCTTCATTGAAACTCATTGTAATATGTAGAGTATTATGAGAGCGAGATCGCCTGAGCGAGTGTATTACCTGCATCTAGATGATGTTCTTCACGTCAATCTTATATTCAGAATCGCAAAATCAGTTTGAATGTCTGCTGAGGAAAGCGATATCTTTGTCTTTGTCCTTTTAACATTTAAGAGGATTTCCCATGACGGCGCTAGTCAATGCATTTGTCAGTTGCGTCTCGTAAGGACTGGCCGAGTTTAAGCTGTTCTCTGCAGGTACACGAGCGCTGAACTGTCGCTGACGGCCTGAAGCTCACATCTCCGAAAATGTCTAAACAAATTTTCAAATAGGCACTGTATGTTTACATATAAATCGCATATATGAGGTCTAAACAACTACCTTCTCGCCTAAAAAACATATGGTGGGTTTGCTCGTCCGCCATGACACTTGCTGTGAGAATGTTGAAAGCGGAGTGATTCAAATGGTGAAATGGTTCCCGTGTCGATACTGGCCAATCAGTTTCGAGAATCAGAACGAACCATTATAACTATGCTGTGCTATACTATACTATAATATGATGGGCTAATCTGTACTGTACTATTCAATACTCTTCTGTGGTTTATGTGTTCATCAGAGGTAGATGGAGCTGACAGCATCTGTAAATGCCAATCTTTCTTTATTTTCTGGGAGTGACAGATGCAGTAACAGCTGAAGTTCTTCGATGGAACCAGAAGAAGCTCATGAAATGGAGATTGACTCACCATATTAGCCCTCTATAGAGTTAGAAAAGCACGGCTTAATGATCTTCTCCTCCTCTTTATGTTAGTGTTTAAGCTTGTTGACTTTTAGGTGGTGATTGTTGTTTCGTTCTGTGCCCGTAAGTTCTGCCCTCGGTGGGCGAGCTGTCAGCACTCCAGTCAAAGCTGCTGTGATTGGTTCGCTCTTTCCCTCCGCTGCAGTATTTTTGTCAGTTTTATTCTCTCTCTGCCTCCGTTAGTAATGTCTGTTGTGATTGTGTGGCTGCTGTGATTTCACTCTTTATTTTTGGAACACATTTATCCGTCAGACTCCATTTAGTCAGTTCTGAATCACTGACATAAGATGCATGTGGGAACTCAAGTTGTTTCCTGTCTTTGTTGGTTTGTATTGAGGTTCGCGTGTCTTTTTATACTGTCGTAGGCGTTCGGTTCTCTATATTTAGGTGTTTCTTTCTGTCTTCATATCCTCTGTGAGAAGTTTTCAACCAAAATCCATCAGAACTTTGGCTTCCTGAAGAGTGTCTGTGCTGCTTTCCAAATATTGCTTTGTTAGCATCAGCTTCTGACTCGAGCAGTGAAGTGAGTGTGGGAGGAGTCTATCTGTTTGACGGACCAATGGCAGAGGGGGGCGAAGTCAAAGAGGTGGGAGGAGTGTTTGGCAAACCTGTGTGGAAATAGTCATTATAGTTTGTGGTGCAGCACTGATGAAGTACTTTTTGTTGTTCACAATCTTAATTTCAGTCTTAACGTTTGCATGTATTTTTTGTTCTTTATAAGGACTTTTAACATACGTTAACGTTAAAATGAGTAATTATGGCTATGTCATAATTACTGCAGTAATTTGATTTCATAATGTGTAAACAAACACACACGTACATGTAAATGAAGGGCAGTTGTGTTTTTATTACCCTCCGGCCTGGTTTGGAGTTCTAGTATAATCAGCACTTTAGCTGTGTGTGTGTGTGTGTGTGTGTGTGTGTGTGTGTGTCTCTCTCTCTCTCTGTGACTCTTTCCCTCCTCAGCACTTTCAGCTGTAATGAGCCGATGTCTAATGGTGGAGACTGAGATCTGAGTTCAGATATCTGAGCAAGGCAGAAGCCTTATATTATGAAATGAGAGAATGTAAATTTTTGAAAAAGTTTGCATCATAATTCTGTTGTCTTCCTGTTTATTAATGTGAAGCTGGAGTGAAACAATTACAATAGAGTGCAAAAGTCCGGTTCCGGAAGTAAAAACTCCAACATTCATTTTGAACAATAACTTATAAAACACGCCGTTTTTGTGTGTGTCCCTTTAAATGCAAATGAGCTGCTGCTCCCGCCCCCTTTCCAGAAGAGGGCGGAGCTTTAACAGCTCGCGCTTCGGTCGCTCAACAACAACAAAGCTGGAGAATCTCACGCAGCCAAAATGAGGATTGTCAGTAACGGTGTTCAGCCTTACATTGTTCAAACCGGAGTCGACACTGATGGAGAGACTCAGGAAGAAGGTACAACTTTTAGAATGAAACTGGACGTTTCTGAATGGTTAGTGGATAAATTTATGTAGCTGCTGTGGAGTTGATTCAACTCATTGACTAGCTCATCAACAACTCTATGGAAGCTGGTTTCTGTAATGGAATAAAAAATAAAAAATGTTATTGCTACTTTTTATCTTGTAATTCGGACTTTATAACTCGCAATTGCAAAAAAAACTAAAATTTGAGAGTTATAAACTCGGAATTGTGAGGTAAAAAGTCGCAGTTACCTTTTTTAGTTTATATTCCGTGGTGGAAACAAGCTTCCATACAAATCCCAGTCAGTCTAATCTAAGACAAATATAACTGTTTTTATTTTCTGATGGATCCTGTGAAGCTGTTTAAAGATGTTTGTGGTTTTGTGACACTTCTGGTTCATGTTAGTGAATAGAACCTGATACTGAGATGATGTTCCCTGATGTCTAATTCATGTCATTTTAATTAATGAACAGCACATAAAGATTATGTTCTTTGGTTGTGAATGAATAATGAATTCACATTCACATGAAACTAATGGAGTATGTAATGAATGTGAAAGGCCGAGCAGACGCTTTACATCACGCGTGTGTGATATTCTCTACATTCCCAGGAAAAACAAAACCGCTCTCACGTTATTTTATGGGCTCATTTTAGAAACATATAACTGGATGAGTGTAAATGTTCTGCTGTGGTTCTCATAAGAGTTCGTTGTTCTTTGTGTCATCAGATCGGTTGGCGCCGGGCTCAACTCTCCTGCCAAGACCAACTCCATGGAAAAAAAACTTCACCTCAAAAGCAAAGAACTGCAAGACACTCAAGACAAATGTCACAAGGTAAGAGCACAGAGACACCTGGGTAAAGACATTTTTAGGGGTGTGCGATATGTATGGTCTAAGATGATATTGTAATTGTTGCTGTAATGATGTAGAAGCTGAAATTATCAAATATGTCCCTCACTTTTCAAAGCACAAAATGAAAGCACATGTTGATAGTGCATGTAGATTAGTTGAATTCAGTTAGAATGACCCTGAAATTCAATATATGGGGCAAAAATGTTGAATATTTGTATATGATATCTTTAAACAATGTCACACAAGCAAGCGCACTGTTTTTCCAGAATATCAACACGATTGCAAATGTGATTTTTATATCTGTTTAATAAACCAGAGATGAATATTGTCTGTTTTTGCTTTATTTCGCCAATTAAAGTAGTTTCATATATCTGCAACAGAATCATCGTGTCTTTGAGCGACCCACAGTGGCGTTTCATTACTGAATGAATCAGCCGTTTGAATGAATCGGTTGAGTGATTGATTCAATGACTCACTCATCGAGAGAGTGAGCGACTAGCTAAAACTTGGTTTTAGTTTCATATTTATTGTATCTTTTCCTTTTTAAAAACATATTTCAAATATTTTGATATTCAAAATATTATTTTTAAAAGATTAATCTCATAACATTATTTATTTTGCAGTGTAAATGCATCTAAATTCTGCATTAGATGCAGCTTTTATGCCACTTCTGCAGTGCAAAAATATACTTGTTGATACTGATTTCATTTGATTTGTAACTATAGTGTCTTATTACAGTTGAATTTATTGATTAAACTTAAGAATTTTAAATGATGCATGTATATAATAAAGGTTAGAAAGGTAAAAAGGCCCTTGGAAATCAATTTAGGGTGGCAAATATCAGTCCTTAAAGTTAAATAAAGTTCAATTTAAAGCTCATAAAGTCATTATTAGTTTAAGAATATGGAGTCAGCTGTCCACGACTGGCCTAAACTAGCCAAGGTACAAAAACACCCTCAGTAAAATATTGTCTAATTATCTTTATCGACAAAATACCAAAAAATACTGAGATAGAATTTTTTGTCAGTATCACACACCCCTAGTCTGAATGAACGTTGAGCTGATAAACTGGAATATTTCCAGTTAAATACAAGCTAAACTCCAGCAGCACCGCAGAAAACGGTGCAAACAAGCACAAATCATGTGTACAGTCATACACATTCAATGGAGAAGGAAATACAGTTTCAAAGTATCGCCACAAGAAGATGTTACTCGTAGAGTTTAAGTGTGTATCATGCACAGGTGTGTGAGGTCATGGTTGTGTTGGCGTTGTCCGAGCGCTGCTGTAAAATGCATTTAGACCTGGTGCTTATGTTTGTGGCCGCTCAGATGGAGCAGGAGATCTCGCGGTTTCAGCGTAAGATGACTGACCTGGAGTCAGTCCTCCAGCAGAAGGATGTGGAGCTCAAAGCCTCCGAGACCCAGAGGAGCATCCTGGAGCAGGACCTCGCCACCTACATCACCGAATGCAGCGTGAGGAATAATAATTAATTAATCATAATAAACTTCACTTATAGAGTTTTTCAAGCAGGCATCTGAATGCAAGATAACAGTGCAGCATTTTAATTTATTATATTATATTTATCATAGTTATTATGATTTAAAATAGTCACATGCTTTCCCGGTTGCAGCAACAGTTCTGATACTTTGTGCCAGTTTCCCAGGAAGTGACAATTTTGTTTTCTTGAACACATGGGATGGAAACGGTGCTTTATTTGCAAATGTTTCATGCGATATTTACATTTTTTGCTCAAGTTTTATTCACAACTTTGGTCTAATTTGAGACTGATCATCTGTTAGTTGTTCAGAAAGGTCCTAAGACAGTCTTAACATAGTGTTTGGACCAGGCAGACAGAGCAGGACTTTATCAGTACATACTCTCTGATGGACGTATCTATTATTTTATATCTAGAACAGCAAAACTGACTTGATTTCATATCTGCGCTCTTGATGTTCCGTCTGTAATGCAAATACTCTCGCTGATAAAACCACTCTTGGCACGCTGTTCTTTTTTTGTTCTGACCTTGTGTTCCCACAACTGCTGCATCTCAACATAACAGACGTGTGTGTGTGTGTGTGTAGAGTCTGAAGCGCAGTTTGGAACAGGCTCGTGTTGAAGTGTCACAGGAAGATGATAAAGCTCTCCAGCTCCTCCATGACATCAGAGAGCAGAGCAACAAACTCCAGGAGATCAAGGAGCAGGTGAACAAACTCGCTTCACCACAAATACTGTGTGTGTGTGTGTGTGTATATGTATATATATATATATATATATGCTGCATTTATTTGATCAAAAATACAGTAAAAATCTGAAAATATTATTCCAATGTAAATCAGCTGTTTTCTATGTGAATATTTAGTAAAGTGTAATTTCAAAGCTGAATTTTCAGCATCATTACTCCAGTCTTCAGTGTCACATGATCCTTCAGAAATCATTCTAATATGATGATTTGCTGCTCAAGAAACATTTATGATTATTATCAATGTTGAAAACAGTTATTTTTTTTGTGCAAACCATGAGACATTTTATTTTTCAGGATTCTTTGATGAATAGAAAGTTCAAAAGAACAGCATTTATTTGAAATAGAATCTTTTGAAAAATTATGTCTTTACTGTCACTTTTGATCATTTTAAAGCATTCTTGTTGAATAAAAGTATTATTATTTTTTTAATCTTACATGTCCCAAGCTTTTAAATGCTAGTGTATGATGGTTTCCACACATGAAGCAGCACAAGTGTTTTCAACATAATAATAATCAGAAATGTTTTTGAGCACCCAATCAGCATATGATATGAACTTTGTATCAGTCGTCTGTCTGACTGCATCCTGCAGTATCTCCATTAGCTCGACTTTATTAGCCATTAATTTGCAGAACAGCATCCTGTAATTGAGGACACGCTGAGGAGACTGGTCTAAACGCCAGCTAATCGCTAATCATCACACATCATTAAGTTCTTCCGTGTTGCTTCTTTTCCTCAGTGTTTCCTCCTCGGTTTCCTGGTTTATTCGTGTTTTTTCCTCTGCATACATAGTCGTTTGTTCAGTATAATGTCCTTTGAACACACACGTGACAGTGATCTTATTGACAGATGTGGTACTGATGCACAATCACAACCACTTTTTTATCTGATCATAGACTAGTGATGTTATGTTTATCCTATATTTGAAGTATTATTATTACGTTTTCTTATTAGTCTGATTATTTTCTGATGGGAAAACGGCTCAGAATCACAGTCGTAATGCAAACATGCTGCCTGAGTTTTGGTGGTTCTGTGTGTGTGCATGAACATGAGCTCAAGGCATTATGGGGAATAATATTTCACTCACTGAACTAGAAACAAGAATTAGTGGATAATCCTGTGCTGGAAAACATGTCTTGAGCTGGTTTTTAAACCCTAAGTGTGCTGGGATCTGAAAAAGGCTTTGTCACAAACAGTTTGATCTATGTTTGTGTGGAAATTCTCCAGATTAGTTTGAAATCTTTCCAGCCTATTTCTATCTATCTGTCCGTCCGCTGACCCCAAACCTTTGAACGGTGGTGTATACTGTGTCCAGCATAATTTATCATATAACATATGTCTAAATTATAGCAGCAAACAAAATGTTGTTTTTGAAGATACCTGTAGAAGAACATGTAAATAGTGCTTACTTGATAATTACTGCAGATTACTAAAAAGCTTCTGTTAGTGTTTATTAGCATGCTAGACACTGTTCTCGTTACGATGAAGTAATTAGGTGTCGTACTGCTGGACATCTCAGCAGATCTCATCCAGATCACTTCAGACTGTCAGTCTCCTCCGATCAATATCAGTCTGATTCAGTCTCCAGATCTTCCTCTAACAATCAGTCCTTCACACTGATCTCTGACACTCACTCTCACACACACACACTAGAGCATTAATCATTAAATGATCACAATCTCAATTCAAACACCCACAGAATCTTATTTCTAAATGACAGTGATTCGGCTCAGTCTATTAAACCTTCGATAAGGACGAATCTGCGTTCTGAGCCAGAGAGAGCAGCTGTCACGTATGAAACAGCTTCACAGTATCATTATTTCGGTCTTACAAATCATTCAAATTATCACAAAAGTACTGGAATAAATGTTTATAGTTCAGATATAAACACTGATGTCTACAGTACTGATCAAAATAGAGTAAATCACCTTTTGAAAGTAACTTGATGCTTCAAATTAAGATTGTATCAATTACAACCAGTAGGTGGAGACAAGTGACTGTTAAAAAAATGTGTTTGTCATTGAATCATTCATTCAAAAGATTCGTTCAAAAACACTGATTCATCCAGTAAAGTCTTTATGAGTGAGTCATTGAATCATTCACTCAACCTGATTTTTTAAATAATTAATTCTAATTGGTTAAATATTTTTTTTAAATATATTGTTTTGTTTAGTTGTCTATTAACAATCGTGGGAGAATCGTGATCTCACACACACACACTCACAATCTCTCACACACACACACAAAATGAACTGTTTTATTTATGCATGACTGACAACTATGCATCACATTTAGTTTATTAGTTTGTTTTTGCTGAAAAACCAAATGGATGGAAATTTTATATGCATAAATCTTAAATCAGTGTTTAATGCAGTCTAGTGTGATATTTCAGGACACATAATATTTCATATTTCCCATTTAAGAATCACTTACAGCAGCTTTAAAAGACAGACCTTCAGTCACAGTCCCTCTGAACAAACACCTATATCATGAAATCCTGTAATTTGGCAACTAAATCGTCATTTGTCTTTTAAATGTCTCCTTTAAGAGTGAGTGAAACTAAGAAACTCTTTGTTCAGACTGAAATGAAGTGAAGAGTATGACTGCGTTCAGTCTGATTTTAATGTGCGATTTTTCTCTCGGACCTCTAAACGCAGCACAATTAACCTCGTAAGACCCGCCGGCTTCAGAGAGAATCTCAGCCAGTAATCATTCACATTATATTTCAGTCATTCTCTGAAGCCGCCCGTTTGATTCCTTAATGCATCTTGCTCGTTCAAACCCTCATTAACCCGTCCGGCTGCTGTCAGCAGGTCGTTTTACAGGAACACATGAGCTTTTCTCAGAGCGCTAGAGGAGCAGAAACACACGTGGACGTCTAGTGTTGATCCTAATAGTAATTTTGAATGTTTTGTGTCACTCGAATGAAATTTCCATAGAAGTGCATGTTCTCTGAGTTACTGTGAACATGCATTTTATGAATATGACTTCATATTTGACCTGAGGTTTCTCTGGCTGTGTTCAGGAGTATCACGCTCAGCTGGAGGAGATGCAGGTGACCATCAGACAGCTGGAGGAGGATCTGTCTGCCGCCCGCCGCCGCAGCGACCTGTACGAGACCGAGCTGCGAGAGTCACGACAGACCAGCGAAGAGCTGAAGAGGAAAGCGGCCGAATACCAGCAGAGGATCCAGAAGGTGTGTGACCAAGTACTTTAGTAACATCCACTCGTTGTTTATTCGGACTGTTGTAGTGCAGTAATATGGCCTGAAATAACACTAATGTAAATCTGGGAATGATCTAGTGCTCAAAACATGTGACACAAATGAAAACTCTCTTATATTTGAGACGTGCTCGTAAGTTGAAAAATTCAAGAGCGCGATTAAAAACTTTAGGGGCGCAATGCAAATTTTTCAAATGTGTTTTAGCTTAATAAGGGGATATAAAGAGACTTTATAAGGAGAATACAAAAAGTACACGAGGTTTTTTCACAATTCTGAACATTTAAATATTTATATAAATGATTTTTTATCATCTTGTCGTTTGTATCTTGTTCAGGCGAAGGAGCAGGGGAAAGCGGAGGTGGAGGAGCTGCTCTCTAAACTCGAGAAGGT
The DNA here is from genome assembly GCA_039654765.1 of Mylopharyngodon piceus. Lineage (NCBI taxonomy): Eukaryota > Metazoa > Chordata > Actinopteri > Cypriniformes > Xenocyprididae > Mylopharyngodon > Mylopharyngodon piceus. The sequence goes on along the minus strand of CM077443.1, from coordinate 8,323,610 downwards.
ACAAATCACCATCTTCACTCAGTCAAACACATGATGACTGAAATTCATTTGAAATCTGTTTGTGTCCCTTCTGAATGAATAATTGAGCAGGCCGGTGGAGAGCACGGTCTCAATAATTCATCCGTCATCAGATCATCAGATTTGACTCAAACGACATTAAGCGTCCTCTTCTCTGGGATGGACAGGACGTCCCTGTGGGCTCTTTTAGCTTTGACTGAGCGTTCAAACTGATCACATGATACCAGTCGACAGAGCGGTCACAGTACGATCATACTGGTGCTAAATTATTATTATTAATAAACCAGCACATTTCCCAGGGTGATGCAAAACCTGGAAATATCAGGGAAGTTTAAACTTGTGATTTCTAGGCCTGCAAAACCACAGAAAACAATCAAATCTTAAAGTCATGGAAATTTCTGTAGTGAGTTTGAATTCTGTTTTAGCTGCTCAGTCACGTCGGAAAAAAGAGAGAGAGTGAGAGAGAGAGTGTGTTTGTGTGCTGATGTGGGTGTCAATCATCCTCAATGATGCTCACTTCGCTCTTCATACTGTGAAATCTGTCTCCGGTCAAGCAGTTTCATTTTGAGAGGACACTCTTCTTCATGAATAAATGTTTTTATAAAATGTGATAAGCTCATCTATTAAAACCAGACACTCAAGCACTGTGTTTTACTGATACTTGGCATATAGATAGATATTTATCACCAGAGCTGTATACAGTAGATGCAGGGAAGTTTGCGAATAACATGGCGCTTGTCCAAATAACTTTTTTTTTCTTTTAGGGTTTGTTATCTTTATTTAATTTAATTTTATTTCACGTTTTATTTTCTTACTTAATTTTATATTTTATTTCGTTGAATTTTATTTTCCATCTTTGTCCATATACTGGGAAATCTCATTTAATTTTATATTTTTTATTCCTTGTTTAATTTAATGTTTTGTTTTGTTGTTTGTTTTATTTATTATATTTTTGTATTTTATTTCTCGTGCCATATACAGGGAAAGCCTCGACAGGCATTCAGTCCATCTCATTGTATTTTATTTTTTATTTCTTTGAAAAAAAAAAAAAAAAAAATTCTTGTTTAATTTAATGTTTTTTATTTTATCGGGTCATATACCGAGAAAGCCTCAACAGGTGTTCAGTCCCTTTTATTTTATTTTTATTTATTTATTACATTTAAAAAAAAATAAAAAAATAATATATATATAATTTTTTTTTTTTTTTTCCCCTTGTTTTATTTATTTATTTACATTTTATTTTATTTTCCATCTCAGGTCATATACAGGGAAAGCCTCGACAGGTGTTCAGTCCATTTTACTTTTATTTATTTTTTTAAATTTTCTTTTTTAATTTTTATTTCTTGTTTAATTATTTATATATTATGTTATTTTCCATCTCGGGTCATATACCGGGAAAGCCTCAACAGGTGTTCAGTCCATTTTATTTTATTTTTATTTATTTATTACATTTAAAAAAATAATAATAATAATTTCTTGTTTAATTTAATTATTATTATTATTATAATTTTTTTTTTACATTTTATTTTCCATCTCAGGTCATATACAGGGAAAGCTTTGACAGGTGTTCAGTCCATTTTATTTTTTTATTATTTTATTTTATTTCTTGTTTAATTTAATGTTTTATTTTATTTTACTTTCTGTCTTGGGCCACTGTTTTGTAGGCTAATTTGAATCCTGTCCAATGAAAAGAGTTTTCCTGTTTGCACTGGAACACATAAGCCCTAATATTACTTGTATTCAATATCTGCCTGATGCCAATAATGAATAAATAATTAACTGTTGGTCAATACATGATATAGTCAGCGATAATTCACACATCAGTAGATTTAGACGACACTGTGATTATGTGCCGTCCTGGTGCCAAACGTCTCTTTGAATCAGTTGTATGTCTCTGTCATTGACTTCACCTGCGCTGACGTTTAATTTCCTCTGATTACACCCTCGTCTGCTGCGATCGTCACAGTGTGTGAAATAAGAGTGACTTCATGAGGCTTCTGTGTTTCAGACGAACGGCGAACAGCAGCTGAAGATCCAGGAGCTGCAGGATAAACTCTCAAAGGTTGGTATTTCTTTCTTTATTTTTGATGTGTAATATGAATGTCTGTCTGTTACATTATACTGTATATTAATAGTAATTAATAGCCTGTATGTTACAGTGATTTTACAAAGACCAACAACACCTTGCTAATCTTTTTGCGCGAAAACACAAGCATCGGCATTGAAATGTGTTCTTTTGCCATGTATGTCTGAATAGACATCTGACCTTTAGAGGATGTGAAGTTCACAGTTTGACCTCTTGGCCCAAAACTATGTGTTATATGTATAATGCAATTCATATTTTGCACCTTTAATGAGTTTGACCTTTGACCCTGCAGGCGGTGAAGGCGAGCACTGAAGCCACGGAGCTGCTGCAGAACATCCGTCAGGCCAAAGAGCGTCTGGAGCGAGAACTGGAGCGTCTGCGCTGTAAATCTGACCCCAGTGACACGCTGCGCAGACGCCTGCGAGAGACCGAGGTGAGACGGGTCACTTCACACTCGAGTTTATAATGGCTGATGTTTACTCAGACATACTATATAAACAAAAAATTAATATTATGCCTTGACAAGGCTGCTGGTGGATTGTGGGACTGATACAAGAGAGAGTTAAAGCATCTGTGAAACGATTAACACAGTTATCAGCTGATACTGTATCTCAAAATGGACAAATGTTAGATAATTAGTTGATTTATTAGTTTATCACTAGTGAAGGAGTGAAACATGTCCGGATCAGTGTTCACACCATTATTAAAAAGGACAAAAGAAGTTATTTCTTTGCATGAAGAAAAAGTTTTGGGACACTTTACAATAAGGTTTTATTTGTTAACATTAGTTAACTACATACATTAACATGAATTAACAATGAACAATACTTCTAAAGCATTTATTAATCTTAGTTAATGTTAATTTCAACACTTCCTAATACATTACTAATACTAATAATTTTATTTAATGGACCTGAGCTTACATGAACTAACAATAAACAGTGTTTTTACTAACATTAACATAGATTAATAAATACTATAACAAATGTATTGCTCATTATTAGTTAATATTAGTTAATGCATTAACCAACGTTAACTAATGGGATCTTATTGTAAAGTGTTACTAAGATTTTTATATTTATTTTATTTCTTGTTTAATTTTATTTATTATATTTAATTTTAATTTTTTATTAATTTCATGTTTTATTATTTTATTTTATTTTATTTTATTATTTCTTGTTTAATTTATTTATTTTTTTTTATTTTCCATCTTGGGCCATATACAGGGAAAGCCTCGGCAGGTGTCAGTCCATCTCATTTCATTTTATTTATTTATTATATATTTATGTATTTTTATTTTTGTTTTGTTTGTGCATTGTGATTATTGTAAAGTGTTACCAAGATTTCTATATTGACTTGCATGACAATTAGCCACATTTTTCTTTTTTTCTATTTTTTTCTTTTCCGTTTTTTAAATAATTGTTATATTCTCAGCAATGATAATTATTAGTATTATTAATTATTACTTTCATTTAGTATTTTATTGAGTTATAAAATACTGTACACTTTTTATTTAAATAAGCACGCGCTACAATTCAAAAGTTTAAGTCTGTGAGACTTTTAATGTTTTTGAAAGAAGACATTATGCAGCACTTCTGCTCACCAGTGCTGCATTCATTTGATCAAAAATACGGTAAAAAAAGTGATATTACAATGTAAAACAGCTGTTTTCTATGTGAATATATAGTAGTGTAACTTATTCCTGCGATCAAAGCTGAATTTTCAGCATCATTACTCCAGTCTTCAGTGTCACATGATCCTTCAGAAATCATTCTAATATGATGATTTGCTGCTCAAGAAACTTTTTTTTCAGAATTATTTGATGAATAGAAAGTTTTAAAAAAGCATTTATTTGAAACAACATATTTTTTTTAACATTATAAATATCTTTACTGTCACTTTTGATCAATTTAATGCATCCTTCTTGAATAAAAATATTAATTTCTTTAAATAAAAAATACTTTTGAGCAGTAGTGTATATACTACAGAAAATACTATCATGATGTATTTCACAGTTATGATAATTTGGGGGTTAAATGTGCTCAACTGTCATGAAAACTGTGCCAAAAGCAGGTTTAAGTTTCTCTATGAAAAATATGAATTCATTCTTTTGTTTTTGGTGTGTAATATGAACTTGACAGGCTTGATTCCTGAACCTATAATAAGTGTTAAATCGTTATTTTCTTACTGTCAGGAGGGCAGAAAGACTTTGGAAAACCAAGTGAAGCGTCTGGAGATGGTGGAGCGTCGAGAGAATAAACTGAAGGACGACATCCAGACTAAATCCCAACAGATCCAACAGATGGCTGAGAAGATACTGGTGAGAGAGACGGATCAGACTAGCAAAGATTAAACCACTAACACGCCTCCTTAACCAGCTGACCTCACACACACACTCACACTCAAGTTTGTCTTTGCACCGTCATCTTTGTTTTCACCAGATTAGCAACTGACAACAGAACACACACTCACAGGATGTCCCATCTGCTGCCACACACACACACCTCTTCACCTCTCAATGAGGAACACACACACCTTCAGGCCGTCCCGTCCACCAGCTCACGGCTTCTCAAAGCAAGTTCACTTCTTCACTTCACCTGCTGATGGGATTTTACTGCTGGGAAATCGTTGACTGTGTTTGTCACCTGACGGTGGACTGTGTGTGTGAATGTGTGTTTAGGAGCTGGAGGAGAACTTGCGGGAGACGCAGGCGACGGCGCAGAGGATGGAAGCACACCTGGTGCAGAAAGAGCGGCTCTACGAGGACAAAATCAAGGTAGAGTTGAGCGCACTGAAGCACATCAAACTGAGCTGAATAACGACACGATTATCTTCTGTAGAGCTGCTTATGACTCACTTCTTATTTCATGAACTTTACACAGTTACTGAACTGAATTGATCTGAATAATAACTCTATTGTCTTCTGTAGAGCTGCTTTACAGCAGAATTTGAATTAGTCTCATATTTGATGAAGTTTGATTCTGTTATTTTCCTGTTTATTACTGTGAAGCTGCTTTGAAACGGTCTGTATTGTATGAAGCGCTATAGAAATAAAGCTGATGACTCGAGATGATTCTGACATTCAGAATAATGCGAGTGTCAGTCTGTAATGAAAGAGGAACATGACAGATACATTTCTCCTTTTTTTTTTGCTGTCAGTGACTGTGACTTTTTTGGGTGAATAAGATATTTTTTTAAAGATTGTTTACAGTAAACTTAAGTAGCTAATTTTTAAAGTTAAACATTATTACACTATTTCATGCTTAACAGAAATTTTTGAGGGATTATTTTGTTTAAGGGAACTTTTCAAATAGCATTTTCAAATACATTACCGTTTAAAGATTAAAAAAAAAGAAAATAATACTTCTATTCAGCAAGGACGCATTAAATTACCCAAAAAGTGACATTTCTAATGTTACAAAAGATTCTGTTTCAAACAAATGCGGTTCTTTTGAACTTTCTATTCATCAAAGAATCCTGAAAAATAAAATGTATGACAATTTCCACAAAAATATGAAGTTTTCAACATTGATAATAATCATAAATGTTTCTTGAGCAGAAAATCAGTATATTAGAATGATTTCTGAAGGATCACGTGACAGTGAAGATGCTGAAAATTCAGCTTTGATCACAGCAATAAATTACACTTCTTTCAAAAACATTAAATAATCTTACCAACTAGGGTTGTGACGGTGAGGAAGTTTTCCCACCGGTTAATCGATGTGTGACAACACTAGTAATTTTAAATCTCTAATTCAAAAGTGAAAGTAAAATGCGCACAGCTGCACAGGTGTTTATAACGGTGTGGAGAAGAGTGAGCGTTTTCAATTAATTGAACTGAACTGAAAACGCTCCTTGCCAGTAGACACGCACCATTATGAATGGCCGTGCTTTCAAATTAGCGCCAATTCAGGACGGCAGATGCTTGAATGGTGGGTAGGCGCTTTTACATTTTTTGCTTTGAAATCTTCTGCCATCGTCTTGTCAGTCAGCTCCTCACTCTCGTGATAAATGAAATCTGACTCCTGCTGCTGATCTCATTCGGCTCACGCTGCATTGATTAGATGCATTTTTTATTAGTAATGTCTGTTTTCTAACTGAACTAAATGATTTTTATTACTATAAAAAATCAAAACAACGTAAAAATGACGTAACCGGTGTTGCGGCTAACGTTGTCTACACCGACTATCGCAACTTTTATCAAACTTTTAAAAGGTAGTTTATAGATTATAATATCTTTAATCAAAATGTTTTTGTTCTTTAATGACCTTTTCCTTTTTTGAGAGTTTAACTTTATTCTGTTAAATAGTCTTTAAATCAAAGTGATGTCCACTTTTTGTCAAATCGTGTTTGTGTACAGTGTGTCATAATTTATAACAAAGAATCACTGTGTCCATTACTGCTGTCATTACCACCACAAATTTAGAGGACAGATGAGTTTTTCCAAGTATAAAGTGTCTGTTTGATGATCATGAGTGAATGAGACTGATCTGTACCAGAGTTTGAACATCAGAAACATCATTCAGTACAGATTTTCACAGTAGATCTCATTGCCAAATCAGTTTCAAATCCATTTCTTCTCATTTTATCATTCCAAAAACAATCAAATGCACAACCTTCACACACACACTATCAGAGCTCCAAATCATATTCATATCTGAAAGTACATGCTGATCTGTTGATCCTCAAGTGTTTCCTGAAATCTGTGCAGGTTCTGGAGGCTCAGATGAAGGCGGATCTGGCTGATAAAGAGAGTCTGGAGCAGAAGCGAGCTCAACACGAGGAAGAGGCGCGTGAGAAATGCAAACTCATCAGTGAGCAGAAAGCAGTGAGTGTCTTCATCTCACGTTCATCTGAAGCTCGTGTTTCTCTGAGTTTAGTTGTGTTTGCTGTAGAGACACACCGACTAGTTCATCTGGCAGAATCTGATCATCTGACTTTAAGGATTTTGAACTACTAGAGTCCAGTTCAAGACCGAAGCCTGTCACGATCATGAAATGTGTGCTGAAGATTAGTTGTCATGAATAATTGGGATTAACAATTTAATTCTGTCTTGTTCATGTTACTTACAGTGTAAGCTGACACATGATTTTTTTTTTTACTTGAAATCATATATAAAATAATAATAAAAATTATAATAAATGCATTTGATGGCATTTCAAGCACTTAAATTTCTCTTATTTGGATGGCAAAATGTGATGGAAATTTAAAACAATTTTTGCAGTTATCTCAAATAATTGCGATTAGAACCACAACCAAGACGATTAATCAATAATCATGACAGGCCTAAAAAGCTTAATGGGTAATAAATGGATGTGTTCACTAATGAGTTTGCATGTTGACTGTAAACATTAAAAATTATATAATAAATTATAACACACACACATATATATATATATATATATATATATATATATATATTAAAATTATATTATATAAGTGCCTCATTTATGATAGTAAAAAATATAATTTATAATTTTTATCATTTGATTTTGGGGTGAGATTCGCTTCATTTTCAAGCCTTTTAGCCCTTGATCCAGTTAGCTCACTAGATTACCGTCCTGTGTCTTACAGCTGATCTCAGACTCACATGCTCACCGTGTGAAACTGCAGGGTTGTTTAACGTGATGCATTTTCAACATTTACATACTTCGGTAACACTATCTAACAAATAAAAGTCTGCTTTATGAAGAGTTTATCACTGGCAGCCATAATTTTTTACAAATTTAATTTCTGAGTTTTAATTAACTCATCTTATGGGCTTTGATGTCCTGTTATTAGAAGTCAAGTGTGTAATTTACAACACTAGCGGCAACAAATGATGTTTCTAAACTGGTTTCTCAAACTCTCCTGCTGTTGCTTCAACTAACATCTGTGTCCGGATGCTGATTTTGTGCATGTTTCTCTCTACAGACCATCAACGCCATGGACAATAAGATGAAGAGTCTGGAGCAGCGGATCGCTGAGCTCTCTGAGGCCAATAAACTGGCGGCCAACAGCAGCATTTACACACAGAAAAACATGTAAGAGCCCCAAACATGATGAAACTGGCCCAGTTCAGACCAGCTTGGGTTTCCAGACTGCTATGTGCTGTGCCAGGGTTATTATCATTAACTAAAACTTTCACACTGTGCACATTTGCTGCGGTCCGAGTGCAATTGTTCCTGGACTTACTTAATTCTATCAAACCCTGGTACATTTGCGTTCATCTTACATCATCACAAACGTGCACGGCGCATGATAGAAAACAGAACGCGAGTCAATAAATTGTCTTTTTTATTAAATTGTTGCTATTATGTGCAGCAGAGTGAACAACACTTGCGTCTACTTTTTCTAGAAGTCTGGTTAAACCAGTTGTAGAAGTCTGAACAAGGCTTAAATCAAGTGCTTTAGATTTAATGGGTGATGGAGGAATAGCAATATTTGAGGTTTTGCAATTTAGCCAAACAAAAACAATTGAGTAGTTTTGAGAAATGCCACCCAGGAGAAGCAGCAATGATTCTCAGGATGTTTCTGAAATGAGTTTATTGAAGGAGAAATCTATTTCCCCCCTTTTACTGGAAATCAACACATCAAACACTCAAACATCATGTTTGTGTGCAGAGATCCGTCTGTAAACCACAGTGTGTGCTGGTGTTTTCCTCAGGAAAGCTCAGGAGGAGATGATCTCAGAGCTGCGGCAGCAGAAGTTTTACCTGGAGTCTCAGGCGGGAAAACTAGAAGCTCAGAACGCCAAACTAGAGGAACATCTGGAGAAGATGAGCCAACAGGAGCAGAGCAGGAAGAGCCGCATTCTGGAGCTGGAGACCAGACTGAGAGAGGTGAGAGGAGATCACTGACCAAAATATATACCTCAGTCAGAGCAGAAAAGTGAGGATAGTTTAAAAGACACTTAAAGAAGTCCCATAATGCTTTATTACATGCTCATCTTTCTTTAGTGTGTAATGTTGCTGTTTAGAGCATGAAAAAGTTCTTCTCTATATCAGTGTTTCTGAACTCCCTGAAACGCCTCCATTGTAGTCTTAAGTTTTCTTCACAATATTCCTCATTTAAATAATTCATATGCAGAATAAAGGGGCAGGGTCTGGTTGAGTTAGTTAGTAGTGTTGAAACTGACGGTTATGGTTTGACCGTATGGTGTGTGTGTGTTTCAGATGGGTCTAGAGCATGAGGAGCAGAAGCTGGAGATCAAGCGTCAGGTGACGGAGCTTACGCTGTCACTACAGGAGAGAGAATCTCAGATCAGCAGCCTGCAGGCCGCGCGACACGCGCTGGAGAGCCAGTTACAGCAGGCCAAGACTGAACTGGAGGAGACGACGGCCGAGGCCGAGGAGGAGATCACTGCACTGAGAGTGAGACACGTGCAGATCACAGGGATTCACTGACGCTAAAATATTTAATTGAAGTACCCCTGAGAGTTTAAAGCAGGGGTGGGGAACGTTGATCCTGGAGGGTTTAGCTCCAACCCTGAAAAAAACACTCACCTGCCTGTAACTTTAGTAATCCTGAAGACCTTGATTAGCTTCAGGTGTGTTTAATTAAGGTTGGAGCTAAACTCTGCAGGACAATGGAGTACCTCAGGGATGACGTGTTTTTGTTTGCAAAACCCGGAAGCGAGTTAGCATTTTAGGACTTCCGGTTCCATCGCCCTAAAGTCTATGAGTTTTTTGAATGGGTTTTTGCTAAATCGCTTGAAATAAGGTCTGTGGTTAACAAAGCCTCTAAATATTTTCATGTTTTGATCTATGACATAAAACACACCAGTTATAACCCGCTTTTAAACCTTTATTGTCTTAAAAACGACGGTTCCTCACAAGTTGCTAAAAGGGACTACTTCCTTTGGCGGGGACTTTAGACGTCATCATGACAAACATAAGACTTGAAATTGATACGACCATAGCTAGTGCTTCTGAGATGGTAAGCGCGGGTTTTTTTTCTGGCAAATTGGCAAATGGTATGCAAACACAGTATACAATCAAACATAATACAGTGAAAGATAATCTTTAAAGTTTATTTGGGGCACAGTGATCAAGCATAAGAATTTTTAAACACAAAGAAAATAATATTAAGGTTTATATAAACTAACAAAATAATAAACAAATAAATAAAACATTATTAACAAATATCTCAGAGAGGCACGCATACAATTATTTTCTAACATTTTTGGACAAAACGAATGGACAGAATTTCTCATGAAAAAGTGGATAAGTATTCACACAAAGCGCAGATCATAATCAGCGAGCATGTTTTTAAATAAAGTTGTTTTTTAAATAAAGTTTGAGGAAGCTTGGTGGTGGTGACGTTGATCCGCGACCATGGTCCGTTTATAGCCTACCGTTAGCTTTTTATATCTGACGACTTTAGTTAGGCTTCAAAATGTATAAATGTTGTGTTAACTTGTAAAGATTATCTTGATAGACAAAACGTGTGTCATAACCCTTTGTTAAACACAGAGCTTATTTTTTGCGATTTTCCAAAAGTCTATGGGAAAAATGCATTGGCTTTCGAACGAGGGAACCCGTGCGCCGCTAACTTCTGGAAGGGATAGTTCACCCAAAATGAAAATTTTGTCATCGGTAACCAAACAGTTTTGGTCCCTATTGACTTCCATAGTAATTTTTTTCATACTATGGAAGTCAACAGAGACCGGAAAACTATTTGGTTACCGACATTCTTCAAAATATCTTCTTTTGTGTTCAGCAGAAGAAAGAAATTCATACAGGTTTGAAACAACGTGAGGGTGAGTAAATGATGACAGAGTTTTCATTTTTGGGTAACAATCTGTTTAAGTTCAGTCTCAAAAATGTAACAACACATTCACATGTTCACGGTTCTCTGATGTTGGTTAATGGTCGCATCAGGGTTATTGTTGTAAACTGAAAATAAAACAAAAAAAAAAACATTTTCATTACTTGAAATAAAATTAAACGTTAACTGAAAGAAAATTTGATATATATATATATAAACTTAAACTTGTTTTATTTCAGCTATTTGCCAAGGGAACATTTCTCATTTTCATTTAGTTTAACTTGAAGTACTAAAAAAACTAAAACTGAAAAACAAAAAAATACTATATAGACATATGTATAAAAAAACAAAAACAGAAACTAATATTAAAAACACACCGAATTTACTAAAACACAATTAGCTAAAATGAAAACAGAAAATATAAAAATAAAAACTAATTTATATATATATATATTATTTAAAAGCGCTTTCCAGCACCTTTAAAATAAAAAATAAATATTTTTAAAATAAAACATATAATATACTGTATAATAAATATACATTTTTTTTATTTATTTATTTCTGTAAAAAATAAAGCGCCTTCAAAATAAAAAATAAATAAATATTTTTAAAATAACAGCTATACACTTATATTTATACTACAGTAGATATATTTCACTGGCTCATAGCAATGAAGAACCAAAAACTGTTTAATTGTAAAGGTCAAAAAGGGTGTAAAATGGTCATGAAAATTTTTTTTTGGAAACCTGGACTGTGATTTGTAAGTGACTTCAGTGTTAAACGTGTAGAATATGAGAATACTGCATCTCTGTACGACACAGACAGACATACGGCACAGTGCTCTCACTGATCATGTGTGTGTCCTTCTCCTTCAGGCCCACAGAGATGAGATTCAACGCAAGTTTGACGCGCTGAGGGACAGCTGTTCGGTAAGTGTGTGTTTTCTGTGCTAAGATTTCCCACAATCCCCTGTGCTCTGTGGGCTATGGTTCTCTGCGGTTGTAGTTGAGATGGAAAGAAGTGCAGCAGCGGCATGTTGGAGGATTGGGTAGAGAGAAATTATTGAATAAAACAGCCGAAGAAAGAAGAGATCGAAACAGTCGGTATCTTCTTCTCTTGGCCGTGACGCAACAGAGAATACCCAAAAATGTATATATAATATTCCAGCAGTGTCCGAATAGAGAGTGATTATGGCAGATTGACTCTAATGAATGGAATGATTATGTGTGTGATGGATGACCAGCATAATCATACATATTGATTAGGTTGTCAGTGAGGATGATGATGTGAATGAGTCTCTCTGTCGCAGGTGATCACAGACCTGGAGGAACAGTTGACCCAGCTGACCCAGGAGAACGCAGAGCTGAACCGGCAGAACTTCTACCTGTCCAAACAGCTGGACGAGCTGACGGTGGAGAACGAGGAGCAACTGCAGCTCAGTCAGGACGTGGACCGTCTGCGCAGAGAGGTGGCCGACAGAGAGATGCACCTCAACAACCAGAAACAGGTGCGTCATCTGCACACGCAAACTACTTCAAATTAACTCAATCCTCGATATGTGGAGCAAAAAATGAAGTGAATCTGGTTATCTTTGCATTCACGGTTCCTTGAAAGTGGAGTCACACCTCTTTGTGGTCCGTTTTAATTCATCTCAGTTTCCATCGCACACACTTGTACACTTGTGTATCTAAAATCTAAAAGGAAAAAAAATTGTTACATAAAATAAGGAAAATAAAGCTATTACATTTTTTTTGCATTCTGATATTGACAATTAACCCTGTTAAGCCTACGTTTTTTTTTAAATGGAACAGTTTATTGAGCCTTTAGACAAAATATTTGCATTTTTTGTTTCATATTTGATGCATCAGGCTTTTATGGCTCATATAATGAGAATATAGAAGAAAAAAAATAAATCAGAGGCCCAAACTGAGCAAAAATATGCAATTTGGTGCAGATGCTTGTATTTATATGGACAAAATGTGAGATGAAATTTTGATGCTTGTAATGTAAATCAATGAGATCTTTATAAAAGTATAGCAGATACTTACATAAAATGCATTTAAATATCAAAATCTGCCAATAATATCTTAGTAAGATGATATTTAAATGCTTAGTTTTATGATCAAAGCTCTGTAGTTTTAAAACATATAATGCAATACGATGATGATTGAGAGATGAACAAATAAACCTTCCTCAAAGCCTGATGATCATATTTGATACTCATGAAAAAAAATGATGTCTGGATAATCAAGTAATTGATGATTTTAAAGTTTTTTTTTGTTTTTTGTTTTTTTTTAACCCTATCTGGTTGAATAAAAAAATCAAATGTCATACATAGTATAACCACTAGATGGCAGCTTAGGCCTATTTTTAAACAGGATTGAGAAAACTTTGCTGAGAACGCTGTTTTCAGGTATTACTTTTAGTTGTTATTGCATTTGGATGTATATATTTAGACATGTTTGTACCCCTGAAGCTCCTCCATCTACAGAATGAGCTGTATTATAGGACGCAGTGTTTGCGTGTGTGTGTGTTTGCAGAACATCGAGACCCTGAAGACCACGTGCAGCATGCTGGAGGAGCAGGTGGTGGAGCTGGAGAGTCTGAACGATGAGCTCCTGGAGAAGGAAAGACAGTGGGAGAACTGGAGATCCACTCTGGAGGACGAGAAGAACCAGGCGGAGCGCAGGACCCGAGACATGCAGAGACTGCTGGACAACGAGAAGCAGAACAGGTGACGCAAGCACATGGTTACACATGTACAGGATATTTTCAATACAACTTGTATCACAAACAGTGTTGCAAAGTCCGCGGTTTTCCCACCGAATTGGGCTACTTTAACAGTGTTGCCGTGGGTTGTTTTTCATGTCCGCGGGTTGAAGCGACCCCAGTAACGTGATATTTAACCCTTGGAATGCTAATTTTACCAGGGTAATCCCGCCAAAAAAATGCAGATTTTACCCCACGGGACGTGATTTTTACCCCTGACATTTTTGAGTAGCAATTGGGCCCGGTCCCTTATCACAAACCCCCTTGAATTGTCATCATGCTGTGGACGGGCTTAAACTCGACACAGACTAAAGTTTTCTCAGTAGGCAGTGTGGTTTGACGTGTCTGTGTTCCTCCAGGTTGCGAGCGGACCAGCGCAGTACAGAGTCTCGGCAGGCGGTTGAACTGGCCGTACGGGAACACAAGGCTGAGATCGTGGCTTTGCAGCAGGCCCTGAAAGAGCAGAGACTGAAAGCAGAAAGTCTGTCTGATACTGTGAGTTACACAAACACACCCACAATGTTTTATCATGCTTTGCTCCGGCCCTCCGTCTGCGATTATTAATATTCATGCCAATATGGAGTTTAACAAGCCACGATTAGCCGCCACAGCTGATGGAGATTAATTAAACACTGAGGTGCACATGAACACGTCACTGCGCATTAGTTGAACACAGTGAATAACAAAACCCTTCTGTTCCCTCAGATCAGCACTTCTGTTTGACGCGTTGATAGGTTGTGCTGTTGTTATGTGTTGTTTATTGTGTTGTGGTGTTGTTTTCAGCTCAATGACCTGGAGAAGAAACATGCCATGTTGGAGATGAACGCAAGGAGCCTCCAGCAGAAACTTGAGACGGAGAGAGAACTCAAACAAAGACTCATGGAAGAGGTGAAAAACACACACTTGTGTATCTGCTGTATATGGAGACCGGACGTAGACTTGAATTGTTGTCAAATTATAATAATATAATATATTGTATATTGTAATATAATAGAATAAAATAAGACTTAAAACATATATATGTGTAGTATATATGCAAGAAATAATATACGTGTCCTCAATTTATAATTACAGACACTATTATATAATATTGTACATTATATATATTTCAAACACACACATATGTATATATATATATATATATATACATATAAATGCAGTATATGCAAAATAATATACAAAAATATTTATTTACAATATAATATATTGTATTTCATAATATGATAAAATGTATGCAAAATAATTAAGTTATATTAAAAACATATATGCATGTAATATATATGCAAAAATAATACATATCTTCTCAAATTATAATTTTACAGACCCTATAATATAAAATATTGTATTATAATATATATAATCAATATAATCATATTAAAAATTAAAAATATTAAAAACATATATAATATATATATGCAATAAATATGCAATAATTTACATGTCCTCAATTTATAATTGCATACACTATAATATAATATTATTGTATATTATATATAATATATTTCAAACACACATTTATATAGTATATTCAGTGTGTGTGTGTATGTATGTATGTATATATATGTGTGTATATATATATATATATATATATATATATATATATGTATGTATGTGTGTGTATATATATAATATATATATATATATATATATATATATATATATATATATATACAGTATATATTCAAAATAATATACAAAAATATTTTAAAAAGTTAATATTAAAGTTAATATTAAAAACATAATATGCAGTATATATGCAAAAATAATACTTATGTTCTCAAATTATTTTACAGACCCTATAATATAATATAATATAATATAATCTATATGCAAAATTAAGTAAAATCATTAAAAATTAAAAATCATATTAAAAACATATAAAATATATGCAGTATATATGCAATAAATAATCTATATGTTCTCAAATTATAATTACAGACACTATAATATAATATTATATTGTATATTATAATATAATAAAACAATTAAGATAAAGCAAGAAAAAATATATTTATTTATATTTTATGTGCAGTATATGCGCAAAATAATTTTAAAAATATTTATTGCATTTTACACCTGGTTATACTTTAAGTCTGTTATGTCTCAGTTTACACTTGCTGTTAACATCTGTATCAGGTGATCAGACAGACATTTGAGATTTGCAGTGTAAACTCCAGACCACAGTGAAGGAGCATCTGCTAATCTAAATCACTGCAAAAAAACACCCTTGATCACAATGACTGTAAAATACATCTCAAAAACTGAGAAAATGGCTGAAATCAAACACATATAAGCACAAGACATCGCTATTAAGTTGTGAGTGATTCATGTAGTCATTAAATCACAGATCTTGTGAAGTGTTCACATATTACTACCAGGTCTTTTCTGGACTGATGACTGATGGATGTGTGTGTGTGTGTGTGTGTGTGTGTGTGTGTGTGTGTGTGTGTGTGTGTGTGTGTGTCAGCAAGGGAAACTGCAGCAGCAGATGGACCTGCAGAAGACTCATATCTTCAGACTGACGCAGGGGCTGCAGGACGCGCTGGACCAGACCGACCTGCTCAAGACGGAGAGAACCGACCTCGAGTACCAGCTAGAGAACATCCAGGTGTCAACACACACACACACACCCACACACTCACACACACTCACTCACACACACACACTTGTATATGTGGTTTACGGGGACTCTCCATAGACGTAATGGTTTTTATACTGTACAAACTGTACATTCTCTCCCCCTACACTACCCCTACCCCTAAACCTACCCGTCACAGAAAACATTCTGCATTTTTTTAATAAAAAAAAAAAAAAAAAGGCACTGTTTAGTATGTTTGTAGTTCAACTTTAACAATGTGACATATTTCTGCGTGAAACTGAATATGTAGCATGAATAATGTGGAACAGATTGACATAATTATATTATTATAATTATATTTGATTCGGTCATGAAGGATGAGCTGTATTATTATCAGTGGACTCACAGTCAGTCACGGAAAACCTGAAAATATCAAGGAATTTTTAATTGAAATTTACAGTTTGTCAATAGAAAGTAATCCAAGTAAAGTCACAGAAATTTCTGTATATTCTGAGCTCTAAAATGTTTCACTTGCTAATAATTTCTCTTTCTGCACATATTCTCTATAAATTAATCCTTTTCCAGTAATCCTGATGGGAAAATAATGTACATCTTTATTTTGTGACACTGAACAGTCATTAGGGTTAATTAATGTCACATAAGAACTGGTCTTTGTCTTCATGTTCTCCTCGTCTCTCCTCAGGCCGTCTACTCTCATGAGAAAGTGAAAATGGAGGGAACCATCTCACAGCAGACCAAACTCATCGACTTCCTGCAGGCTAAGATGGACCAACCAAGCAAGAAGAAGAAGGTATGAGAGACAGAAGGAGTTTGAAAATGAGAAAGACAGAGACAGGAAGTGTGAGCGACAAGAGGAGGATGTTAATGAGCCCATGACAGCGGCGCGTCTCCTCAGGGTGTCTCAGAGTTCATCTCATTCATAAAATCTCATTACAGTCTGATGTGTGTTTAAGACTCTCAGTGTGTGTGAGAATCTTTATGTTTGATTTAGTCTGTAATGAACCATTTCTCTGTTTTACACCTCTTTCGGAATAATTATTATTATTATTTTAATGTTTTTGAAAGTCTCTTCTGCTCACCAAGGCTGCATTTATTTGATCAAAAATACAGTAAAAACAGAAATAATTTGAAATATTATTCCAATGTAAATCAGCTGTTTTCTATGTGAATATATAGCAAACTGTAATTTATTCCCGTGATCAAAGCTGAATTTTCAGCATCATTACTCCAGTCTTCAGTGTCACATGATCTTTCAGAAATCATGTGTTCTTTGCAGGCTGTATGGACCTTTGAAATAATTGAAATCATGTGATATGGAACTGTAATGTGGTCAAAACCTGTCTGGAACTACTTTAGCTGTTCATTTACTGCAAAACAATTGCATATCTTAGAACATTGGTCAGCCAATCAGAATCAAGCATTCAACAGCCCCGTTGTATAAAGATTAATAATACTGGTTATCAGTCATAATGTGAACATGATTGTCAGCTGTTGTGTGTCATGTGCTCTGTGTGTTTTAGGGTATATTCGGGCGTCGTCGTGAGGAGGTGGGCGTCACTGCTAACGGTGCCACCGCCGTGTCGTCTCAGCCCGCCATGCCTCTCCAGTACAGCGACATGAAGTCGGCGCTGGAGAAAGAGAGATCGCGCTGCTCGGAGCTGGAGGAGGCGCTGCAGAAGATGAGGATCGAGCTGCGCTCCTTACGGGAAGAGGGTGAGACATTCAGTATGTCTTTCCTTTCACTCCAACAACTCCTATTAAACAGCAACACAAATGAATTTGTACTGCGACACAGAGGTTGTGTGCGTTTATCCAGCAGCCGCAATCACAAACAATATAGTGGAGATTCATGTTGGCATTGCTCTAACACACTGTGTAGTATCTGTCTTGCATATTTCCTGCTGTTTCCTTCAGAAGATGTTCATGTAGTTTGATGTTGCTGAGGATCTTCTCTTCTCTGTGTCTCTCAGCGGCTCATTTTAAAGCGCAGGAGCACGTGGCTCCATCCACGCCGGCGTCGGCCCGTCAGCAGATCCTCATGTCGGCCATCGTGAAGTCTCCGGAGCGGCAGCCCAATCCCAGCAGCCTCCTGAACCCGTCCACCTCGGCCCGTCGCAAAGAGAGCTCCACGCCGGAGGGTCAGTACAGTCACGTGACCCTGAAATAAGTCCAAATACAGTTATGTGATTGGTCGTTTCTGAAAATACTGATAGAATAAAGTCTTCAGCTGCAGATATTGTATTCTCTATCGGTCTGGACTTAATGTGAATGATTCATCAGCGCAAATCATTTAAAATACCGCTTCATCACTCCTGTTTCAACAGGTCCAAACTAAAGTGTGTATGTATGTGAGCGCAGGATCACAGTCGTCTCTAGATGAGGAATATTTCAGTAGTTTTTATTTCGAGTTCTCTCTCTGTCGCTCTTCATGTTTCTGTTCTGTCCTGCACTCTTGCTTTCTTTCTGCGTCCTGCTCCGTCGAATCTGAGAGCTGTTTCTCTTCTGCTCTTTCAGAGAAGAGGAGGGTGACGTTTGAAAGTAAGTGTCTTTCTGTCTTCATCTCCGTTTCTGTCACTCATCATCATTTGCTGTTGCTCTGAGATCAGCTCGGATGCATGTAGTTTAGGGTTGATGGGAGTCGGATCTGATGATGAAAAAACACAGAACAGCCTAGCAACTGCATAGCAACACCTTGGCACTGTAGCATCATGAGTTTTGCACAGGCAGATGTTAAAATAGTTTTAATTGCTGTTTGAACTACATATATATTTTTTTAAATTAGTCATTAGTTGTGTGAGTTTTATTTTCAAACACTTTCTCATGTTTGATTTGTGCAGTTCACACACACTTAATCTCTCAGTATTTTTTGCTCAGGATTTCTGCTTTTCCATCTTTCTTTTATTCTTGAGGCTGAAGCGCACGGACCTGCATGTGACCGTCTTCACTCTCGATGTTTCTCTTGGCTTGTTTTGCTCAGATAGAGACGGTCTTGCACATGGTTTTGTTCTGGTCGATGAGGTCGTTGCTCTGCTGCTGGACTGATGATTTCTGACATCATTCACACTCAAGAGGACATTACTAACACATACTAACTGTCTCTCTCTGTGTGTGTGTGTGTGTGTGTGTGTGTGTGTGTGTGTGTGTAGAGTACGGCCGGCGTGTGAAGGAACGAATGCACCACAACATCCCTCATCGCTTCACAGTGGGGCTGAACATGAGGGCGGCAAAATGTGCTGTCTGTCTGGATACTGTTCACTTCGGCCGACAAGCTGCAACGTGCCTGGGTATGAACACACACACACACACACACACAGAAGACAGACACAAACACACACTCAGAACACTGACACACAGACAACAGACACACTCGCACAAACACAGAAAACAGACACAAACACACAGAAAACACACACTTGCACACACAGAAAACACACTCACAGTAAACAAACAAACACACAGAAAACAAACACACACACAGAACACAAACACACTCACACACAGAACGTTGTTGACCTAAAGCACCTTAAAAATATGCTCATGTTAAAAGACGTTCAAGTTTTAAAGAACATGTCTGATGACTTGGTATTTTTACATTCCACTTCCTTGCCGTTTATATTTTTAAATGCAAAAACGCGTTCAGAGTGAACGTGTTTGTACCTTTTAATGATTCTTAAATTTTAAGTAGTAGGAGAGAATTTGTACATGTATCTTTTCTCATCTGCTCCCATCACTCATCTCTTTGTTGACCTTCTGGTCTCGTCTCTCCGTCAGAGTGTCGTACTCTCTGCCACCCTAAGTGTTCTCCGTGTCTGCCCGCGACCTGCGGTCTTCCTGCGGAGTTCGCCTCACACTTCACCGAGGCTCTGTGTCGGGATAAAGCCAGCTCACCCGCCCTGCAGGTCAAAGAGGCGTCGGGTCACGTGCGTCTGGAGGGCTGGATGAAGCAGCCCAGGTGGGGTTATGATGATGGAACTGATGATCGTGTGTGTTTGTATCATGTTGTGGGTCAATTTGACTCGTCGGAACCCGGAAGACTAATTTGCCGGTGGTTCCCTCGAGATTTTCCTATGGGGTTTTATAATGGGTATTTTCAATTTATGAGTAAAATAAGGTCTGTGGAAAACATAACTTGATGATACTTTGACGTTTTGTTCTATAACGTGAACTGCACACACTCACACCCCAAACTGTCTTAACTAGATACATTTTCAAAAATAAACATAACCGCTTCAAAATTTCTATTACAGTTATGAAGTTTGCACATGTTTCATGGTTAAAGCTGGGTTATAATAGTTAACTAAATCCATAGAAAACATTATAACATTAACTGAAATGAAAAAAAATATTAAACTTTTCTCATTTTTGTTTAGTTTAAGTTGAAGTACTAAAATAACTAAAACTTAATTTCGCTGGGAATCGAACCCAGGATTGTGGCATTGCGAGCGTTGTGCGTCTGCGGTTCAGAAAGTGCTTTTCCTGTTTGTTTTGTTTTGTTTTTTTGGTGAATTACATTAAATACTCTTAGGGTCGCACGATAAAATGCCTAGCTTTTTCTAATGCGTGTGTTCAGTCCAGCAGATGGTGTGAAGAGTCATTGAGTGTCTGTGTGTGTGTTTTTGTAGGAATGGTAAGAGGGGGCAGCAGGGCTGGGAGAGGAAGTATGTGGTTCTGGACGGGACTAAAGTATCGATCTACGAGTCCGAGCCGTCAGAAGGTAGACGCTCACTCCATCAGATCACTCGCCGGGGCTGGTTAGGTGTGTGTTCTGAACCCGTGTGTGTGTTTCAGACTCGGTGAAGCCGCAGGAGGAGTTTGAGTTGTGTTTGCCGGACGGTGAGGTGACGGTACACGGAGCCGTCGGAGCCTCTGAACTCATCAACACGGCTAAATCAGGTCAGAGCCTCTCTGAGACGGTTTCTGAATAATGAAATAACTACACATGCATGTGGTTAGAAACATCCTGAGCGTTAGACTTTGATGTGTGTTATTGTCATTTTTTTTAATATGTCTATATCGTTTTTATTTTTTTTATTTCAGTTTTAGTTTTACTTTATTACTTCTCATCAACCAGCTGAAATAAAATAAGTTTAGGTTATAAAGTTAAAATAAAATAAGTTTTTATATATATATATATAATATATATATAATTTTTTTTTTTTAGCTTTTTTTTTCAGTTTACAAAAACAGACAAAATTGTTTTTAATGGTTTTGTAGCATTATTTATATACAATTATAGTATTTTTTATTTAATTTTAATTTATAATTAATTTTAGATTAGCTTTTATTTTTATATTTACAGTTTCATTTTAAAATGAGTTTTTGTTGTAATTTTATGTGATTTTTTTATTATTTTTTTATTATATATATTATTTACTTTACTTATTTCAGTTATTTGTCAAGGCAACGTTTTTCTATATAATAAATAAAGATTTTTTTTGCCTCGTATTTGTCTCCCTAAACCACTGAGTTTTATGTTTATTTCATTTAGTGGCCAACTTAAACCAAGGCAACATTTTTAATTCTTATTAAAGATTTTAAGTAAAAGTTTTCTACTTGTGAGGGCCAAATGTCCTCAAATATTATCTGACTAGTGAGTGTGTGTGTGTGTGTGTGTGTGTGTGTGTGTGTGTGTGTGTGTGTCAGATATCCCGTACGTGCTGAAGCTGGAGTCTCATCCTCACACCACGTGTTGGCCGGGTCAGTCTCTGTACTTCATGGCTCCCAGTTTCCCAGATAAGCAGCGCTGGGTGGCTGTTCTGGAGTCAGTGGTCGCCGGCAGCAGAGGATCCCGGGAGAAAACCGAAGCGGACGCGGTGAGTGGATATTTCCTTCAGAATGATTATTACTCCTGTTTTCTCTTCAGTCTGACCTCATGAAATTGTTTGACAGACACAGATTTCAGAGACATCGAAGGGCTCTGCCTTTTTTAAACCCTGTAGGCTTTAGTTTCTCATGGCTTTTTATTTTTAAGCTATATTTCAATTAACGAAAATGATTTGTAATAATTTTAGTCAACAGGAACAACACTGGATACTGTCTTCCTGCACAAAACACAAGTCTGTCTTAAGGATTATTTTGTCATCTTTTAAGCGTTCACTCTCATATCCATCTGTTTCAGTCACGTTCTGTCAGTTTTTTGCTCATCCGCAATATTTATGAGCAGAATAATGACAGTGAATACAAAAACACATGAACTGAAATACCAAGAAAAGATCGATCAAATCTAACATTCACAGACATTAATTTTTATTTATTTATTTATATTGTCTAACGCTGTGAGTGTGATTGTGTTCTGAACGCTGTAGGCCGGTGTTAAACGTCAGAAGACTCTCTCGCCGCTGGTTCAGGTAATCACATGTTTGAGGGAAGCTCACACACACACGTGTGTGTTTCCCAGCATGCCCCTCTGTCTGGTGGCCGTGTTGCTTGCATCATCAGACCGTCAGGTCACGTTCTCATCTCTGCGCTTCAGGAAACTGAATGAATGTCGCTGTACATCATCTGCAGACTCCAGTGTTTCCTGCAGTTGTGAGCTTGCAGACAGTGCTCTTGAGAAACAACAATAGTCTTGACATTGTGACCGTCTCACATCAACACACATGCAGTCTGATTCACTAACAAATGATTCTTATGAGTCAGTTCATTTTAAATGAATCTCTTAATGGATTCATTCACGCTGCAAGTTGAAGTGCTCATTCATTGTTTTTTTGTTTTGTTGTTCACAACATTTGAGACATGATATTAATATTTATTAAATAAATTAGGAATTTATGTACTTTTGTTCACATCTGTATCCAGGATTTAGTCTATAGAGATGGTAACATGAGATTAATAGTTTAAAAAACCTATTTAAATTATTATTATTATTATTATTTTTTTTATTATTTATTACTATATTTTGAATGATGTTGAGTGATGTATAGGTAGATTGTTTATTTTAGCAATGTTGAATAATTGTATAAATTAGATAATAAAAATAAACCCACCAACTCCACATAATTCAACATTGTTAATGAAAATAATAATTAAAAAAATGATAATATACCCACAACCTATACATAATTCAACATTGTAAAGAAAAAAAGATAATAAAAATAAACCCACCGCCTAGATATAATTCAACATTTAAAAAAAAAAGTAATAAAAATAAATTCAGCACCTCTACATGTTGAATATTTAATGTTGTTGTAATAAATTTTAAACTGTTGAATAATGTGTTGATGGTGTGTGAAGTAAAGAATGATATTTCTATAAAAGATAACAGGGAAATCATTGGTCAGGACGTGTGGGAATGACATTTATGTTTTAAAGTGCAGCACTGTAGAAGCAGTGAGACGTGACGCATCATTTGAGATGATATACATCAATATTTATGAAATTCACAGTTTATTTACTTTTGTTCACGTCTGAAACTCACTTCAGTAGGAAACACTGGCTGATCCTGAACGCTCTCAGTCTGTCTCGAACACGTGCGCTTGGCTCCAGCATTCAAAGCTCCTTTACTCAGTGAACTGTGTGACTGTGGTGTTTTCATCTTCCATCTCTGTCTCTCTGTCTTTCTCTGTACAGAAGCTGCTGGGAAACTCTCTGTTGAAGCTGGAGGGAGACGATCGGCTGGATATAAACTGTACTTTACCCCTGACGGACCAGGTACAGCAACACTAGACATTCGACGGAGCATTCGACTAATGAACATGTTGTTAAGAGATTCTAGAGTTGTACAGTATACCCGTGTTATCATAGCATTGTGATGCCCAAGCCTAAAAAAAAATTTATAAAACAAAAAATAATAAATAATTTAAATAAACCCACCACCTACACATAATTCAACATTGTAAATAAAAAAAAAAAAAATATATATATATATATATGTATATATAGAGGCAAAATGGCAGTAAATTATTCATAATTCACGGATACTTCCTTATTCATATATATATATATTTATGCATGTATATAATTTTATAATGCGATATATTTACACGGAAAATTGAGAGGTAACAGCATAAACAAATAAAATATTACATCTTTTTTGTGTTTTATTTACAAAAAATGAAACAAAATTATTTATTTTCTTAAATAAATACAAAAGTATTTTAATTTTAGATATTTATGTTTTAACGAATGATTACTTTAATTTATTATTACTACTATTATTTTTACTTTTTACCTTTTCAAAACCTGATGTAATGTTTAATATACTTACATAATTTTTACATCAATATGGTAAAAGATTATCCTATTCAAATGATTGTGGTAAACACGTTAGATCTGAAAGTACTCAGATTACATTACCTATAATCTGTAATGTAATAATTACGTTACTAACTACAATTTTCATCATGTAATTTGCATGCAGTAATGGACTACAATTTGTAAGTAGTCTACTCAGCACTGTGTGTGAATGTATATATGTGTGTATAAATATATATATAGCAATGTTGAATAATTGTTAATAAACCCACTACCTATACATTAATCAATATTTTTAAATAAAATAATAAAACTAAAAAGTAAATGCATAAGAAAAATAAACCCACCACCTATACATGTTGATTAATTAATGTTGAAGCACATTTTAACAATGTTGAATAATGTGTATGTGGTTGATGAAATCAGTGATACTTATAAAAAAACAAGAAAATTCATTGGTCAGGAGGTGTGGCAGTGATATTTGTGTTTTAAACTGCAGTACTCATGTAAAAGCTGTGAGAAAAGCGGTGCCAGCAGAACAACGAGCTCATGCATCCTGACGGATCTGATCCCGTGACCGTGTGTGTGTGTTTCAGATCGTGCTGGTGGGCTCAGAGGAGGGTCTGTACGCCCTGAACGTCATCAAGAACTCGCTCACACACATCCCGGGACTCGACTCTGTGTTCCAGATACAGATTCTGAAAGAGCTCGACAAACTGCTCATGATCACCGGTCAGTGCTCATTCACATTTATGTGCTGTATTGGCTGAATTATTAGAGGTTAAAGGGTTAGTTCGCCCAAAAATTTAAATTCAGTCATTAATTACTCACCCTCATGTCGTTCCACACCCGTAAGACCTTCGTTCATCTTCAGAACACAAATTAAGATATTTTTGATGAAATCCGATGGCTTAGCTTTATACAACACGGACTGTTTCAAAGCAGCTTCACTGTAATAAACAAGAAAATAACAGTGTTAATGTTGCAAAGTTCATTAGTTATGAAGCAAACTCACTTCATAGTGTTGTTATTCTGCCCAATTCATTTAAAGGTTTGTTCTCATCCAATATTATGGATAATATTCCTGAACATGAAGTGTGTGTGTGCAGGTGAGGAGCGCGCTCTGTGTCTGGTGGACATTAAGCGGGTGAAACAGTCTCTGGCTCAGTCTCATCTGCCGGCGCAGCCTGATCTCAGTCCCTACATCTTTGAGGCGGTGAAGGGCTGCCATCTCTTCGCTTCTGGAAAGGTGAAGCATTCACACGACCCCTGTGACCCATCGACTGCACACAGCATATCATGTGTTTGATGCCCCAGTTATATTTAGTTGTAGTTGTCTATAAGGCTGTTACACTGTCCTGTTAAAAGAATCTTCCAAATGTATGAATGTAAATGTTTTGAATATTTTAAATTACTCTCATTTTTGAAGTGAAATGGGTTGTGAACAGTTTCACATTGACTTTAAGTTGTATTGAACCTGGAAGATTATTTCCTACATCCACAGATCCTTCATCTAGATACAGTAGGATCAATGAGATTTCACTTTTACGCTTTAATCTGAGTTACAATTTTATAGCATTAGCAATTTTAGTACTTTAATTTCATCTTCTATTAGTTGGCAAAACAACATTTCTAATTTTGTACGTTTTTCATCTAATATTTATATTTTATTTCAGCGTTATTTCAATGAACAAAAACACCCCTGTGACCAAAATCATGATGTTATTTTAGTATTATTTATATACAATTATGGTTTTTGTTTTGAATTAGCTTTTGTTTTTATATTTTCAATTTTAGTTTAATTTGTCATTATTTTATTAATAATGATATTTAGTTTTAATTTGTTTTATTTCAGTTTTAGTTTTAGTTCAGCTTAAACTTATTTCAGTTTATTGCCAAGGCAGTATTTCTAAGTTTCATTTTGTTTTAAGTTTTTCATCTAATATTGTTATTTTATGTATTGTTTATTTTATGTACTATTATGTTTTGAATTAGCTTTAATTTAGTTTTTTGTGCTTTTGTCATTTTTATAAGTTTTATTTATAAGTAGTTATTAAATATTACTTTATTTTTACTTTATATTTATTATGTATTTATTACTTTTTATACTTTAAATTTTAGTTTAGTTTAATTTTTAGTAATTTTATGTGCTTTTGTTATTTTTTTAGAAGTAGTTATTAAATATTACGTTATATTTACTATATATTTATTAAATATATTTATATTTATTACTATGTATTTTTTAATTTTAGTTTAATTTATTATAAACTTATTTCAGTTTATTGCCAAGGCAACATTTCTAATTTTAGTTTATTTTATGTTTTTAATCTAATATTTTATTTTATTTCAGATTTATTTCAATTTACAAAAATGTTTTAAATGGTTTTAGTTAATGATAATGATTACGCATGTGTACATCTGTTGGTTTATCAGTATACTGAAGAATGAAGCGTGTGTTTCAGATTGACTCTGGCATGTGTATCTGTGCCGCGATGCCCAATAAAATCACCATCCTGCGCTTCAACGACGCGCTCAACAAGTTCTGCATCAGAAAGGTGACGTATAAAGAACCTCTTCGTGAACGACAGACACGCACGTTTCAAGTGCCCCAGTTATGACCTTTCATGTAGTGTGTAATGATGCTGTTTGTGAATGTAAAAGCTCTGCAAAGTTTCACAGATCAGATAAATGGAGTTTAGAAAGAAAGAATCGATTCTGAACTGAAACGAGTCATCAGTAATTCAGTCTCACTTCCTGCTGAACCTGCGTATGTTTGTAACTAATTTGCATAATGCCAGCCCATTGGCTGCCTGTGAACAGCGTCTCTTTGCCCCGCCCTCATCACTGTAGTTGTATCTGAGACTGGAAGAGTTTGGTTCGTGTTGTTCATGTGGAGAAGACCAAAGCAAATCCACTTTGATGAGATTGATACGGTAAAACAGTGATTACTGTTCATATCACTGCGAATCAAGTGCTGAGATTCAGATATGCTAATGAGCGTTTGGTTTCTGACCAATCAGAGCAGAGCAGGCTCTCAGAAAGGCGGGGTTTAGAGAGACCGAATCTTCGAATGAAGCGTTTCAGACACTGAGAGAAAAGAGCTGATGCTGCAGTGGATATTATGAGAAAATTAAAGTGTTTTTTTGACCTTTGATGCTTGTAAACCTGTTTTAGGAGACTCCAAAACAACATTAGGAGCCTTTAAAATAGCAATAAAAGTGCACTTTAACTTCCTCCATTGATGTGTGTATCTGCTGCTCTTCTCCGCAGGAGATCGAGACGTCCGAACCCTGCAGCTGCATTCACTTCACAGGATACAGCATCATCATCGGCACCAATAAGTTCTATGAGATTGAGATGAAGCAGTACGTTCTGGAAGGTGAGATGATGGACACACAACTGTCTGTTTCACTCCACTGCACCAGTGCTGCTGTTGAACTGACCCGACGTGTGTGTTTGTTCAGAGTTTCTGGATAAGAACGACGTGACGTTGGCCTCGGCCGTGTTCGCCGCCTCCTCCCACAGTTTCCCCATCTCCATCATCCAGGTGTCCAGCGCGCCGCAGAAAGTCGAGTATCTGCTCTGCTTCCACGGTGCGTGTGTGAACGTGACCACTGTGTGAGATGGTGGACGTGTTTGTGAATCTGTGTTTGACCAGTGTGTGTCGTTGCTTGTAGAGTTTGGCGTGTTTGTGGACGCCTACGGCCGCAGGAGTCGCAGCGATGACATCAAATGGAGCCGCCTGCCTCTGTCCTTCGGTAAAACTTTATCAAAATGAATCCGTTTTATTCAGTCAGTAGTTTAGTTTAGTTTAGACCAGTTCACACCAAGAGCAACACAGAAAAGCAGAACAAATCACAGGGAAACTGTTTACACCAACAAACAAGTCACACTATACTGAAAGAAATGAATAAATTTTATATATATATATATATATAACATAATGTATTTATATAATATGTAATTTATTTGAATGAATATAAATGTTTTTTACATTAACATATTTGATTATATATTAAATCCTGTATTTAAATATTTGTAATATATGTTATGTATAATATATATTATAATACTTATATAATGTGATGAGTCCATTTATGTAATTTGCATGTAATATATTTACTTGTGTATATAATATACACTACCATTCAAAAGTTTGGAGTCGGTAAGTTTTTTTTTTAATGTTTTTGAAAAGTATTTTCTGCTCACCAAGGCTGCATTTATTTAATCAAAAATACAGTAAAAATGTGAAATATTATTACAATTTCAAATAGCTGTTGTCTATGTGAATATATTGTAAACTGTAATTTATTCCTTTGATCAAAGCTGAATTTTCAGCATCAGTTGTGCTGTTTCTCAATCTTGTTCGATGCTGAGATTTTCACTCACATGAAATTAAATTAACTCTATTTACTGTCTTAATTCATGTTTCTGGTCTTATTGCGAATGATTCATTGGTGCTCTTTTATTTCTGAAGAATAAAATAAAAATGTTGTTCTAATAATTCTGTTAAATATCTGTTCAGGCCTCGTTTTAGCAGTCTCACATTGAGCTCCGCCTCTATTCAGATATCAAACACACTTTATCACATCAGCTCCTGATGGATGAAACCAAATCCTGTGTGTTTCTCCACAGCGTACAGAGAGCCGTACCTGTTTGTCACGTACTTCAACTCTCTGGACGTCATCGAGGTTCAGAGTCACTCTGCGCTCGGGTAAAACTGCCGCCCAGTATATTTTTTTTGTTATGGTTTTGTTCTTGATGTTTGTTGGAGACACTGAATCGAGTGCTGTGTGTGTTCAGGCCACATGCTTATGCACACCTGGACATTCCCAACCCACGTTACCTGGGTCCCGCCATCTCGTCCGGCGCCGTGTATCTGGCCTCGTCCTACCAGAACAAGCTGCGTGTCATTTGCTGCAAAGGCAATCTGAGCCAAGAGGGATCGAGCGCAGAACCACAGAGAAACGGCTCCACCCGCAGGTCAGTGCTTTGAGTACATGTGGCGCTTCCTGTCATGTGATTTCACTGGATGAATTTCTGATAAATATTTTGTGTGTGTGTGTATATAAACAATATTACTGCCCACTATCGACCTCATATATGGTCAGACACTTGCATGTTTCATTATATTGTTAACATTTTACCAAAATCAAGCTCAAATAGGGTTACAACGTTTATGTTATAAAAGATGAAGTGCTTCACACAGGCTATTTAAGACAGTATTGGCTATGACTCGATGCCAAATGCTAGACTAGGACACTCTCCTCAAATACATAAATCATTAGCCTTTACATATATATATATATATATATATATATATATATATATATATATATACCTGAACAGATATATATAGTGTTTCTTGAGTGAATAAAACGCTGTACTTATTCAAACAAACAGTTCTTTATTTACCATTGCATTGCAAACAAGCAGAGACGCTCCAAACTGCGTGCAGCACTTCAGTCACGATAGAGGAGGGGTGGAGTTATGAGGTTTGACTGACAGTTTGAGAAGCCAATGGAGTTACAAGGTTTAGTCACAAGCTCTTTTAATACCTTTCATTAGTTAAATACTTGCAAAACCCACAGTCGGACATAAAGAGTGACCAATAGTAATGATTTATGGGGAAAAAGACGAAATATGGAGATATGAGGTTCCTGCCCGGTAGTGACAAGATACACAATACTTTATTTACAATAAGGTTTTATTTGTTAACATTAGTTTATTACATTAGTTCACATGAGATTAATAAATACTGTAAAAAATATATTGCTCATTGTTTGTTTATATTAGCTAATGCAAATGTTAACAAATGAGACCTTATTGTAAAGTGTGCGTATGACTAAAATAATAATACTTATTATTATTATTATTATTATTTTAATTATGATTATTATAATTAAAAATATTAAAATAAGAAATATATTGTAATAATGCTATTGTACTGTAAAAAAAAAACTTAAATATTTAATAAAATGAAAATAACAACTGTAAAATTACAATACTAATTTATTTCTTAATTTATTCTTTCAAATGTTAAACCATAGAGCTTTTATTTTGGCGGGAAACTGCAGGGAGATCTTAAAGCTTCTCTTTTGTTGACAGCAGATTTACATGTGATTATCATTACAAATCTGGAAGTTGGTTGGGCTTTCAAATGCATGTTAAATCAACTCAAACTGAGACACTGAGCTGCACGTGTGTAAATGAGACACGCAGTTCATCGTTTCATTTAATTAAATTGATAAATTGCTAAATTTTGGTCTCATTTTCATTAATCCTGCAGCTCTTATGATCAGTAACAAGACACGAGAAACACCGACAGTTTGACATCAGATCTGACGAGGAAGGCGTTCAGTGAATAATGATTTAAATGTGTCAGCTTCATCTGACTGAACGACACCATGTGACCTGAAGTCTGGCTGTAATTGGTTCAAAGGTTCTGACTGTTTCTCTCTTCTTTACAGGAAGAAAAGTGCTTTCTTTATATGTGCAAAGGAGTGACTGAGCATGAGCGTTTTTACCTGTGAACTGAGTGATGAATAAAGTGTTTTTAAAGACAATATTCTGAACCACTGAGCATGTGACTAGTTTTAATGTGACGCTCTGAACACTGTAATATTTTAAGGCATAGGGTTAAAATATCACCATACTTTCCCCAGTTGATTGATCACAGTACATTAAGACAATGGTTGTGTATTACCGAAACATAATGTTTAAATATGATTGTTTTTCATAGATTTATTGTGATGAATGCGGCACGTTTTCTTCCTCAGCTCTGATTACATCATGATATCAGGTGTTTTGAGAAGCTCTTGTTCATGATTTATCATGTTATTTAAAATATGTTGAAATATTATGGATATGGCGGATGAGGAGCCGTGTTTCTTGGTAAGTAGTCCTGTGATGTGAACCGGTTTAGTAGCGCACATGATGAATGGTGTTCACTGGTCTGATGGGTGTGTGCTTCATTATCAGCTCTGGATGTGTCACATTAATAACTCTTCTCACTGGTGAATGTCTGTCAGGTGACTGTAAACTGTATTCTGTGTTTTTAAACCGTTTATCAATGTATCCATGTATAGTTTCCTCCAGGTACTGTTTAATAAATTAAGTTATATGGTTGTCGTAGTAGATTTCTGTGAAGGACTCACTTGGACTGTTTCTCTCCCCGCAGCCCAAACAAGCGCGGTCCTCCCTCCTACAACGAGCACATCTCCAAGCGTCTGGCCGCCATGCCTGCCGTACAGGAAGGACTCCACCAGCCCGGGACGCCCCACCGCTACCGCGAGGCTCGCACAGAGTTCCGGCGGGACAAGTCGCCCGCGCGCCCCCTCGACAGAGAGAAGTCGCCGGGCCGGCTGGAGAGGTCGCCCGGGAGGATGATGGACCCTCGGCTGGACCGTTCGCCGGGCCGCGTCATGGACCTGCGCAGGGAGAGGTCGCCCGGCCGGGCGTTTGAGGAGCCCCGTCAGAGACTGCACACGGGATCGGCACGAACGCCCATCAACACTGTTAACAAGGTCAGGACGACTGAACACACACACACAACTTTACTAGCGAGATGCTGGTTTGCTTTATCCAGCCAAGAAATGTAGTTTGCGTATCATCTGGCCATACAGAGGCGTTCGTTCAGTGTGATGCGTGAGGGCTCTTCACAAACAATCACAGAGCTGAAGGAGGACATTTGTACAATTATACAAAAAAAGACTTTTTCTTGCTAAAAAAGTTTATGTAAAAATCTGTGTTTGTGTGTCCAGCAGGTGTGGGATCAGTCGTCGGTGTAAGTGACGTCTTCAGAAGAACCACAACAGGAAGCACGTGTCATCAGATCCCGTACGGATGTGGGAAACTCACAGCACAACGTCCCGCACCACATGACCACACAGATCTGGCCAGCGTTTACTAGTGCTAACATTTCCAAACAACACTAACACACAGACGGGAGGACGGGAGTTTTGCCTGTTGTTTGTCTTGATTTTCCTGTCCTTTCTCTTTTTACTTCCCTCTGTTTCTGATGGAAGCTTGTTTCTGCCACAGAATACAAAAATAAGACTTTTTAATCTTACAATTCTGACCTTTTCTCACAATTGCAAGTTTATATCTTTCATTTGCAAGTTATAAACTCGTTATTGTTTGAGTTTACATCTCGTAATTCTGAGTTTACGCTTCACAATTTATACTTCTTTTTCTTCCGACATGGAAAAAGGGAATTAAATAGGCATTTTTTAACTTTTTATCTCACAATTCTGACAGGTTTTTCTCACAATTGCAAGAAAAAAAATTCAAAATTGTCAGATAAAAAGTCTCGCAATTCTGCGAAAATGAATTGCGAGTTATTTTTAAAATTCAGACTGTCCACAGAATTACGAGTTTATATCTCACAATTCTGAATTTCAGGAAAAAATGAGTGTGAGATAAAGTCGCAATTACCTTTTTTATTTTTTTATTCCATAGTGAAAAGAAAAAAACAGAATTGCGAGATCTTAGAATTCAGAGAAAAGATATAAACTTGCAATTGTGAAGAAAAAAGTCTGAATTGTGAGATAAAACATCACATTTACCTTCTATTTTAAGTTATAAACTCATTATTGTGAGTTTACATCTCTGAATTCTGAGTTTACATTTCACAATTCAGATTTCTTTTGCTTCCGACATGGAAAAAAGGAAATTAAAAAGTTATTTTTAAATTTTTAACTCCCAATTCTGAGGTTATATTGCGCTGAATTGCGAGAAAAAATCTAAATTGTCAAAAAGTTTACATTTCGCAAGTCTTGCTTTTTTCACAGAATTTTAAAACATAAACTCAATTTTTTAAAACATTTTATCTCACAATTCTGTATTACAGGAAAAATTCGCAATTTCCTTTATTTTTTTTATTCCATGGTGAAAAGAAAAAAACAGAATTGCGAGATTTTAGAATTCATAGAAACTTGCAAGAAATAAACTTGCAATTGTGAGGAAAAAAGTTGTATATTTTTTTTTATTCCGTGGCAGAAATAAGTTTCCATCGCTTCCTCTTCATTTCCTTGACTCTCTCCCTCTCTCTTCCCACACTACCCACAATCCCCGGCGACAGCGTAGCGTCCGTCTCGACGGAAGGGAATCTTTGTAAACCTTCAGAATGTCACATGTGACCCTTGTAAATACGCCCACAGGATGTTTTTTATAAGACGATATCAAAGCGAATCGCGAGGCGGGTCTATTTTTGTTAAAAACGAAGCGCGAGGAACTGGTTTGTAACGCGCCCCCGACTGGATGTCTCAATCTGAACATTTTGCTTGAATCAAGCTGGCGTGTTTTCGTCGTGTCACGTACCGGCTTCTCCAGCTCCGGTGTTCGGTGTCGTGTTGGGAGCTTTACCCAGAACTCTTGTCGTAGTAAATCGTCTGCTTTTCTCAATAGCACAGACCGAGAATGCCATGATGAACTCAGGATCAGAATGTATGAATCCTAAAGGAATCGCTCTCGTATCTTTCCACAGACGAAGTGCCCTGTAAAGCAGCGATCGACGCTATTTCCGCGCAGCCGTGATGATGTATTGAGCGCGTTCAACTCCATTCGTGCGGTGACGTCTCGTTCTGTCGCATGGAGACGTTGTGACGGGTTTGTTCTGTTCCCGCTTCTCATTTCTGTTCCCTGTATAACTTGATGCACTTCATTCTGCGCTAATCGATGCTGATGTTAACCCACTGCTGACCAGAGATGTAGCCTTTCTTGTTTTATCAGTTTTTTTTTTTATGATTATGGTCCAATAGCATTATCTATAGCCACTAATAAACAAAAGTTCTATCTTTATCCGAGCCTCTGCGTCGTTCTTCAGTCTGTTTTAATGTCAGTGTGACTCATTTGACTTTCATAATCATATTTTCAGGTGAAACTGGATTTTCGGTGAGACTACATGTAGGATGGGACTTGATTTTCACCTTCAGGAATTAACTGAATGGTGGAAAGAGTCTCTGTCTGACAGGTGAGTGAAAAATAAGAGGGATTGATGACATCAAAGACGTTCCTGAGAAACTTTGATGAAAGAAGAATGGATTGAGTCAGACCAGGAACATTTATTAAGAAAGTAAAGAGTCGTGTTGACTGAATAACCCTCCGAATGCATTAAAAACTACACATGAGATTATAAAACAGTAATAACTTAATATTTTTCAACTAAAACTATATTGTATTTAATCAGTAACTTCTCATTAATGAGTGAATGCACACAAGTTTTGAATGTTACCTTGTTTTTACCATGCTATTCATTTTACCCTCTTTATTAATTTAAAAAATTGAGAAATTCTCTGAAATATTTCAAGAACTACAACAAAAACCAGTGTGATGCAAGAAAAGATATATTTTTTTTATGAATATTTATGAGAAATTTTATTTGAATATATCATCAGATGAAATTTATGAGCATATAACATGAGAATTACCAGTATGAACTCCATTAACTTCAATGGATTTAAACTCGACTAAATTTATGAAACCTGCATTTTCTTCTTGTGACAAAACATCAGTATTACTCTGAAATGTTTTCAAACATAATATATTTGTTTTACTTGCATAAACTTTTACTTTCATATGAAAAAATGATGATAAACAGCTTGAATCTCATTTTCATTCGTTCATCAGTTTTTGGCAGTGGAGTAAAATTTGGACTTTTTCTTTTCCAAACCCTCGTTCCTTTTTAGTTTAGACTATTTGGTCTGTGAACTTTTGCTCTACAAACACAAAGACATTTGTCATTTTATTTTAATTTCAGACTTATTGTGTTCATGCGTGAGCTTGTTTATAAACAAGTGGGAAGGTAAAAGTGTGTGTGTGTGTGTGTGGGAAAGAGGCTAAATGTATTGTACAGAAGTCATTTGAGACAAATCTAACTAATACATGTTAAAAAAAACAAACAGCATAATTTCATGTGTAAAGCCACAATTCACTTTCAGGTCAAAATGGACTTGAATGCAAAGGGTGTAACAATTTACTGTAGTTTAAATGATTATATCTCTTACATTAAAAAAAATAAATAAATGAAGTGTATTTTGACAGTCTTAATCCTTGTGAGTCAATTAAAAAAAAGTTACACATGGGTCCAAAGAGGACACAAATATCCATGTCAAAAAACTGTCATAAACATTTGAATCTTGGGAGCACAGACTTAAGTTTGGTCTCATTTTGGCAGATTATTGTTGAAGTAAAAGTTTAAAAAGTGAAATAAAAAAGTTATAGAAGTTTAAGTTTATGCAAATTATTTATAAACAATATTTTATATAAAATATATATTTTATGAAACATGTTGAACTCTAAATCTGCTAGAAAATCAAAGCCATAAATCTAAATAAGTTGTGAGAGTTGTGTGCTGTTTTATCTTTTTCTTACTTGCTGTGAAAATTAATGGGCAAAATAAACAGTGGGGAAAAAACACTTAAATTAAAAGTTGTTATACTGTTTTTAAGCCTATTAAATGTTAAAAATAATGGCTTTTAAATATGCTACAATGCTGAAGGGCAGTAATCAGTTTACTTGATTATCCATACCTCATTTTTCTAGAAAGATCATGAGTCTCAAATATGATCATCAGGCTTTTGTCTAAATGTTCAAGAAACTTACATTTAAAAAAAATTAGAAGTTATTATTTTATCTGTCAGGCTTTAGGGTTAAAGTAGTAAATTCTCTATATAATTCAAGTAAGTTGGACATTTTAAACCACGAGTAGAGGTTTATTAACTATGTTAAAAATGACCCTAAATCAACAAGTTCACATTTAGCAATCCGAGCACAGGAACAATCCTGTTTTTTCACTACGAGCATCAATGAAACAGTCAGACGCGGCTCAGGTTGGCAGTGTGTTGTGCTTTAATTTACTCACACAAACGCCGCAGGCTCCATAAGCGACAGCGTTAGCAGCAGCAGCTCGTACAAACTGTCCAACACAGAGAGGAAAGACAGCAGCATTGCATTGTGGGAGATTTCATCAGGGCAAATACAACCCGCCCCTCGACCAGACAGCAAAGCGACAGCAGACACGTTTGAGATGTCGTCACACGGATCTTCTCCGATTAAGAAGATCCTGTGCGTATTGCTCAAGTTCGTCAAGCGTCCATTGCATTGGCTGTACACGTGACATAATATACATACAAATCTCATGTACACAGATTCAAGTGTGCAAAACTCCTCCGGCGCTCCTCGTTTCTGATCTGCAAAGTCAGACCGAATCAATCCGGGGTCCAGAGAAGATGATTAAAGTACTACAGGAATAGTTCACAGAAATTAAAGTTCTGTCATCGTTTTCTCACCCTCAAACCTGTTAGTTTCTGTCTTCAGCGCAAGACGTCTGAACAACTTCTGCTTGAGATGAGCCTGATTTAACTTTCAGATCTCAAATCTCATTTGCATATGTTCAATAGTGCACTATATGTATGAACTATGTGTGTGTGTGTGTGTATATATATATATATATATATATATATATATTTTTTTTTTTTTTTTTTTTAAGCATGACCATCAAATAATCAAAACATGATCAGGGAGTGGATTCACGAAACATTAAGAGTAAAGCTAAGAATATTTTGTATTCCCAAAAACATTTAAGAATGTTCTAAAGTCAAAATTTAAGAATTTGAATTTCTGAAAATAATGTTCTTAAAAAAATCATCATGCATAACTTCTGAAAGTTAGTATAACCGCCAGCTTGTCTTGTAATATCAAGCATTAAAATATAACACTTGCTACTTAGGATGCAAATTACTATTAATATATTACTAGCGATGTGCATGAAATTTCTGAAGATTGATAATGTAAACACAGATTGGTCATGATTATGTGACGTGACTTTGAATAAATTCGCAGCATTTGATTTGATAATCGCACTAAGCTGTATCGTGATTTCAGTTTTATTTTGATTAAACATTGTTATTAGCGACACCGGTGGCCAGAAACGTATTACTCGTGCACACGTCCCGTACGTTTCAATGACCCGATATACTCGCTGCGAAGGTCTTTTTCGTTCTTCGTTTAGAAGTAAAAAGTTGGAAATGGCTTCGCAGCGATATACTGTTAAAGAACATCCCGACGCCGTCCTGCTGCTGAGAGCGATCAATGAAAAACGTTTACTGAATAAATCCTTTGATGCTCAACAATAAATTCAGGCGAGGCTGTGATTGGATAACTGGACTAACCAGCGGACCAATCGCATCGCAGCATCTCAGATGTTGGTTTGGTGGTTCTGAAACACCAGAATGATTTGGTTTAATTCCCTCCAGAAGCGTCTCACACGACTGTGTTCCCAAACACCAGCATCCGAACGCAAGATCACATGACAGCGTTTGTGTTTCATGAGACGAAACTCATTTAGGATGGAGAAAAAAAAAGAGCCCGATTGCAGCAACTTACATTTTTATTACTGATATTTTGCGCCAATTTCCCAGGAAGTGGCGATTTTGTTCTCTCGAACACGAGATGGAAACTCTGCTTTATTTACAAATGTGTCATGCGATGTTCCAATTTTGTGCACAAGTTAAATTTGCAACTTTGGATGGAAACAGCTATTTTCTTCTTAAGAACATCTCAAGTAAATATTTGAGAGTTTTTCAGGAATTGCACTGAAGAAGACTCCTACAAACTTGAAATGTATCTTAAGAAATGTCTTAACTTCTTTCTTAACTCTTTGATGGAATTTTCTGGCGAACCATGTTTTCGTTGTTATACAGTAGGGGGCGCTGTTACACATCTTCTGAACGAGTCCAGAATCTCCAGATCAAAACACAGGTGAAGCAGAAACAAGCGATAGAAGCATTGCTGACGCACATGTTATAGTCTTTGAAAAAAATGCTCAGATTTGGTTCAAAATGTTGCTTTTGATCTGTACTCTTTCAGAAGGTGCAATAGCGCCCCCTACCATATAACAGTGAAAACATGGAAAGCTGGAAAATTCTGTCAATGGTGAGGAAAGAGTTCAGAAGATTTTCATGAATCCAGTCCCTGAACTCTCGTCAAGCCAGTCGAGACAAAAATAGTGTGCTTGCTTATTATAAAAAAGACGGCCTTTGAGGTGTTGATCGAGTCTTCGGCAAGAACCGCCGTGCAATCCGATAAACACATCAGATAAAAGGTCTGTCATTTTCTTCTTGAGAAAAAAAAAATTTCTTAAGAAAATATCTGAGAACTTTTCAGGAATTGCACTCTTACGAACTTCTTAGAGAAATTTCTTAGGAATATTTTCGTGAATCCAGCCCCGGATGTTAAACATTTCCTTTTGTGATCCACAGAAGAAAGTCATACCATATCATATATACTTGAGATTCACAAAGACGGTGAGCTCATATTAATATGAATGGGAAAAAGTGCAACGCGCAATATGGCGGAATAAGTCCCGCCTTCTAAATAAAAAAAAAAAAGAGGTGTTTCTAAGATGGCCGCCAAGTGAAATGACTTGACCTAAAGGTACTTTGGTCAAACGGAACGACGTGAGGGTGAGTAAATGATGACCGAACGATCGTTTCAGGCGATCTACATCCCTTTAACGCTGACGTTGAGCCCGTTCTGGGCTCCTCACAAGTCAGTTTATTTGGGCTCTGAGTCTCTCAGTTGGAGCTGGCAGTGATGGGCTTCTCCAGCTCGAGGTCGGCAGGAGGGAGCGCCGGGGGAACGGCTGAGGGCCGGAGGTGCCCATAACACGCCTGGCACACGTGGTTTGGCTCACGGAGCTGTTGACTCGGTACCGCCACCTTCTGGTCGCAGCAGCTGGCGCAGAACACGTTCCCACAGTTCCTGCAGGGGCGAGAGAGTGAGGAATTCAAACTTCTAATGTACTTTAGTTTCGCATAATTCACACGAAATGGACTTGAGTTTGGTTCACTGGTGTGAAATCTGAGTTCAGAACACAACTGGATTTGCAGCAAAAGCTCTAGTGTGAGAACAAGCATTCGCTGCTACAGGTGGTTACAGTGGAGGATGATGTCAATGTGAAATGATACGCAGTGTGACACTGGTTTAGGTGAGGAGGGAAAGAAGGATGGACAGACAGAAGAAGTGAAGGAGGAAGAGCAGGAGAGTCTCACCAGGCCTCATCAACCGGCTCTCTGCCACTGCAGCAGAACGAGAGAGAGAGAGAGACACGGGTCAGACGGCAGTCACACTTTACACGACACCGCTTTCAACTAAAAACAGACAAACTTTTTATGCATTTTGGCTGTTCATTTACTCGACAATGGAAACAACAAGTGCAAGTTTTTGAAATCGATACCGTTATCGTCTCTGTGTAAACTACAAAAATGCAAATTTGTGACGTCATGGGTATTTCGTGTTCACTTTACAAAGTGACGTCGCCATCTACTGGCCTAGCAGCAGAATACAGCGTTTTTAGTGGTTTTTGCGGATCCGTGTGAACGGGATCATTTTGACAGTGTTGTTGTCTGTACACTAAAAACACAAAGGAAAAACGTTTCCGTTTTTACTACATCATTGTCGTGTGAACGTACCCTCTGATTCAGTGAGCTGCGCTACATATGGAACATAACAGAACCTCATATTAAATATATTAAAATTAATTTATATATATTAAATGAATCAACCACAATTAATTTTGTGATTACAGAAGTTCAAGAACTGGGGGAAAAATAGGTTACGTTCTTTTCTTTTTCTTAAACTTTTTAATAAATAAATAGTATATTAAATTTAAATTCAGTTCAATTATAAATTAAACTCTTTAAAGTTTACTAAGCCCCTTAATTCACCCAACAATGAGACGCTGTAAGTGATGTTAGCCCTCTTTTAAGTGTGAAATGTTGCTTAACCCGTGATTAAAAAGACGTTAACCAGGCTTAAGTGTGGTGTGAAACACTAGGTTCAGTGCAGGTTAAGCTCAGTCCATAACATTCATGGCATAATGTTGATTACACAAAAAATATTTTAACTCATCCCTTGGTTTCTTTAAAAAAAAAAACAAACACACGAAACAAAAATGGAGGTTACAGTGAAGCACGTACAACAGAAGAGAATGAGGCAGGAAGGATTTAAAAGCAGAAATGTGAAGATTAGTTCATCAGTTGTAGAGTTTCAGGGCGCCCACTGATTCACATCATTGTTGCAGTAAATGCGAGATCGACACAAACACAGGATTACAGTTCATGACCCCTTTAAACAGGAAAGGCTGATAAGTGATTTTCACACTAGAATCATGTTAACACACACATTGTTTGTCTTGTGGCTGTATTTTAATGCTGCGCATTAATGAACATGGAATATTCCTTTAATTTCCGAGTGTCTCTCCGACTCACCTGCAGTGATGCTTCCTTGTCGCCAGCCAGAACGTCCTCTCGCACCCATAGCAACGGGACGCGGGGTGATCCGAGTACCACTGTGTCACCTGGACACAAACGGAACAAGTCAACACTACTACGATCAGATGAATATGTAAATATGTGCTGTGGTCCCATCACCACAGACCAATGGGAGTTCAAAGGCATTTACCAGCCAGAGCGAACTTTCCGAACTTCACACGAAGTTTGTTTTGTTCAAAATGACGTCACACCAATTCGTTTTTCGATTTAGTTTGAAGTGTACGGGGCCTTGAGGTCACATTCACACTGCACTCAATCATTTCACTCAATCAGTGTAATGTGAGCAGAACTGAAGTGAACTGGCTGTTAATAACGGGAAACGCTGCTGGAAAAACCACACAAACAGAGGTAACTTGTGAATTCCTGTCACGTCCTCTCTTCCTGATCCGCTCACCTCTGTTTCCTGTTGCTCGATCTGTTCCCAGCTGGATTCGGACAGGAGTTCAGTGGTACCGCAGCGCTGCAAACAGTCAGACTCGAGGTTGTTCTCCCCGTCCGGCAGAGACGTCTGCAGCCCAGAGAAAGAGGAAGTGTTACGTTTAGAGCTGCCACAGTTAACAGCATTAATGAGATTAAAGGCTGTTTACACCAGGGACACTAACAAAACTACAATAACTATGAAATATAATATATAACTATAAAATATGAAACTTGTTGAGTACCTCCAGGGCATAGTGCGATGACAAATACTGAGTTTCATAATGATATGCCAATGCGTTTGTAAAATATAGCAATATGCAAAACCACTGCAGTTACAGCTTTGGATCTTTTTTGTAATTAAAATGACAGCCATGTTTTTCATGTTACACCGATGTCATAATGGACTATGATAGCGACTGAAACAAAGACACTGCATGTTAATTTTGAAGTCAATCAGACCAACAGTACTGTAGTTAGAGCAATTTCATGTTTTGTTCAATTATAGCGCCACCAAGTGGCGCAGTCCCACTGCTTTTTTGTGTGCCCTCAGAGTGCCCGCATACATAAGCGTGTCCAATATCTCATTTTATTTAGGACCCACACCTGACTTTGATAACATTTTTTTTTTTTTTGACATTTGGCCATTAGCGTATAGCCAACAACCTATATTTCCAATTTCATCTCGATCAGACTAACAGTTTTGAAGGTATTCGCGAAAGTTGTTTTAACGCTAAATCACAACGTTGCACAAACCATTAGGCGAAACCTAGCATGTTTGGTATCGTTGGACTCGGCAAGGATTCAGGAGACTAAGGAGATGACTCCCGTGAAAATCAACCAAATCCAAAGTTGTAAGCATGTGAATATTTTATTTTACCACTAGGTGGTGCTGGCTCAAAACTTCTTAGGCTCCTTCAGGGCATCGTGCCGATGACCCATACCAAGTTTCGTAACAATATGCTAATGTGTTACAGCATTTTAACACAAAATTCAAAATGGCCGACCCCCAAAATCGACTCGGCAAACCGTTCAGAAGTTATAAGCAAAAATAGCTATTTTTCAGATCTCCGGACCAGTAGGTGGCGCTGCGCCGAAATGCAGCTTGCAGTCTCAGGTCATGCTTGTGATGACATGGACCAAGTTTAGTCTGAATACGATAAGAGAGATACAGCCTTATGTCTATTTTCGCAAACGCTACATAAATTCGTTTGTGCGTTATTCAAAAACAGTTTGATGAATCGACTTGAATTCCATAAATTTTTGTCTGAAATAATGATAAATGATGATCTGGTTCAATTTTCGTGAAAATCAGAGCAACGGCCAAGGAGGAGTTCGAAAAAGTATGTTTTTCGGAAATTTAAAAATAGCGGAAACATTTTCATGGTGGAAAATGATGACAAAGGGTGCAGTCGAATCGTCTTGAGCCAAGGAATCAACATTTTGTTTCTAGCCAAAGTTATTAACATAAATTTGAGTGCAACTTTGGACAGTTGGTGGCGCTAAAGCTATAGTTATCATCCTTGGTGTAAACAGACCTTAATTAAATTATTTGATTTGTATAGCAGTTAATTCCAGTCCACTCATGTGATTTAATAGCACTAAAGTGTTTCAATATCAAACAGGAATTGCGTAGCGTAACGTGTGCGTTCTCCTCACCAGCTTCCCGTTGATGTGCAGACGGCTCCAGAGCTCCTGCACCTGTTTCTTCAGCGTCTCCACCTGCAGCTGATGCCCCGCCTCCATCTGCCGCAGACGCACCTGTACGGCGTCGCTGTGCAGACTCAACCCGTCCGTATCCAGGTGCCCTAACGCCGCTGCGGACCCTCGCCCGACGGGCTTGTGGGGCGACGTCGGAGAAGCGTCTCCCGCTGCAGACGTCTGTCGGCTGTCCTGATTGGCCGAAGGCAGAGAAAGAGGATGAACGGGATGCTGGGAAGGTGAGCAGACGCCGTTAAGAGTGTGGTTTGGACTGGAAGAACTC
This sequence comes from Mylopharyngodon piceus, assembly GCA_039654765.1. Lineage (NCBI taxonomy): Eukaryota > Metazoa > Chordata > Actinopteri > Cypriniformes > Xenocyprididae > Mylopharyngodon > Mylopharyngodon piceus. Next base: position 8,280,462 of record CM077443.1, on the reverse strand, counting down.
TCCGTGGAAGATTCGCTGCTAGATTCTGAAGGATCGTGGGTAATAGTAAAGGGGGCGTGATTATTTAGATGTAATCCGTCTGATGGTAACTCGATGTTTTCATTATGTGGGTGTTTTTCAGTGGAACTTTCCACAGCGTGATCTTCAGGCGATCCAGACGTTTGGTCCTCACTGTCAAAGTCATCTGAAACATCGAAGGCAGGCGTGTTTTTTAGAACTTCCAGCTTCCTGTTATCCTCTTCTCTCACTTCCTGTGAGATGTGTTCCATTTGGCTGTCAGTCACAGAAAGCTCCGCCCCATTTAATACTTCAGAATCGTTCGTGTTGAAGCCGAGAGCGCTGCGTTCGGACGTCTGCGTGTGGTTTCTGTCCGGCTCTGCCGTCATGCTCATCTCCAGGCCGAGCAGGTGGTCCTGCCACTTCTCCTTCCTGTTGGGGTCGCTGCTGCGGCGGTTTGGGGTTAAACCCTCACACGATGAGGGCAGGTCGTCATATGACCGAGTCTTTGGTAACCTGCAAAATTGCCAGCAAAGAAAACAGTTTTACGCTCTGCTGTTTGAGCTGGTGGTGAAAAGAATGTGTTTGGAAACGCATATGTCACGTCATTTACCTGCTCACAGGTGTGTCCTCGGGTGAGGCTGAGGGGGCGGAGTGTGGCACACATGACTCGTCAGAAGGCGTGGAGGGGGCGGAGTTAGGCAGGTAGACGGCACTCCATAGCATCAGATTCCTCACATGACACACTGGGTGCAAAACCTGATTTATTTGATCAAAAATACAGAAAAAATGTGAAATATTTTTACAATTTAAAATAACTGTTTTCTATGTGAATATATGTTAAACTGTAATTTATTCCTGCGATCAAAGCTGAATTTTCAGCATCATTACTCCAGTCTTCAGTGTCACATGATCCTTCAGAAATCATTCTGATATGATGATTTGCTGCTCAAGAAACATTTCTGATTATTATCAGTGCTGAAAACAGCTATTTTAGTATCACTGCTATATTATAGTTTTTATTAATATTTTTGAATTTTGTTTTATTTTAAAGTGTTAGTAATTTTAATGTTTTTTGTTATTAGCTTTTTATGCCTATATAACATTTATTAATTTTTATTTCACTTTTAGTCATCTTAGTACATCAATTTAAACCAAATGAAAATGAGAAATGTTGCACTGACAACTAGCTGAAATAAAATAAATTCAGGGTCCCCGTGGGTCATTAAAAGTCTTAAAAATGTCTTAAATTCAGTTGTATTAAATGTAAGACCATCCCTTTTATTAAAAAATGGTTAAAAGCCTGAAATTTGAGGTTTATCATTTTATAAAACTTCTTGTTTTTGTCAAAATCTGTATTATTTGAACTGTAAAGTTGTTTAAATCATCGTTGTTACCATAAAAGTCCAAGTCTTAAAAAAGGGCTTAAATTTGTTCCCATGTTTTACTAAATCACAGCCACGTTGTAATAATTTGTTTCCTTGTTTTAGTTAAATCAATTCTTAATTTGTGGCCACGATATATATTATTTGTCTGCATGTCATGTGCAGGGCTCCGTACTTAAAAAGCCTTAAATATAATTTTAAAAACCCTGCAGAACCTGATATTTTATTATACTTCAATTAAAGTTTATTTCAAGTAGCTAAAGTCTTTAGCTAACTATAATAACCCTGGCTGCAGTATATGAGAGCACAGGACAGCAAAGAAGTTTATGTTTTGATCACAAGCGGTCTTCGTCTGTGGTCGATTATTAAACTTCTTTGGGAGCAGAAATAGCAGTGTGCCGGTTCCTTTGTATTTCAGCTTTCTTTTGATCGAGCACCTGCTTAAGTGATGTTTGGATGTGCGCATACTACTTTAAATTTAACACAGGACAGCAGACATGATTCCAGGGCAAGCGTACAGTCTCGGAGCGCGGCGAGTAGAGGATGTTGTGGAAGGACGTGTTCGTCGGGCGCAGCAGAGACCAAACGGAGCACGTCTTCTCCTGAACGCGCCGCTCCTCTCGCTCCTTCACGCTGTTGCACAGGAACGTCCCGAACAGACACGAGTACGTGTGCTGCGCTAACTTCACCTAAAGGCACAAAGACAGCCGCTGTCGTGATATATGAAAGCATCCATGTTTATATCCACCGGGCCTGAGAACTAATCTGAACAACAGGGTTTCTGCGGGTCTTAAAAAGATCTCAATTCAGAGCAGAAAGTCTTAAATTCATAAAGTCATGGCATTACATGTTACATGCATTGCAAAAAATGATGTTCTTCCTCAGTATTTTTGTCCTGTTTTCCCAATACAAACATCTTTAAATCAAGATGCATTTACTAGAGATGCAAAATTAAAAAGAATTCTTGAAAATTTAAACAAAATGAAGTGAGTTTATGCTTAAAACAAGAACAAATATCTGTCAATGAGTTCTGAAAACTTTCCTTTGAATTAAGTTGATTTTTCTGAGCCCATTGGCAGATATTTGTTATTGTTTTGATCATAAACTCACTTCATGTTGATCATTTTCACAGAAAACAAGACTTCATATTTTGTATCTCCAGAAAATGCATCTTGATTTAAGAATCTTTAGACATTTTCCTTGGAAAACAAGACAAAAACACTGAGGAAGAACATCACTTTTCTGCAGTGTGATTAATGAATTAAAATGTAATAAAGATCTTTTGGAAGTTGTATTTTCCAAACTCTGATACAACTCAGTGTGTTTCTCCCTAGACATTCACATTTAGAGAACATACTGACATTGTTTTTCCGTCAATTTATTCCTTAGATTTTCCGTTACTTGGTCTTAAAAAGCTCTTAAAAAGCCGTACAGCTCTTAAAAAGAAGTCTTAAATTTACCTTCATAAAACCTGCAGAAACCCTGGAACAAGCATTGATCAAAGCAATGACAATGAGTACCAGAAAGGCCTCGCTGAACTCAAAGGAGCATGGGAACTGTCTCTGGAGCTGATGAACGCAGTCCAGCCACTGCAGGAACACCGGACAGCGCTCGTTCAGATCGTCTGCGTTCTCACCGTGGCCGCAGCGGTCGGCGAACTTATGACCGTAATCCAACCACTCGGTCTCGACCAGCACCTGAAAACCCTGCAGAGACCAAACAAAAACTCTCTTATTCTATTGGTGCATAAAGTAAATGATTAAATGCATCTTAGTGCACTAAACATTTTGAATCTACTAGGCTACAATTTTTTATTTCTCAGATCCTAAAGATAGTATACGGCAGTTTGTGGTCAGGTTATGCCTGAATGTGCACTAAAATTTTACAACACTCGTGCCATGCTGTAAATGATGCATGTTATTCTTCTAAAAAAGTGCAGAAAGACCTGGATGGTCCTGTAGAAGGGGTCCAGCAGCAGTTTGGACAGAGCCACTATCTGAGGCGTCCGGTCCCAGCCGTCGGAGCAGTGCACCAGCACAGGCCTGCGGTCCCGATCCACTGCGTTCACCACCAGAAGAGACGCTTTCAGCAGCAGAGACAGATGCTGCAGCCATTTAGTGCCCTCCAGCGCCGACAGCCAACTAACAGAGAACATGCGGAGAGAGAAAACATTAGGAGAGAGATGCATGATATGGATACATATTGGTGATGTTGAATGATGCTCCTTTTTGCTTTGTCGTACCCCACCACTAACGTAAAGGGGTTAAAGTGAAGATCAAACTCTTTAAGAGCACAATTCATAGAAATAGATTGCGCTTTCTTTAACAGTTGTCTTTTGCGTGTTCATGAAAAGATAAGATGGATGTGCATTCATGTGTAAAAATGAGTTGTTCATTACTGAAAAATGTTATGCAACCTTTACTAATAATTTCTTATTAACTTATATATATACACACACATTAATATATAATACTAATAATATATATTTATTCTATTTATTTATATATTTATACTATTATATTATTAATGTATATATTTATATGCATTAATAATATCATAGTACTAATAATTTATATTTACTTTTAATATTATTATTTATTAGTATATTTATTAGTCTAATAAATATTTGATTTCATTCATAAGAATTTAATATAGTAAACAATAGGTTTAAACATATATAAAATACATAGTTTATATGTTTATATGAAACAGTATAATTCGTTATAGAAATAATATATATATTGTATGCGTGTATGAAAAAAATATATACCAATAATATATATATATATATATACTATTAGTATTATTTATTAGTGTATACATACACTAATATATAATTTCATAAATAAGAATTAAATATAATAAACAATATATATTTAAACATAAAATATATACAGTTTAATATAAATATATAAACAGTATAATTTGTTATAGAAATAAAATTATATATATATATATATATATACGGTATGTATGAAAAAATATATAATACTACTTATAATATATGTACTATTAGTATTATTATTTAATAGTATATTTATTTGTGTATATATATATATATATATATATATATATACACTAATAAATATATCATTTCATAAATAATAAGAATTTAATACATATATAAATTTTATATAAAGTTTTTATATTTATATGAAAGTATAATTTGTTATAGAAATAATATATATACTGTAAATATCAAATTTCATAAATAAGTATAGCTTCATAATGTCAGATAAATGTTTTATATATATATATATATATATATATATATATATATATATATATATATATATATACACACACACACACAAACATTTATCTGACGTTATGAAGCTACACTATATATATAGCATAACAATATATATTGTTTTCTAGTTTGACCAGATTTTGCATTACTAAATAAAAGCTAAACTGTCTCTGCGTTCAGTCAGTAACACGCAGCTTTGAGTTTATCCAGAGTGCTGCTGTGGTTTGCAGGTCCACTCTTCACGAACACTCACTTGACTGGATCAGGGATTTGAGCACAGAGAGTCCGCAAACACTGGAAGCTCTTCCGGATGGAGTGGATGTTGGCCATGCCCATGAACATCACCTCACAGTTGGGATAATACTCTACAGGAAGCACAGAGGGCGCTTGAGAGAGAGATCAGCGATAACATGTTTTCTGCAGCTAGCATCTGCTCTGCATTACCTGGACACTCGCAGCCGCCTCCTTTCGCCCGATTGGCTACTGCAGCCGCGTACGACCGGGCGTCCATTATTAAGAGCTTCTGAGGGGGCGTGGCACTCAGCTCCGCCTCTACGTTCCCATTGGCCATGTGAGGATCTGAAAACAGGAAGGGAATGAGCAGCTGTGGTGATGGAGCAGGAAAAACAATCCGACCGGAGTCTTACCGGAGTCGCTGAGCGTAGCTTTGGCGTGACGGTGAACGCAGGAGCCATTCGCCTGCGCTGCGTTCGAGGCCGGATCCGTGACGCAGGCTTTAGCGATGGCTTGCACCAAATGCTCATCATCAGCATTTCGCCAACCCCACCAGCTGACCTCTGGCTGCCCGCATCGACCAATCACAGCGCCCGAACTCTGGTGTCTGGGTCAACGGTTAAGATAAAGGTGAGTGACACATGTCTAATCAACAAAACAGTCCTTTAACAAAACGTAAGCTCACCTGTAAACGACAGCTGGGATCCTCTTCCAGGATCTAAACGCGGCCACGTTCTCCAGCTCCTGGTCCGTGACCACAGCAGGCACGATGATCTGCTCTGGGTAACTGGTACACACCCTGAGAGATCAGAAACACACACACACACACACACACACACACACGTCTGGTGATGATGAAGCACCTGTGGCTGCTTGTGCGAGCGGCTGGTGTGTTTCAGGTGCGTCACCTGTAGTTGCTGTTAATGTTGGAGATTCTCCAGGCACTGTGGGTGTCGAAGCCCATCCTCTCCAGCTCTCGCTTGAACCTCCGCTGATGTCCTCCTGCAAACACAACAACATCAGGTGTGTCTGTGCTGCTGCTTCTCAGATAAAAACATCACATATTTCATGATTTACAGAAATGGGAAGCGTTTTGGAAGCCAGACAGATGTCTTTTTTGTTCCGTTATTATAAGTTGCTTCATAAACATCTATATCGCAAAAGATTGTGTTGATAAACGGAATTATAGTGCATTTTATCCTTATTTTCAATGCATGACAGGATTTATCTGATAATACGGATTACACTAATTTTAATGGTAAAACACATTAAACTTGGCACCAGTGTTATTTAAGTATTGTTAATATACTAGTTATATAGTATAAATACTTTATACTAGTATATATTAGTACTAATTATAGTTTTTATTAATATTTTGAATTAGCGCTTTTATTTTTTTTGTTTTTATTTTAATTTTAGTTAGATTTTTTGTAATTTATATATTTTGCTTTTGTCATTTTTATTAGGGTTTTTTTTTTTTTTTTTTTTTTAAATATGACTATTTAGGTTTAATTTTATTTATGTATTTTTTTTTAAATTTCACATTCAGTTTTAGTTTAGTTTTAGTTTTTAATTATTTCCAGTTCGTAATTTTAGTGCTTTATCTTAAACTTATTTAAATTAGTCGCCAAGACAACATTTCTACTTTTTGCTAGAAAATTCTAATATTTAATTTATTATTTTTTAGATTTATTTAAATGAACAAAATAGTTATTTTAATATTATTTATATATTAATTATATAGTATAAATACTTTAAACTAGTATATACTAGTACTAATTATAGTTTATTAATATTTTGAATGAGCTTTTGTTTTTATATTTCATTTTTTATTTGAATTTTAGTTAACATTTTAGTAATTAATTTATATATATATATATATAGTGCTTTTTTTCATTGTTATTAGGTTGTTTTTTTTTTCTGTCTATTTAGGGGTTTTTTTCCATTTTCGGTTTGAGTTTATTTATTTCCAGTTCGTAATTTTAGTGCTTTAGCTTAAACTTATTTCAATTAGTCGCCAAAACAACATTTACACTTCTAATATTATAATATTATAAAATTCTAATATCTTATTTCAGCTTTATTTAAATTATCAAAATAGTTTTCATTGACTACAATAACCCTGCCTCGCATGACAAGTTTAAATGTGCAAAAGTGCAAATGAGATTTACATGAGATTTAAGAGCTGCAGCAGAATACATGATTAATAAATCAATTTAAACAAAAATTAGTAAATTTTACACAAAAAGCTACATTATAATTGTCACTAAAGTTCTATGGTGTGTTTTGTCGTTATTAGAGCTCAACAGCATCCATCCTCATTCACTGCAGGAGAAACAGCAGCATGAACATTTTCCGAAACATCTCCTGCTGTGTGACTCCTGAAGTCATGAGGGTTTGGAAAGACATGAGGGTGAGTAAACGACGACAAAATGTTCATTTTCTGCCCTGAAATGTGTGTACCTGCACGGCAGATCCCATCATGCAGCTCTCTGTCCTCAGCGGACACACTCGTGCTACACGAGAGGAACGCGAAGGCGAAGAGCTCCTCCAGCCGGGCCGGCGGCCGCACCACTGCGCTTAACCTCCTCAGCCAATCCTGACACCGCTCCGCCGACAGGAAGTCACACCTGAACACAACAGATCAGACAAACCCTGCAGGTTACAGTTAAGTTGTGTCCCAAATGACGCACTTATGCACTCAACTGTGTAGTGTACGAACTCTATAAGGTTATTTTGTCATTCATCATCGAAGTCTGAAGCCCCTCCCCCTCTGCTGCTGATTCATCAGTGCACATTATTCCAGAGAAAACAAAGTTCATGTCTACCTCACAATGCGAGCACTGAGGATATCGTGCACATGTGATGAGACACAGTGAGGACATATTTGTTAGTCAAAGCGGCGCTGTTATACAGACGTACCTGATGACCTTGCAGTCTTTGCAGGTGAGGTGCAGTTGTGTCAGATCCCGACACTCCACGCTTTCAATCAGCTGCAGGGGGACCTGATGCGTTTACAGAAACACAATAAAAACATCACAGTTGTGTCTTTAGTGTAACACGTGATTCAGAGAAGACGGGGAGTAGGATCCAAAGGCGAACAAACAAAACTGTGAACAAACAAGTGTACTCCATGACAAAGACTGTATCGATCACTGAGTGTGTGCATTGAATAAAGGTGCAGTAGGTGATTTCTGAGAAACGCTGTTGAAAGTGGATCGGACAGAGCGGCACAACACACTTGTAGCCAATCAGCAGAAGGGGGTGTGTCCACTCATGATGGGGGGGAGGAGAGAAAGTGAGTCAATCAGCAGTAGGGGCGTGTCCACTCATGATGGGGGGAGGAGAGAAAGTGAGTCAATCAGCAGTAGGGGGCGTGTCCACGTATGGACATCCACTCTTGCATTGCGTGTTTGTGCATTTGGGCGCGGAGCAATGAAGGGAGGGGCGTGTCTGTTTGGGTTGACTTCAAATATTAACAGTCTTTCTCAAATCGCTTACTGCGCCTTTAATTTGATTAAATAAAATCAGTGCAGAGACAGACTCCGCCCACACACTCTTCTGATTGGCCGTGATTGATACTGTCGCATCTGCTGTGGAGAGGCACATTGCTTGTTTCTGCAATCTTCTGATTAGGACACGGGTGTAATACCGTTCTGATTCCGATATTGTCGTTCACGCGTGTATCTGCACGTCACTAGAGTCTGAGATCTCAGCACAGGTGTTGTTGTGTATGAGAGAAACACTTACATTGACGGCGTTCTCGTGGAGTTTGATGTGAAGGCGGTAGCTGGTTAAGGCAATGACAGACTCCTCTGCCCTCCCGACATGCTCCACACACTCGCCGTGCAGCAGCGGGAACACGACCTGCCATTACATATACCATTACTAGATGCTATGATAGAGGTTGATTTATATATTTATAGATACAGTGATAGTGTTATTCCTAAAGCGTTGTGATACCTGTTCGTCCTCCGGTACGGGGCTCCCATGGGCCTCCAAACTCTGCTGCCCCTCTTCAACCTTCACAACACAAGCATCATATTTGAACAGAGTCATCAGCAGATCTGAGAGCAGTGTAACGTCATGTAAATGTCTCACCATGGCCCCAGGACGGCTGGGCAGAGAGGATCAGCAGACCACAGACGGCAAACACACTGACCGACCTGAGAGACGGATGAGGAACATTTACACCGGCACTTATGAATTTATGATTTCAGTACTATAATATATAAGCACAGTAATATATATATAATTTGGTGGAGGCAATTATAAAAAGACCACTGATATCCCTCACTCCACTTCACAAACAATGACATAATCAATGAAACATTTCATAATCGATGAGCCGTTCGGCTGTTGCTGAATCATGCTGATCGTTTTTAAAGCAGATCAATACAGTGATGGCATTAGATGAGACTGAACCTATAGATCGTATGGATTTACCCTATACACACACTTGGGTAAATCTCAGCCCAAAACCAAGAGACAAACAATAAGAAATTATATTTTACATAAGACTATGACAATGAAGCAAATTCTCATTACTGTAAAACAGTGTATATAATTGTACTGTATACAGTTTTATTTAAATCAACATAAACACAAATTAAATCAAATAATATCATGATATAAATACTTTTCAATTTAAATATATTATCGTTTGCATTATGCATTATAGTAATCAAAATTTGTTTTTTATATTACAGTAATGACAATTTAATTGTCATGAAAATATGTCACAATGATGTCAAATGTCCCTAAAACTAGACTTCATTTTCTTCATGCAAAAACACCTTTATTATATTGTGGTGAAATATGACCTTCATGAGATTCACAATGACAACAATCTTCAAAGCACCTGACAGATTTATAAGAGCTGCATGATTAATTGTTAAAAGATGGAGATCTCGACTGAAACACCCTCGCTATCTTATTCCTAAATGACAGTGATTCGGCTCTGTCTATTAAACCTTTGACGAGTACGATCACAGCGAACATTCAGATCTGCGTTCTGAAAATGAAATTTCTGTCATTAATTACTCCCCCTCATGTCGTTCCACACCCATAAGACCTTCGTTCATCTTCAAAACACAAATTAAGATATTTTTGATGAAATCCGAGAGGTTTATGACTCAATATAATCAACACTTTCAAAGTCCAGAAAGGTACTAAAGACATCGTTAAAACAGTCATGTGACTGCAGTGGTTCAACCTTAATGTTATGAAGAGACAAGAATACTTTTTGTGCGCAAAAACACAACAAAAATAACAACTTTATTCAACATTTTCATACGTTGTTTACATCCAGCGCTTCCAGGTTCTACGTCAGAACGCCGACTCATTATTGGCCGGCTCCTGCGTCAGCATCACACGCATTCGTCGTGCTGATCACGTGATCAGCTTTGGTCAATACTGAGCCAGCGTTCGGACGTAAACGCGGAAGACTTCACTGTGCTTACTGCGTCACCTGCGTAAGGATAATGACAGGGAAGGGAAGATATTGTTGAATAAAGTGGTTATTTTTGTTTTGTTTTTGCGCACAAAAGTATTCTCGTCTCTTCATAACATTAAGGTTGAACCACTGCAGTCACATGACTGTTTTAACGATGTCTTTAGTACCTTTCTGGACCTTGAAAGTGTTGATTATATTGCGGTCTATGGACGAGTCATATACCTCTCGGATTTTATCAAAAATATCTTAATTTGTGTTCTGAAGATGAACGAAGGTCTTACGGGTGTGGAACGACATGAGGGAGAGTGATTAATGACAGAAATTTCATTTTTGGGTGAACTAACCCTTCAATGAAACAAGTGACCGAAGTCTTTATGAGTGAGTCATTGAATCATTCACTCAACCTGTCTATTAAAAAAAATATATAAATTAAAATCTATTGAACATTTTTTTAAAATAAGACTGCAGCAATTAACATTTTGTCTGAACCTCTAGTAAATTGCATTATTTTGTGTAGAATCGTAAGAGAATCGTGATCTCTATTTTAAACAAAACAAAAAAAATCATGATTCTCAATTTCTCCAGAATCGTGGCGCTCTTGGATTTATGAATGATTTAACTGGCCTCAGGTAATGAATAGAGTCATGTAAGGTCTCACCGAGACTTTACAACACCTGAGGAGGTTTTAATAACTGCAATATATGTCTTATCTTTTCTTCAGAAAAGGATTTTCATTAATACAATCTATCTGAAATAATATTGCATGAAAGCATTAGTTTTCCATTCCATCCAGAAAATCTGCTCTTATGTAGCATCAATGTCAGCACAAGATTGACATTTGAATTAGAAAAAGCAAGTAAACTCAACCCATGGTTCATCTGTACCACACATGCACTAACACGCACACATTCCATGCATTGCATTTTTGACACGTGACGTTACAGTGACGGTCTACAGACCTGGTTCTGGTTCTGGATCGGTCTCTCTGCGTGTGGAGCAGATGCTCAACGAAAGACAGTCTGCAAGAGAACATAACACTCATTTACACAAATTTGGAAAACGCAAATGAACTATTTATTTGCACGATCATATGTGGTGCAACATAATCAGATCATGTGACAATGTAGCATACTTCAGTTTCATTTATCATGGCATTGCATACTATTTAAAAACAAAGAAAGACAAAGAAAGAAAGAAAAAACAAAGGGAAAGGAAGCAGAATAGTTACCAATCTGAACGCAGCCACAGAATAAAGTAACAGAGAAGCTACAAAACAACATTCATTATTCTCAAATGTAATAAAGCAATAAATATAACGGTTTATTAATGAGTGTCAGACTTACAGGAGTAAAGTAGGCCATGTGTGACCTTATATAACCTGATCAGAATTCATAGTCAACCAGTAAAAAACAGGAGGGTGGATTAAAAATGAAACAGGTTTTGCATCACGGGCTTTTGAAGGGCAGGTCAAACCTGACCAGAGTTACGGTTAAACACACACCGATATTTGATGGGAGTGTAAACTAATCAAAGAAAGGTTATGCAAACAAAAAGGCTTGTTATGCAGATTAACTGAGAATATCTGTTTGTTTTCAACAATCCATGTATAATGACAGATATGTTATCGTGCTTTTCTAAGTGCTTCAGTGAGACTGACACTATTGCAAGAGGGTCTAATCTCACATGACAAATCAAATAATCAATTTGCAAAGGTAGGTCAGATAAAAACAGACTTATTTATTATCTGTATTGTCTGCATGTGAAGAATCATGGCAGCTGTTGATTGTAAAACAGATCAAACCCTACCTAGACAGCAGTTTTGTGCATGTAGTGAACTAAGACTCTGAATGTGTCGATGATGCCCAGAAATGCAGCTTACCAAGTATACTGTCTAGGTAGGTGCACTAGATAGGGTTGACAATCATTAAACTGGCCTAAACTGACAGCTCGACCTGCTGCAAGAACATGACATCAGTGCATTGATTAAAACAGCTCGTGTGTGCATGTTATTCAGCGTTAAACATGAATGTCTGTCGTTAGATCTTGATGAGAGAGTGTGTGTTGTTATCGTTTATGTTTGTTGTTGTTCTTGTGGAGGGCGGAACCGTCACCCCGGCACCGAAACCCGCCAATAAAGCCGCTGTATGCGCCGCACACTCACCTGCTTCTCCGGTTAGTCGCAGAAGATGCGCGTTGTTGCGGTAAAACCGGAGTAAACCCACAAAAGAGACGGTAAACAGAATGTAAACATTGAGTGTAATCCGCTCTACACCGCCATGACGTTCCCCTCTCAGCTGCGCTGCCACGGTCATGTGACGTCACGACGTCATGACGCAATCACGTTTGAGCGCGTCATGTGACGAACGTTTGTTTTAGGATAAGCGCAGCTAGGATTATATAAAATTTTATACTTTTAATGGCAAAATTCCATATTCACAGATGTAAGTTTTCTTGCAAGAAAGAAATTGAACATTATATGGACTCTATACGATTTTCTGTGAAGCGAAAAGCAGTTTAAACTTTGAAAATTTGTAAACTTTTCAATATTTTTATGTAGATTTATATTAAGCCCCCTCTAGTGTACATTCATATATTGTTATATATTTGTAGCTTTTTGCAGTTAATAATATTAAATAAAAAACTAAAAAAACTAGGGAGACATTTAAATAAATAAACTAGATGTAAATTATATTTATTAATAAAGAATGGTTAATATTAATAGCAACTACTAATAAATAATACATATGTATTCATTTATTAAATTTATTTCAATAATTTAAGTACATTTAAATATACAAATAGTGTTTTAATGATTGTTCTGTTAGCGGAGTTAGGATGCGTTTTAAATTAAAATAAATGTAAATTTAAATAAATAATAAAGATTTATTCATATTAATTGCAGTTATTAAAAATACTATTATTTATTAACTACATATGTATATATAATAAGTATAATACAATAATTTATATATATATTATAATTATGCTATTTTCATGTAAGTGTAAATGTATTTGTAAAACCCAACATTTATAGTCTTGAGTGCAATCATTATTGGAGATTCTTTTAATAAAAATACATTGTTTATTATTTAAAACATTTGTATTTACAGTTTTTAATCAACATCACAATTGGAACAAAACAAATACAGATGAAAGTAAAAAATAAGATTCAGACTTCAACTTTATCAGTCACCAAAAGGGACTTTTATTTATTAGCAAACTTTCACATTCCATCCTTTACCATTTAGTCTCCAAACCAAACTGAATATAAGTGAACTGACATGAGTAATCATCAAACAAACAATTATTATTCAGCCATACTAAAAAAAAATATATAGACATTTGGCCAATCAGGGTTCACTTTTTCTCCTAATTAAATTTATGAATGAAATCAAAAAGATAAATATACTGAAATTGATGGGTCATATTTAGAAATCAAAGGACAATGTGAGTGGGTGAAGATCTAGTTTTGTTCCTGAGATTTTTCTTCATCATATGATTCTTCTCACAGCTCAGAAAGACGCCGGATCTTCAACTTTCTCTGTCTTGACGCTCGTGACGGCCTGTACAGCGACAGAAACCTGAGTGTGTCGTTGTGTGTCCTCCTCCATCTCAGGATCACTGGGTTCCTGTTTGATCGGGACTAAACTGCTTGAAACCGGACTTGTTCTGGCTGGACTTTGAACTGTTCTGGTTTGAACTGGTTCAGTTAAACCATCTCGTCTGATTCTAGACCTGTTAACAGAGAAAAAGCATTACACTTAGTTCTTATGCAGGTTTAAAAGGGCTATATGTGTAAGAATTTTCATGTATTAATTGCCAATGTGTGAACAGATTGTAACGAAACTTAAAAAACGAGACCTTCCCCAACTTCCTAGGTTGTTTATGAAAGCCTGTGAAGGACTCGCAATAAATTCCTGGCTGCAGTTCACTTAACGGCCACCGGTGTCGCTAATAACAAGGCTTTCTGAAATCTACATATAGCACCTTGTATCATGTATATTTTTTACTTGATCCTCGATTTGGGAACCTCTGATCAAGACTGAACGGTTTTATTTCCAGAGATCAAGCTGTTACCAACCTGTAGTTGTAGAACCAGTTACTGACGGTACTAGTTTGAAGACCTAGCTGTGACGCCAGTCTCTCTATGGTGTACTGAGACGGGTACGGCTCCAGCTGATACGCCGCTCGCAGCGCGTCCTTCTCCTGAGCGCTGAGCACCACACGCGGCCTCTTGACCGCCTCGAACGCTCCTGTATGATCGCCAAGACAAAACCCGTGTCCATCTAACGTCCTCTGTGAATCACGCTTGAGGCGAGCTGCAGACATTGAACACTAATGAATGAGATCCATTCAGATGAAGAACGTTCACATGCACACATTGAATAATATTCCTTCCACCAAACATTTATTTACCTCTCTGGTCAATCTTGGTCAGTCTCTGGACATTGTGAGGGTCTTGGAGCCACCGATGCATCCGAATGAAGTTCTCCTTTCCTTTCAGACTGAGTTTAGTCCAGGGTTTGGGGTGAGACAGCAGTTCAGACACCGAGCTTTGAGTTAAACCCAGAACCTCTTCGCCAAACACACGCTGACCTGCCAAACCAACAACATCATCAGGTGAGGCACTAGAAAATATAGGTAAATAAATCAGTTGTAAATGTATAATTTTTGCTACATTTCATGTCCATTCATGATGATTTTTTCTAACAATTTTCTTCAGAAATATAATTTTATCCATTAAGGGAAAGCATATTATAAACTTACACAAATATTTAGTGCGCACGATTTAGCAAATTGAGGGAACAAAATAGTAAATTGTGCGCATGATTTAGTAAACCGAGGGAACGAAATAGTAAATAGTGCGCACGAATTAGTAAATCGAGAGAACGAAATAGTAAATCATGCAAACGTTTTAGCAAATCGAGGGAACGAAATAGTAAATAGTGCGCACGTTTTAGCAAATCAAAGGAACGAAATAGTAAATCATGCGCACGACAAATCGAGGAAACGAAATAGTAAATTGTGCGCATGATTTAGTAAATCGAGGGAACGAAATAGTAAATAGTGTGCACGATTTAGCAAATCGAGGGAACAAAATAGTAAATAGTGCACGCAATTTAGCAAATCGAAGGAACGAAATAGTAAATCATGCGCACGACAAATCGAGGAAACGAAATAGTAAATTGTGCGCATGATTTGGTAAACCGAGGGAACGAAATAGTAAATAGTGCGCACGAATTAGTAAATCGAGAGAACGAAATAGTAAATCATGCGAACGTTTTAACAAATCGAGGGAACAAAATAGTAAATAGTTTGCGCAATTTAGCAAATCGAGGGAACGAAATAGTAAATAGTGCGAACGTTTTAGCAAATCGAGGGAACGAAATAGTAAATAGTGCGCGCAATTTAGCAAAATGAGGGAACGAAATAGTAAATCATGCGCACGACAAATCGAGGAAACGAAATAGAAAATTGTGCGCATGATTTAGTAAATCGAGGGAACGAAATAGTAAATAGTGCGCACGATTTAGCAAATCGAGGGAATGAAATAGTAAATAGTGCGCACAATTTAGCAAAACGAGGGAACGAAATAGTAAATCATGCGCACGACAAACTGAGGGAACGAAATAGTTAATTGTGCGTGCAATTTAGCAAATCGAGGGAACGAAATAGTAAATAGTGCGCACGATTTAGCAAATCAAAGGAACGAAATAGCAAATAATTTATTTTATATGAGCTTTATTTCAATTACCGAACATGATTTTAAATAGTTTTAGTTTTAGTAAACAATAATATCACTGCTTCTGGTCTGTAGACATGATCGGGTTTCCCAGCTAACAGAAAACATTGTTTTTTTAAATGTTGCTACTTGTTTCAGAATATTCAGAGAAAATAATGTTCCCATAATGCTTGAAGAATGATAAAACGGATTGTTTGTATAACCAAGAAAAATTTATGAAAAATGTATGAAAATTTTATGAAACGTTTTAGTTGGACATTGATCAATATTGTTTAAATGTTACTCATTTCAGAACGTTCAGAGAACATTCAAAAGTAACAATTCCATAATGTTTGAAAAATGGAATGTTACCTTAACGTTCACACAACCAAGAAACGTTTTTAAAAACTGGACATTTTCAGAGAACATTCAGAAATAACGTTTTCACAACCTAATGAGAACGTTATCAAAACGTATCTCTTTATCATCTGCTTCATATATGAAGCACACAAACCCTCCGTCTCACCGATGTTGTTGAGCGCGAGAGCTTCTTTCACTCTCTGTGTGATGCTGCCGGTGTCCAGCTCCAGCGACTGAAGATCCAGGCCGGTCAGACTCTCATCCTCACAGCTTTCAACACACACCAGCTGGAAATCCGCCTGCGTCCTCGGTCCCGAATCCACAGGAAGCGTCCGGAACGAGCGGTTGACGGAGGACAGAGAAGCTGGAGAAGCTGAGGGGTGAGTGTCTTCATCTATTTCATATTTGACCTTTCGGATGATGCTTTGGACAAAATCAGCTGGCGACTGAACACTGGGATTCAGTGTCCCATAATCCACCTCTTCCGGCTTCACAGTGTCGCGCGCCGTCTCGTTCGTCACATGCGACTGGAGCTGCATCTCGTGTTCAGCCTGATGCAGGATGTTTCTGATAACGTCCTCTGATGCGTCTCCTCCGCGCAGAGACCTGCTGTCGACATCCATCACTGGAACACCATAAAGATTTAGAAAGGGTTAAAAATGAAATCGGTGCTACCTGACTAGAGAAAACAGAAAAAAGGCTGTTGTCTTCCCTTTTGCCAAATAGGTAGGAAAACTAAACAACACCCATAATGCACTGGGCATGTTGCCGTCCAAGGCCACTCCCACCAGTCTGCTATGGATACACTTAAACAGTCAAATACCGCCTTGCTTTAGTAGAAAATACTTCTTAGCAAACTTTTAGTCATAATGGTGTTGACTTGTATTGTTCCCGGATGCAAGAATTCAAAGAGTAAACGTTTATCGGGAGTGAGTTTAGTGGAAGTACAACAACACAAAGTGGGATGAAAATCTGTGAAGTTACACTTTAACTCTTTCCCTGCCAGCGTTTTTTTTTTTTAAATTTTTTAATCAGAATATTTTGTTGTATGAATATCTGAACATGCAATATATCAAAAGAAAGAACAGATCCTCTGCTTTAAAAAAAACAAAACATTTTAATCTTAGCTTCATGCATTCTTTTTAAAAGCAATAGCGCCCCCTACCGTATAACAGTGAAAACATGGATTGCCGGAAATTTCCATCAATGGCGGGGAAAGAGTTAATGAATCTCAGCTAATCTTACGATTTGTTGGCATTAACACAACCTCATATTTCTACAGTTTTATTTGTTTTTATTTCCATTTTAGCTTTAAATAATTTTAGTATTTCAACTTAAACGTAGGCTATTTATTTTAGTTAGTAGCCAAGGCAACATTTCCAATTTAGGTATTATTTTTTTTTTTTTATTTAATTTTACTTTTAATTTGTATTAATTTTATTATTTTTACATTTAGGTAACTAAACTTTAAATGAAATAATAAAAAAAAGAGACAGTTTATTAATTTTTAGTTATTTTAGTACTTAACGTTAAACTAAACGAAAATTGGAAGTGTTGCCTTGGCAGCTAGCTGAAATAAAATAAGTATTTTATTTCACATTTTTTTATAAAATATTTTTACATAGCTTTAATTCATTTTTATTTCCGTTTTTATACTTCAGCTTAAAGTTATTTATTTCATACTTGCCCAGGTAACATTTGTAATATGGGTTATTATAGTCAACTAAAAAACTCAAAATAAAATATTAAAAAACTTAAACTTATTTTATTTCAGCTAGTTGCCAAGGCAACAAAAATAAACCATAAATCCATTAAACATCTTTAAATATAAAAAAATATATAAATACAATATTTAAGTTGATGTACGGTAAGCCATATAAATTAATACAAAGAATAATAATAGTTTTAAAGTATCATATAGCTGAGTCTGAACTCACGCTCCAGTCGGCTCTGATCCAGAATGTTCCTGATCACCTCATCTGAGCTCATCTCTGGAGGCCGAACCCACGGGACGATGCCTTCAGTAACGGGACAGAGACACAGAGATCAGCCTCATGCAGTGAAGCTTCAGCACTGAGTTCATGATGCACACTGATGAAACCACTTTATATATGATACAAGATAGAGCTGCACGATTAATCGTTAAAAGATCGCAATCTTGATTCAAAATACATTCCTAAATGACAGCGATTCGGCTCTATTAACCGTTTGACAAGTCCGATCACAGCGAACATTCAGATCTGCGCTCTGATCCAGAGAGAGCCGTTGTCATGTATAGATATGAAACAGCTTCACAAACAGAGAATTATAACAGAGAACTCCTCCATCCATCTGTCAGTCATCTCACCTCTCAGTCTCTTCTGGATGATGCGGAGTTTTTGGATGCTGTGCTCGTCGGACAGGAAGTGCTTCATCCTCAGGAAGGGTTCTCGTCCTCTGCTGGTCAGTTTACTCCAGGGTTTGGGTCGAGCCAGTATGTCACTCACGGTTCCTTGAGAAAGTCCCAGCACATAGTGACCGAACACACGCTGACCGATGTTCTGCTGCTGAAGCGCCTCTTTGACCTGCTGAGCTATTCTAGCCGTGTCAAACTCACGTTCATCCTCGTCCATAAACCCATCCGACTCCACGGCACAACTGATATCCCCGTCAGAGTCATTCTCTTCTTTAATAAACATATGGAGGCTTACTGATGATGATGATGATGGTGATCTCCTGTTTTTCACAGGAAGTCCAGAGATATCAGGGCAGGATTCACTCAGCGGCTCCTCTTTTCCAAGGAAGTGATGAAGCTCCCTCTGGATCACATGATCTGACAATGAGCAAAGATTCACAAGGTATTAACAGATCAGACATAACAGAATATACTGTCACAGCTTTTCTAAAAAAAAAAAATTAATCCTGTTTTCTCTCTCTATGTGAATTAGATTTTACTATGTAGATTTTACATTGGTTTTTAGACTGTATATTCAGTTAAAATAGGCCACATTACACCAGATTTTCCCAAACAGGGGTTTGTGAGTTGATGAAAAGCTAATTATTTTCTTAAAATGTATTAATAATTAAATAATTTAGTAATAAGTAATAATTTAGTTATAAGTAAATATTTTTTACATAGAAACAAATCAAAATAAAACACTTACTAAAAAAAAAAAGCTGAAATATTTAAAAATAAAAAAAATTAAAAAATAAAAACTTGCAGAAACTGAAGTATTTAATTTGAAATAAATTAATAATAATAATAATAATAATAATAAATAATAATTTTAAAAAAACAATCAAAATACAACATTTACTAAAAAGCTGAAATTATTTTTTTAAATAAATTAAAATTAGAAAAAAATAAAAAAATAAAAACAATCAAAATAAAACTAAAAAACTGAAATGTTTTATTTGAAATGAATTACATTAGAACATATATTAAAAAAAATCAAAAATTCAAAATAAAACTTACAAAAAAACTGAAATTTAATTTGAAATAAAATATCAACATACAACATTTACTAAAAAGCTGAAATTATTTAATTTGAAATAATTAAATAAAAATAAACAGACAAACAAAATACAAAACTTACTAAAAAGCTGAATTTTTTTATTTTAAATAAATTACAATTAGAAAAAAAAAATATATATTTAAAAATAAAAATAAAACTTACAAAAAAAAATCTGAAATATCTTGTTTGTTGACCTGCATAATTAAATAAAAAATAAAAATTAAACACTAAAAAGATGAAATATTTTTAAATAAATTAAAATTAGACAAAATATAAAAAAATAAATACAATCAAAATAAAAAAAAAAAAAAAAAAGTGAAATATTTTGTTTGTTGACTTGCATGTCATGTGACCATCAATGACCATTTATCGACATCAGAGAACCATGAAAATGTGAATGTTTTGTTTAATTGAAATATTAACTTAAAATCTCAGGGTAAATCTCAAGTAAATATTTTAGCTCAAAGGGGTTCGGCTGACAAAACGGTTTGGGAATCCCTGGATTAACCAATGTGAAACAGCAGAGTAACTAAAAGATGTGATTGAACAGAGTAGCATGAAGAATGAAGTGAGTTCACAGAAGAATAAAAACAAACAAAAGGAGACTTCGGGCAGAATGTAATAAAAGTGGATGAAACAGTCACCATTATCAACAGAGACGCTACTGACATCTGATGGAGGGGAGGACACCTACAAGAGAACAGAAATACATCATTTAAATAACTCATGTGATTTTATGACAATTTTTTTTACCAGTAGATGGCGCTGCCCCAGACGGCTCACGTTCACTCGATCAGAATTCAGAATCACATGCTTACTATTTCTGCCATATAAATACAGTACATGACAGAAACAGTAGTATGTGATTCTAAAATTAGGCTGTTTTGAATTCCTCATGATCAAATTCATTGATACATTATATGAACGCTTTGATAAATGACAAATAGCATGTAACTTGACACATATTTTATATCTATGCCATTTGCCACAGATAAGCTAAAACGTAAGTGAAAATGCGTTTCTCTTACAGACACAACATGAGGATCATCTGCCGTCTGTGTCAGCGCTCGTAGAGTCCTGAAAATGACAATAAAGAGACTTTTAATACCATACTATTGATGATTATATATATCGATGAATATATTTGTGTAGTACCTGAGCTCTGTTTTGATCTTCTCATAGTCCTGCTGTGATTGTAACTTGGCCTGGAGTCTCTAACATGCAGACGTGTGCATAAACAAAAGCAGTACATGAGTGAACTGTTCCTTCAATAAATCACTCATCATAAAGAAATGTTTCTACCTCTATGTCCTGTGATTTATTGGCTAGCTGCTGCTGCAGCAGTGCGATGTGATTGGCCGTTCTCTCCTGCACTTCCTGCAGCAGCCGCTGAAGTCTTCGCACTTCCTCTTCCAGACGCTGAATGTCACGATCTCTGCTGGCGAACATCATCATCTCCTGCCCATCAGAGCTGAAAATGACGTTTCGTTATCAGCTTCAGTCAGTTACTAATAAATATTTATTTAGTGTATTTATATTTAATAATATATTTGATACTTTTAATTTATTTAGTAATATACTTAGTACATTTACATTTATATTTAGTAATATATTTGGTATATTTACATGTATATTTAATATAATTATATTTAGTAATATATTTAGTATATTTACATTTATATTTATATTAAGTAATATATTTGGTATATTTACATTTATATTTATTTAGTAATATAGTTGGTATATTTAATTTATATTTAGTATATTTACATTTATATTTATTTAGTCATATTTAGTATTTATTTACACTTATATTTAGTAATATATTTGGTATATTTGATTTATATTTAGTATATTTATATTTAGTCATATATTTAGTATATTTACATTTATATTTATTTAGTCATATTTACTAGATTTATTTACATTTTTATTTAGTAATATATTTGGTATATTTGATTTATATTTAGTATAATTATATTTAGTAATATATTTAGGATATTTACATTTATATTTAGTAATATATTTGGTATATTTGCATTTATATTTATTTAGTAATATAGTTGGTATATTTAATTTATATTTAGTATATTTACATTTATATTTATTTAGTCATATTTAGTATTTATTTACACTTATATTTAGTAATATATTTGGTATATTTGATTTATATTTAGTATAATTATATTTAGTAATATATTTAGGATATTTACATTTATATTTAGTAATATATTTGGTATATTTACATTTAGTAATATATTTGGTATATTTGCATTTATATTTATTTAGTAATATAGTTGGTATATTTAATTTATATTTAGTATATTTACATTTATATTTATTTAGTCATATTTAGTATTTATTTACACTTATATTTAGTAATATATTTGGTATATTTGATTTATATTTAGTATAATTATATTTAGTAATATATTTAGTATATTTACATTTATATTTATTTAGTCATATTTACTAGATTTATTTACATTTTTATTTAGTAATATATTTGGTATATTTGATTTATATTTAGTATAATTATATTTAGTAATATATTTAGGATATTTACATTTATATTTAGTAATATATTTGGTATATTTGCATTTATATTTATTTAGTAATATAGTTGGTATATTTAATTTATATTTAGTAATATATTTAGTATATTTATATTTAGTCATATTTAGTATATTTACATTTATATTTATTTAGTCATATTTAGTAGATTTATTTATATTTTTATTTAGTAATATAATTGGTATATTTGATTTATATTTAGTAATATATTTAGTCATATTGTGTATATTTACATTTATATTTAGTAATATATTTAGTCATATTGTGTATATTTACATTTATATTTAGTAATATATTTAGTATATTTATTTACATTTATATTTAGTAATATTGTGTATATTTGCATTTGTATTTAGTCTTTAAAATATGTAAATATGCCTCTGATATGACAATGACCAAAGTCTTACCGTGGTGATGCTGCAGTAAACACACAGAAGTCCTGTAGATAAAGACAGCAGATGGATGAAGGAGCTCAAAACTCATGAGACACTAAACAAAAGCCACAAAACCTCCTGATTCACATCACACAGCTTTAGTATGGAAATATAAGACATTACTTGAGACTGTTGAGAAACAGAAACTAAAATACTTGTTTGTTATTTCAGTCAAATATATGTATAGTCATGGATATTGCAAATATATATACAAAGAAAAAGATTCTGACTCCACTGAACTGACCTTTGACTTCAATATAAATATTTGTACTTTAAACAATGTCACAGAAACTGCACAAAAGCTGGTTAAAATACAGGGTAAAAAGCTGGAAAACTGTGACCATTTACAGCCTCTAACATATACAAATACTGTACACATTTACCCTACAATCAAAGTGACAGACACGAACAGCATCAGAGCATCTCGAGCTCCTACAAACATTTAACCAGAATAAAAACTGAAACAGCTCATACCATATCTTGATCTTAATGTATTTCCATGCTGTCTGTGAACAGAGACGTTGCTTCACCAAACTAACCTCAGATCAGAGGAGACGAGAGGAGGGACAAACACAGCCAACACCAATGACCAATGGCCACATCCATCCAACCAATCAATACCTGCAAACAAAGAACTCAATCAATTCATCAATAGATCTATAGGCAGCAGCTGGCGGGGGTGGAGACCGGATCAATCAATCAATCTATCAATCAATCTAGAGCAGACATGCACTTAGCTTCATGCATCAGCAAATGTGCATATTGTTTCTGATCACCTAGTTTCATTTTTCACTTTATTTTTCTCAGTGTGATAAACGCATGTATAAAAATACAAAGTAGTTTTTCCATTAATTTAAACATAGAATTTCATATGTATTATATGTCAACAAATATTAGCAAAATATTGTTTCAAATAGTGACACGTGATTTTATTGATTCACTCTGAATCTATAGCTGAATTCATAACATGCTAGCATACTTCTCTTGCTATTTCTGCCATATAAAGACACTTAAAAAGACTTTCAATGTGGGAGGATTTTGTTAAAATCATTATTTAGCAACATTCTAGCATATTTCATGAATTATTATTGCAAAGTGTGCAGTATTCCATTCCAAACATAATCTTCAATGGTTAACGTTAGTTCACACAAAAATGAAAATTAAGTCATTAATTACTCACCCCCACACCCGTAAGATTCATTCGAGACAGTCCACACAACTACCACTTTGACGCTTCAAAAATTCATAAAGAGATCGTGGTAAAAACAAACATTTTATATATAAAGACGGCGCACTCTTATTATTATTATTATAAATGGGCAGAAAGTGCAACGCGCAAAATGGCGGAATAGGCCCCGCCTTCCAAATAATAAGAGCCAATCCCCGATTGGTAAAGTCATCGCGTCACTGCAGCGGCCGTTAGAAGCTCCGGTTCCTGTCAGACGTGTACGCGTTAGCTTGATCCAGTCTGAAAAATGCCGTTTTTTGTCAGGATTCGAGCAAAATTTATGAGACAGTTGTTGTCAGATTGCATTTGTGATTTCAAATATGAAATTTAATCGAAAGCTTGGCGAACACCTGTGGAGAATTTGATGTTTCCCCATTCAAAGAGATCTGCACTCGCGTCCCGAGAGGCGTTTCTAAGATGGCCGCCGAGTGAAATGACTTGTTCTAAGGGGACTTTGGTAAAACTAATCCATATGAATCCTATAGTCCAAATTTTCTGATAAGGCATGATTGCTTTATATTATGAACTGTAATGTAAACATGTAAACATTGATCAGCAGCAAACATAGAAGATTAACCGTTGGTGGTTGACGCAAAAACTTTGAACAAAGCTGATTGGTTCTTGCGTGCTGCGTAACACGAGAAAGAACCTCATTGGTTCTCGCATTTCAAATAAACATGCTTGAGCTTCCGTTTACCGTAACTGATGTGTGCGTTGATGAACGTTTCTGTTCATCGTATAAAGCGATCTTGTCTCCTCAGAAAATTTTGATTAAACGCTCAATTTATATGGATTAGTTTTACAATCTCTTTATGAACTTTTTTTGTCAGATTTCATTAAAAAGATCTTCATTTGTGTTCCGAAGATGAACGAAAGTCTTGCGGGTTTGGAATGACACGAGGGTGAGTAAATAATGTTCGCCACTAACCCTTTCCATTATCATAATTCCTATTTTAAGAGCCGAATTCACTTCTCAAATGTATGTAGTCATCAGTTTTATGATCCCGAGCAAAATTCAAATGACTAGGAAACCTGAACTACTAAAACCCCCCACTTTTGCAGGCTGTTTTAATGAGGATTATACTTGAGGGTCACAGATGACATATTGATTGTTGCTATTGGTTTTATTGATCGTGTTGATTTGATTTGAAGCTCGCAGAACACAATATTGATTTTCCACAGCACAGCCGGAGGAATATAAATAAAGACCTGGAAACCGGCCTATGTGTATCGATTGCATTTTATCATTTGTTCTGTGGCTTTATATTACACAAATCACAAACTAAACCACAAGAGCATAAAATTAAATTTACATGAAATATAATTAAATTGACTAGAATTAGATTTTGAGACACTTCTGCTGGTCATGAGGCTGTTTAAAAGAAGAAACACTCTCATTTGTTACATATAACCATGATTTCATCTGTTGTATAAGAGATAAGAATAAAAGCTTTGGTTTTTGTAGGCTATGTTTTATAAGAAATGTGGCCTGAGCTGCCATTACCAGGGAAAAAAGAATAATCTGAGAAGTGTGACTTAATATTGAACAATATTACTGATCTGCCTGCATTGACACTATTGTATGCGAACTGAACTGAGCTGGACGATGACATCACTGTTTTCTCCAGAGCTGCTGTATAGATAAATCAACTAAATTAATAACTAATGATTTTTACAACGGAATGAATCAATACTGAACTTAAGCTGGACAATGACACTATCACTGTAAAGCTGCTTTGACGCAATCTGCATTGTAAAAAGCGCTATATAAATAAAGGTGACTTGACATGACACATTTGTTGTCTCCAGATGACGGGTGAATATGCGCGCTCTGTGACTGCAGACAGGTCATCGTCCCTGCTGGAATCCTTCATCTCATTGGTAATGAGTTTGGCATGTGAACATGCATGTCATGCGTGACTGTCCCAGCCGTGCATTGTGCTACAGACAGGTCAATATATGTGGTATGTAGACGGGAATCTGTCTGGGACACTGACTTTCACCCTGACTTGATTTACTTCTGTTCCTTTTGTTTACAGCAGAAGTGATGGGATAATGTGGGTCTCATAATAACACAGAGGATCAGCTGAAATTCACAATTTAAGAAACATCTTTCAGTTCATGAGTGTGAATTTGAATCTCCATGGTCAACAAAAAGTTAATTTATTAAATAAATATTTTGGTATAACGATCGCCTTACCTTAGAGGGTTCTCCTAAAAATTAAGTTTCTGTCATTAATTCCTCTCCCTCATGTCGTTCCACACCCGTAAGACCTTCGTTCATCTTCAGAACACAAATTAAGATATTTTTGATGAAATCTGAGAGGTTTATGACTCGTCCATAGACAGCAATATAATCAACACTTTCAAGGTCCAGAAAGGTACTAAAGACATCGTTAAAACAGTCATGTGACTGCAGTGGTTCAACCTTAATGTTATGAAGAGACGAGAATACTTTTTGTGAGCAAAAACAAAACAAAAATAACGTCTTTATTCAACAATCTTTTCTCTTCCCTGTCATTATCCTTATGCAGGTGACGCAGTAAGCACAGTGAAGGCTTCCGTGTTTACGTCCGAATGCCGGCTCAGTATTGGCCAAAGCTGATCACGTGATCAGCACGACACATGCGTGTGACGCTGATGCAGGAGCCGGCCAATAATGAGTCGGCGTTCGGATGTAGAAGCTCTTCAACATAAACTGCGTAACAGACTGACAGGGAAGAGGAAAAATTGTTGAATAAAGTCGTTATTTTTATTTTGTTTTTGCGCACAAAATGTATTCTTGTTGCTTCATAAAATTAAGGTTGAACCACTGCAGTCATGTGACTGTTTTAACCATGACTTTACTACTTTTTTGGACCTTGAAAGTGTTGATTACGTTGCTTATCAGAAGCTTATCGGATTTCATCAAAATAATTTGTGGTCTGAAGATGAACGAAGGTCTTATGGGTGTGGAACGACATGAGGGAGAGTAATTAATTACATAAATTTATGAACTAAGTCCAGACAGATCAGAATTTGGATTTTTCCCACCTCCTTTTAAAAAATAACGTCTGGAACGCCACTCAAAGTCGGACATTCGGTGTGTGAACTTGAGGTACATCGATCAATGCATCATTTGACGTAACTTCCAAGATGTCAGCAAGTCCACTTCCAGTGAGCATAAATGTGACCCTGGACCACAAAACCAGTCATGAAATTGAGATTTATACATCATCTGAAAGCTGAATAAATAATCTTTCCATTGATGGGATGTTAGGATAGGGCAATATTTGTCCGAGATACAACTATTTGAAAATCTGGAATGTGAGGGTGCAAAAAAATCAAAATATTAAGAAAATCACCTTTAAAGTTGTCCAAATGAAGTCCTTAACAATGCATATCCACTCACAAAAATACATTTTTGATATATTTATTGTGGGAAATTTACAAAATATCTTCATGGAACATGATCTTTACTTAATATCCTAATGTTTTTTTTTGTCATAAAAGAAAAATTGATCATTTTGACCTATACTACGTATTGTTGGCTATTGCTACAAATATACCCGTGTGACTTATGACTGGTTTTGTGCTCCAGGGTCACAAATAGTAAAAACTAACTTTAACATTAGACATAAAGTTTATGTAATGATACCTTCGTTTTTGCTTGTCATCAGCTGTTTTCAAAGCGATTTTATGCTATTTTTATTCTGTTTATGTTCTCTCATTGTGTCATGGCAACATCATATGGTCAACATGTGAACGTGACGTGTGATGACTGGAACTCACTGAGGTCTGAAGTGGGACATTTAAGCCCAAAGTATACTTCACTACGAGGGTCAGCGTACAGTGCGTGTGACGCGAATTGCGTCATCAGAAGAGTACGTTTTTGGTTTTTTTGCAGTAATTAGTTTATCCACAAGGTGGCAACCGTGCTCTGGGGTCATCGGTTCACAAGGTTGTTGAAGAAAAACTGCATAAACAGCATGACGAATGCGCTGCTTCCGGTGTTTTGCCGGTACTCGACACGGGCAAATTGCAATTGAGGATTTTTTAAAATCAAGTACTCAAATTTAATTGAGGAATCGTGACAGCCCTAATTCATACAGAAAAATTAAATGTGTTATTAAAACAAAGTTCTACTTACTTGATTGTAATTTGGAGTACATTTCTGCGTCCTATATTTTTCCCCCTCAATTGGAGTTCAGTGCAAATTAATGAAATTAATTGGAGTTTAAAGTCGGCATGAAACACAAGTTGCGGTCTTTTCTTCTCTATTGTGTCGTATATCCGAGTGAAACGCTTCTCAAACAAGAACAAATGTAGGCGGGGCTTGATTTTGTCCGTGGTGAATTGATTGGATGGTTGTGGTTTGCTATTGGTGGATCTCATGTGAGTGACAGGTTGCCCCGCCCTCTTCCTCAGAGAAGAGATTCTGATTCAAGATTACCAGGAACATGAATTTAAAACAATCACCGATAAATCATTTATAATAAACACTGCAACTGTCAGTTTTGATTTCATGGTGACTTTAAGAGGCATCTTCAGCTCAGTTCTGAATGATGCTCAACCCCGATGCGCTGTAAAAACATTATCAGGTACGACTCTCTGAAAGTCCATTTAACTTTACTGGGCTCTCAAACCAAATCCCTGAAATAAACTCCACAGGAAGAGAGGTGAGGAGAGATCTGGACAGGCATCACCACCAAACAGCTGAATGCTTCTTCCATCTGTCCTCCAGAGAACAAGGTCCTGTCATTCTAAACCACTGTTGTTCCTACATCAGGCTTGTGTGTCTATGTGTATGAAGGATCATCATCTACCTGTCACTTCCTAAACAGGGCATGTGTTATTTATATCGGCCAGTAGACAACAGCACGGCTAATCTACAAAAGGCCATCCATCCGCGCCCCATTGTCCAGCTGCATTCGGGATCCCCTCGTTGTTCTGTGCGCCTCCGTCCGTCCGTCCCACAGCGGTCATGGTGAGTAACCAGATTTACTGGGGATTTAGAGATGCTTTGGGAATCACTGGGGCTGGATGGACATTGGGATTCTGCTGGATTTTAATTAGAGATAGACCGATATATCGGTCAGAGTGATTAATCAGCTGATATTTGACGATTATCAGATGATAAACAGAAGTTACCAGCAATGAATCAATGAATAATGTACATTTTCTGTTTACAAAATGTTCTAGTGTCAAATTAGTGTTCATGTCATTTTTAGCATCTTGTTTGCTGCGCTTATGTTGTGTTTGTTGTGAAAAAATGATGTAAGAACCAAAACAGTCAAAATACTGTTAAAATAATCAAGGTTTTCCAACTGTTTTCGCTTAAATGATCACAAGGAAGAGTCATATTTAATCATGCTCCAATATAACAATACATAATAACAAATATACATTTTAATATATGAAAATGCGCTGTATGAAAAAAAAAAACGTAGAAACAAAACAGAAAATTATCGGTTCAGTTTACGGACATTTACTTAAAACTGCGTAATTCAAAATACGGTTATAAAACACCTGTGAAAAATCAATAAAATCAATCAATAAATAAAATTCCTTCATATTAACATACTCTTTTTTTTTTTTTTCCCCTTGTTGACAAATGCCCCGCTTTTGAGCGATGCTGCAAACTGAATCACTGAATCTGAGTTCGTAATTGATTCATTGATGGTTTGAACTGATTAATGGGAATGAATCGAACTTTAAAGCAGTTTTTGTTACTGAAGTTTAAAAGCTTGTTCTTTGGGAAAATTTTTCTGAATGTTTGATTTCTGCAGGCACCCAAGAAAGCAAAGAAGAGGGCGGCAGAAGGAGCGAACTCCAACGTCTTCTCCATGTTTGAACAGGCTCAGATCCAGGAGTTCAAAGAGGTCTGATCGCTTTCCTTCACGTCTGTCTCTATATCAGCTTAACCATCTCTGTCATTCTTTAAATAAATACACTCTTACAAAATAAAGCTTCATTTTCTCAGCGATGCCACAGAAGAATCATTGGTTAGAACCTTCAGTGATCAAAAAGAACCAAAAAAGACCCTTTTTCTGCTATAAAGAAGCTTTAGTGGTTCCATGGATGTTAAAGGTTCTTCATGGAACCATCGATGTCAATAAAGAACTTTATTTTTAAGAGTGTAGTTCATCTAAAATTAATATTCTGTCATCATTTACTCACCCTCATGTTCTTCCAAACCTGTATGACTTGAAGACAGTGGCTTTCAGACTCCAAAAAACACAAAACTTGGCTCATAATAGTAGTCTTTTGGAGTCATGTGATGCTCTGTGTGAGAATCAGCTCCAAATTTAAGTTGTTATTCACTTCCTGTCCAGTGCAGCTCTCAAATATCATTCATGCATATTCAACAGGTTTGATCAGTGATGCCAAGCTTCAGTTTTTGCAGTTTTTGTTTAGTTAGTTAAGTTTATTTGGCTTTGAATCAATTTAAATAACAATCTGGTGCTCTTTGGTCATTTTTGACAGAAAAATGTTACATTTTGTAATTTTTTTTAGATATTTTTTGCTTCATCTGAAAGGTATGAAACTTGGTAAATGTTTTGGCACTTGCTATGTGAACGCACAAAAAAATCATGGACATGATTCGAAAAGGTTAAATGGTCCTGAGAAGAACAGTCACACTTGTGCTCCTCGCTGTCAAAAATGAGCGCATTGGAAATGAATGGGAGACGAATTTCATCTAGTGGAAGTGTTCGGTACTGCGCCCAAACTAAATATTACTGAAAGCTCATTTTTTGAGATATCAACCTTAAATTTGGAACACAACTTGTTTAGATTTATGGCTTTGATTTTCTAGCAGTTGTAGAGTAAAATATGCTTTGGAAAATATATATTTTAAATAAAAATTGTGTTTTTGTGCATAAGTCTGTGATCCAAATAATTCAAGATTTTTGAGAGTTTAAGTTGGAAATTTCATTTTCAGGTCTTTGCTCAAAAAGTGAATAAATGGATTATAACTAGTGCATAAATATTATTTAGTACCATAAAATCCCCTAAAAATACAAAATATTAAATACAAAACTTTATCGAAGTAAAATATAGAACAATCATTTAATTTCAATATTTCCCGAGGAGCACCGGAGGGTATTTTCATTATGGGATGAACCGCTCCTTTAAAGAGCGCAGCTGCTGTGGTGTGCGTCGGGAGTGTGTCTTTCTGTAAAGCTCCCTGTGGAATCTGATATTCCTGTCTGATCCCTATTGAGGGCTGAAATATATATTTATAGAGACACTCCTTAACATACCAGATTCACTGAATTCTGTTAGGATAACTGGCACATGCGTGGCATTGTGTGACAGGAGCTCGACAATGTCTCAAATAGTCTCAAATTCTCATCAGATTCCCACAAGACCAAATTATCTGAGCTGCTTTCCACATTCAACTGTAGTTACATCTTAGATGAAGCTGATACTTCAGTAAAACATACAGAAAAGTTTGAAACGGTGTTATTTTAGTATCACTGATATACTATTATAGTTTTCAAATTCAATTTTATTTTTATTTTATTTTCATTGTAATTTTAGTTAAAGGTTTATTAACTTCGAGGGAATGAATTAGTTCAATGTGGCCACGATTTCCTAAAACAAGGGAAAGGATTCTCAAATCGTGGCCACAATATATATATTTTTTGTTTGCGTGTCATGTGCAGGGCTCCGTATGTTTGTTTTATTTCAAGTAATGAAAATACTTTTCATGGTTTTAGTTTTAGTTAATAATAATAACCTTTTCCTCTGGGATTAATTTGTTGTTCTTCTCTCTTTTTTCAGGCATTTACCATCATGGACCAGAACAGAGACGGATTCATTGACAAGAATGACCTGAGAGACACATTTGCAGCTCTAGGTATATATATTATTATTTACATTTTATTTAAAAAGCTTTTTAAAAATATATATATATATATATATAAATTTTGTATTTTTTATTATAATGTATATTATCTAATTAATATATTTTAAATTATATATACATATATATATATATATATAAAATTTAAAATATAATTTAATAATATATATATACATTATATATATATATATATATATATAATTTTAATAAAATATATATATATAATTTATTTATTTATTTACATTTTTGAAAATACAAAATTATATATAATTTTTTAAGCAGTCAATGCATTAACAGATGTGTTAAATCCCATTTCCCATCATGCTCCTCTTCTGTCTTTTGACAGGACGGCTTAATGTGAAACAGGAAGAGATTGACGAGATGCTGAAGGAGGCGTCGGGGCCGATCAACTTCACCGTGTTCCTCACTATGTTTGGAGAGAAACTCAAAGGCAGGTTTCTTCAGCATGGCCGTGAACATGTGACATGTTGAAAAGTTAACTCATAATCTGTCAATCAGAGAGTTTGATGGGGATTTGTTTCATTACAGGTGCCGATCCAGAGGAAACCATCCTCAACGCCTTCAAAGTGTTTGATCCTGAAGGGAAGGGAATCCTGAAGAAGGAATAGTAAGTTGTTGTTTTTTACCCGATTCATCTGTGCATTAAATGCATATTTATTAAGACAGTAAACAGCCAATTTTGAGTTTATTTTGACCTGAAATACGATTGATTTCATTGAACCGTTTCTCTTCAGTGTCACTGAGATGTTGACCACACAGGCGGACAGATTCTCTGCAGAGGAGGTGAGGCGTTTGATGTCTGATGATTGACAGTTGCCATGGATACAGTGACAGCACCACTGACTGTCGTGTCATTTTCAGATGGAGCAGATGTTCGCCGCGTTCCCTCCAGATCCTGCAGGAAACCTGGACTACCGGAATCTGGTCCATATCATCACTCACGGAGAGGAGAAGGACCAGGAATAGTTCATTCAGTCCTCAGCCAATCCCGGCGCTCCCTGTGTGCTCGTACCCGCCCACTGGTTTATAATTGACAGGCTTGAGACTGAGCTCAAAGTTACTTAAAGTTACATTTTTTTTTTTTAATGTATGATATTCTGTTTGCACCTTTGGCATGTTACCTGTCAACATTTACCTACAAAAATATTGTTATGGGTAAATAAATAAATTGACATGAAATATTGATTTGAGTGTAAATGATTTTATTGTGTGAGAAGAATGTGTTTTGATACAAGAGACATGAAACTAGCACAACATATGAGTAATCAAATATATACCTACAATATATATATATATGTGTACCATGTGTATATATATATTAGTACAGGTACCACAAACCAGGGAATTATAATTTATAGTCGGGTCATTCCTAACATTCAGTATATGTTTCCTCCATAAGGCATAATATATTGAATAAAAGATTTAAAGGTGCAGTAAGCAATTTCTGAGAAACGCTGTTGAAAGTGGATCGGACACTTGTAGCCAATCAGCAGTAGGGGCGTGTCCACTCATGATGGGGGAGGAGAGTGAGCCAGTTAGCAGTAGGGGGAGTGTCTACTCATGATGGGGGAGGAGAGTGAGCCAGTTAGCAGTAGGGGGAGTGTCTACTCATGATGGGGGAGGTGCCTGTGAATTTAGGGCGGAGCTATCAAGATAGGGGTGTGATCCTTTTGGGTGGGGTGTGTTTGTTGTGGTGATTTCAAATAGCAACAGCGTTTCTCAGAAATAGATTTTTAAAGAAATATTCAAGCTATTTCTTTCATTTTTGTCCTATCTTTAAATTAAATATTTTGGAAATATTGTTTTAATTGATAATCTTTTTTTCCTAGGCCCTCAATATCTTTTTTTTTTGTAAAATCCTTTTAACAAACAAAAGCCAGTTCCATAATGACATCATCCTCCAGGAAGTGATATCATTTTTTGGTGGGAACACAAGAGCACACGTGTTGGTGAGTAGACGTTGCGTATATAATCAAATTATAGCTGAGTAAATTATTCTGTATAGAGCAGATTCATGTTTGAAAGTAACAGTTTTCTTCAGAACAGGATGTGACATCAGAGAATGTCATCATTGGATCAGGTGGAGACACTGATCATCATGCGGGTGATTTCTGTCCCTCACTGAGTGACTCTCAGAACAGGTGGCAGTACTTTTTTCTTCTGCTGGGATAAAGTCAAAGCCTGCGGTGTTATTTCTGTGTGCGGCCTGTAATCTAATACAGTCTTAATGCGGTGGCCGAGACAATGAGCAGCTC
Source organism: Mylopharyngodon piceus (assembly GCA_039654765.1). Lineage (NCBI taxonomy): Eukaryota > Metazoa > Chordata > Actinopteri > Cypriniformes > Xenocyprididae > Mylopharyngodon > Mylopharyngodon piceus. The sequence goes on along the minus strand of CM077443.1, from coordinate 8,246,204 downwards.
TGTCTGATCCCGCTGTCATTAACAGCACTGACGGCTCAGGACGTCCCTTCCAGGACCGACACTCGGGTGTCTGATGTCCCACAGGACCTTGATTATCTCTATGCAAAAAAAATGATGTTCTTTCTTAATAATCTAAAGAACCTTTTTCCACTTTAAAGAACCTTTAGTGGAATGGAAAGATTCCATGGATGTTAAGGGTTCTTCATGGAACCAGATGCAGAGAAGCAGTGCATTATGTGATATAAGATGACAATGTTTGCTGTTGTATTAAACAGACACTGCAGTACATGAATGATTCCTGAGTTCATGTGTCAAGTGTTCTCCTTCTTCTCTCTAGTAGAGTCATAGTATCTCACACAGTGTGTCAGTGTTAATCCAGGGGCTGGATGAGTTGGTATTGTTGGAAACAGACCGGAGCCGAAGAGCAGAGGATTATGGGTCAGGAGCTCCTGTTCCTCAGTCTATTTTAAAGAGTCACAATCCTTCTGCTCCAGAACATCTGTATGAAAGAGGAAGAGCTGAAGTTGAAATTGCAGTTTGTGACTTTATTGTAGTTTTACTCCTGAAACATTATGAAATGTACATATATAAAACCTTTTTACTGCCATTTTGTTGAAAATTAAAATTTAAACGAGTCAATCCTTCTTCCAAAACGTGTTTTTGTCTTACCCTGATTCACTATGGTAAGCCTGTTATAAGTGTTTATATTTAAGACCTGACGGGATGGTATTCACGGGAAATTGAGAGAAAAGAGAAAAGTTGCTCCGGCTGCTTTGACAAGTGTCTGTTGTGGGAGTGGCAGAGGTTGACATGGAGCCGCTAAATCTCCAACTTCCAGGGAATTACCTGTTTTAAAGGGTGGTTTATTATGATTTGACTTTAGTTAGTGTGTAATGTTGCTGTTTGAGCATAAACAACATCTGCAAAGTTACGACGCTCAAAGTTCAATGCAAAGAGAGATATTTTCTTTTACAGAAATCGCTTTTTAAATGGCTGGTAGGAACTACAGCAAGCTTCTTCCCTGGTTGGTGACATCACAAACCCTAAAATTTACATAAACCCCGCCCCTGAGAACACAACAAAGGGGGCGGGGCCATGTTGGGCTGCTTTAGAGAAGAGGAAGAGTTGTTGACATGCCGTCATTTTACACCGGACTGCTTCACAAACGAGGATCAATTCAATGCTGGATTTGCACAAAAGATTAACATGACGGCACATGCTAGTGGATGAGTTGAATCAACTTCACAGCAACTACATAAATTTATCCACTAACCATTCAGAAACGTCTAAAAGTTGTAACTTCTTCCTGAGTCTCTCCATCAGTGTCGACTCCGGTTTGAACAATGTAAGGCTGAACACCGTTACTGACAATCCTCATTTTGGCTGCGTGAGATTCTCCAGCTTTGTTGTTGTTGAGCAACCGAAGCTCCACCCTCTTCTGGAAAGCATGTTCCCGAAAGACAAACAAAGGTCTTACGGGTGTGGAAGGACATGAGGGTGAGTACTTAATGACAGAAATTTAATTTTTGTGTGAACTAACCCTTTAAACAAACGCCGAACAGAGGAGAGTCTGCTGGCGAAAAGAGAACCTGACAGCTTGTAATAAAACAAGAATCAACATTAGCTCAGCTGTTCAGAGATGGTGAGAAGATGATGTTGATGATGGTGTTTTTATTACTCAACAGATAAGTAACGTGTTTTATTGAACAGATAAAAGGTCATATGTAGCTCTCTAACAGAGTTCACTGTAAAACATTATCTGTTGTGAAGCTCATATTCATCCACACAGTCACGCAGAGCTGAAGCACAACCAAAACAATGTTCTTCCACAAAATGCATGCAGTTTTTTAACCACCAGAGGGCCAAAAGTTACATAGTGTACCTTGAAATTGACAGTATTTTTAAGAAATCATCCTCCATCCCATCCAGCATATTGGTGTCATAAGCTTTTCTATCATAGACTTATATTGTTTTTATACTTAGCAAATTACATTTATATTTGCTGTAAGGATTAAATAAATCCTTATAACTGCTGTTTAGTTTTAAATAATACTTTTTATTTTCAATGTGAATTACCCATAATCATGTTCTCATCCACACAACATGTGGGCTATTTACAGAAACACCATCTTATTAAGTCATGTTTGAAATGACACATGTAGAAATGTGCATCTGATTGATATATTGCACTAAAAATTAACCATTTTTGTACCATGATAGAAGAGTACTTCATTACCCAGAATGCTCAAATTTATTCACTATATTATATATAGAATAAAACCTGGATGACAATATGTATTTGTTCCCCTTCAGTTTATTTATATAATGTTCTGAAAACAAAACTTTCATGGTGCTGTATATAAAAGATATTCTACATATCAGGGTGTTATTTTTCATGGTTCTTTTCTGCGACTGTATATGTTTTGTTGTGTGACTGTGTTGAATTTCTTTGAATTGCAACTCAATGAATTCTTTCTGTACTTCAAATTCACAGTCATGATTAGAAAGAAGTTGAATTGAAAGGAAACTCACTGCCCATGACAGGCAACAAACACTAGAGGACAGCACAGGTCTGAATATATGACAAATATCCCTTTCATCAGAGTAGAAACACTTGCATTCTGAAACTCACTTTTATAATTTGTAAAATATATTTGAATCTCTTTCTATTTGTCCAAAGAATTATAATAAAAGAACTTCTAATAAAAAAGTGGGGGGGAAAAATCATGGAAAATCATACCTCTTAGACACAATGTTGTTTTGTTGTTATGGAGATAAAATAAAATTGTGTCACTGTGTCAGTGTGGTTTATTCAGGCACAGCCTGTCAGTGTTCTTTATGCAATCCAACGAGACCAGGATGCTGGTGAAACGCCATTTCCTAAAAGCAGAGATGATGAAATAAGATGCTGAGCATCTATCAACATGTTCCCTCAGCCATACTTTACAAATGACATAATAAAGCCTCATTCTTTTTTGCATTGATGAGAAGGATGCGGTTAGTTGTCATGAAAATAATGTTAAAACGTATTATTTATATCAATATTATATAGCTAAAAAGTATTTCATACCAATTAATATTCGACGTCACACATTATTGTGAAAGTCGGCTGTGCTCCATCCCATTTCCTCCGCACTATTTTTCCTCATTTGTGCAGCTGTGTTGTATTCATCCGCGCGCCGGGCTTTAGCAGCTGCGCTGTTGCTGAACGTGTGTAATGTGTCCTTCCGCAGAGCCGGTGTGCCATCGCTGCAGCACGCGCGTCTGACGGCCCGTTCACAGCGCAATTTTTTTTAACCTTTTGTGTAATAAATCTGTTTATTTGTAATCGGAACACTTTTATTTGACGTTTCTGGTGTGTTTTGAGTGGCGGTGTTTGTGATTTATTCGGCTAGTCATGGCTGACATCGACAAACTCAACATAGACAGCATCATTCAGCGCCTGCTCGAGGGTAAGTTTCACGTCAAGCAACGGCTAAAATATTCTCACGATAAGGTAAATAATTACATAATCGTTATTATCGTAGCATATGAATATGTATATGTGTGATTTATCAGCTATCTGGCTCATATTTAGAGCTGTCGAGCTGAGCTAACGGGGTTAGCTGAGCGTTAGCGCCTCACTGACATGAACGGCTCACATAGCGGGTTCCCTGCCTGGATATTGTGGCGCGTTTAGATCCCGAATTTTCAGGATTATGCCTCAAAATGCAGTCTACATAGGGAGTCACTGTGCTTTGAGACACAGCCGAACTGTACGTGCTGTGCTTAAGGCATCGTTAAATACAAAAATAATAGTGATATTAAACAGATTTGACCATGTTTATCAGGGTCCCTCAGTCATTGAAATCTGGAAATTGTGATTTCCAGGCCTAAGTTCGTATATTTTTTTCTAGTTTAACTTAGCTGTTTTTGTTCTTTGATAGTGTAATCTCTTTAAAATGATTTTAAAACATCTTTATGCATTAATCACAAACATCTGGAAAATTAATTTGGTTTGAACCTCTCATTCCAAAACATGACACGATAAACTCTCATTCAGTTCTGTGTTATATTTTGTAAGTCTAATTTTATTATACAACCGTGTGTTTCATAATGTTATTGCTTTATTGTGTGCACTGCATTATAATAAAGCAGTAAATACAATGAAGCAGTGGGTGCACCTTATGATTATACAATAATTTTAGTGTTTTATTGTATACAGTACAATTCTTGACTCATGAAAAGATGTATACATAACACTACTAACTGCTGCTTTCCTTTCTGTGCAGTATTTATATATGCAAGACTTATACAGATGAGTTTTTCAAGGTGTGTTTTGTGGTTATTTATATATAAATTATATATTTTTTAAGTTCATGCAGCAGTGACTTCAACCGTATTCACATACATGTGCTTTTGCTTTGGAGTCCATCAATCCTCTTAGGATTGTTTTCATATGAAATGGGTGTGTGAGAGGTTTTGAATGTTATTTTTATGATTTGTTCTGTGATTTTTCATAATTCACCTGCATTAAAGAATAGAACATGCACACCTTGGATCATCCAGGTCACTCCTGTGAAAGATTTTTAATCTCAGTGAGTCTGTATGAGTAATGTATAGTTTGATAACTAAAAAGGATTGTATTATGTTTCTTTAGGATAGTTTCTGTCAGGATAGTGCAGAAGTTGCAGGAAAGTAATGGATTTATGGATGCGTTTACATGGATCCTAATAATCCGGTTGTAATCGGAATAAAAAGTCAGTCGGAATGAATTGTAAGGGGTGGTTTAAACCTTTTCTAATCCGTTCAGTAAGACATATAAACAGCTGATCGGACTGAACTACTATGACCCGACGCAACTACGCCCAACATAGACAATGCGTGTCCACGCTGACTCATTGTACCGCAGTGATAGTTGAGATGCCTTTCACCACAGTTACAAACCTAAATCTGCTAATAATAAAGAACTGAATTTGCTCATGACATCATAATAAATAAAGCCGCTGCGCCATCTGATTTCAGTGAGTAAACGTTACCTAACGAGTCAGCGTTTATCCAAAGTCTCCCTGTACATTCTTACAAACGCAAACGTCCTGAGCATGTAAAAGGTTATTTATAATTTGAGAAACATCCCTGCTTATTAAAAGTGTGAGCGAGCTACATACAAGACACATGTCAATGAAAGTGCTCATTCTGAAATCTGAATACAGATTTATGTGCATACATCTTAATTCATCTTGTAGTCTACAGTTATTCACCTTGGTTATGTAATTATGTGTTAGATAATATTGTTTTTATTTAGTACACTTACTTAATTTAGATGATTCACTGGCTAAATATCGCTTGCTGTGAATGGACATAAACACCATGAAAAACATACTGTCCCTTCCAAACATACTGGGCAAGATGACGCATGGTATACAATTTCTGCTAATAATCCCAGATATATGTTCATATTTAATATTTCCTACATAACACAAAATTTCTGTGTGTAATTGGGTCAGTTACCTGTGCCGACCGTGAGCAGTATTAATGATGTATTATATTGCTTATCTTGTGAGAATTAACCATAAACATTAGTTCTTTTATAAACATATATTTCTGGACTCCATTTTAATGGTTAAATTAAATTTTAGTAGTCAAAAAGCATGTCTAATTAATTGAAATCACGAAACTTACTAGATTTAACAACAATGTATTAAAAGTTTAAAAGGGGGGGGAATCACACACAGTTTCTGCCAATCTCATGTTAATCTTGAGTACATATAGAGTAACAGTGCATCCTTCATATCTCCAAAGTCTTTAGTTTTGTCATATTTATATAAGATAGATGCGCTAAACCGAGTCTTTCCGAAAAAAGCCGAGCTCCTGGAGGCGTGTCTGCCATCAGTGCTGTGGGCGGAGCTAAAGAGTCACAAGTGCGCGCAGCTTCTGCGTAGAGATCGCATGCTAGCTGCGACATCATTATAAATACAAAGGGAACAAAAGCGTTCGTGTTGTTTACATTATATGCACTTGCGCGCCGATTGCCAACAAAACACAGACATCTGATGCAGCTTTACTCACCACCCGCGATCTGCAAATCCAGCTCCGAACTGGGACTTGTTTACAAAGTATTCATCACCGAAATCCCGGGAACAAACAAACATACTTGCACAACTCTGTTGCTGCCCCCGGAAAAACAAACTTCATCCACTGTTCCCTTAACACTGGGTTCTTTGGGAAGCTGAAAAAGGTAATCTTTCCCTCACAACCAAAAACACACTCCTTCGGCGACAGGAGCTGCGCCTCATTCGGAGGCTGTGTCCTCCGGAGGTCGCATTTGAAGGCTGCATACTTCATCAAGGATGTCATATTTAAGAAAAGTAACCGTAGTAAAATTAACTGATATTCATTGTGAGGTGTAAAACACTGTAATTTCTTTCTTGCGTTGCAATTTAACGTTTATTTTTCTTAACTGAGACCGCCTCGATGATGTATGCAGCCTTCAAAGGGTGCAGCCCCTGAATTGAGACACAGCCATTGTTGAAAAATCTCTCGGCTTTCATATCCCGAATGAAACGCGTTGATGGGCGTGCGCGTGCTCTGGGTGATGTGTGTGCGCACGCTTATCAGGGAGAAGTGCCTATACAAGGAATTCCGCTCTCTTTTGACGTAATACAGGACACACTCGAAAAAAACTCTCCGAATCCTGTACCGAAACCGGAAGTAGTGGATTTGAACTAAATTTTTTTTTTTTTTTTTTCCAGAATTTCTGTATTGTTTTTTTTTAATTTTTTTTATTTTTTTATGGTAATCAAATAAAGGCATAAAACTATAATTTATCTTTAATTTTTCACGTTTTTCTCAAATGAAAGTTAAACAAACCCTTTCATTTTTTTGGTAAAACTGCACAACACAGGTTTTGGAAGAAAAGATGTGTGATTATTCCTTAAAATATTTTTAATAATAATATTATTATTATTATTATTATTATTATTATTATTATTTATCAGATTATTATTATAATTATGTTCTTCAAGTTAAAATAGTAAGGTTGTTTTGAAAGGTTGTCATGAAGACCTGCGTGTTTATGATATGGCGATAGTTTAATATTCACAGACGCTAGCGAATATCGTGATTAAGTGTACTGACATACTTTTGATTTATTAAACTAAAATTTAATAAATTCCGTGACATTCCACGTTATGCAGTAATCCGTTTTTATGACTGGATTCCGCGATTCCATCAGTGTTTTCCGCTTTGCAGAAATCATAGGGCCCTAAGTTCACGTCTGCAGTGTTAAAGGGTTAGTTCACCCAAAAATGAAAATAATGTCATTTATTACTCTCCCTCATGTCGTTCCACACCCGTAAGACCTTCGTTCATCTTCAGAACACAAATCAAGATATTTTTGATGAAATCCGATGGCTCAGTGAGGCCTGCATAGCCAGCAATGACATTTCCTCTCTCAAGATCCATTAATGTACTAAAAACACATTTAAATCAGTTCATGTGAGTACAGTGGTTCAATATTAATATTATAAAGCAACGAGAATATTTTTGGTGCGCCAAAAAAACCAAAATAACGACTTGTATAGTGATGGCCGATTTCAAAACACTGCTTCATGAAGCTTCGGGGCGTTATGAATCTTTTGTGTCGAATCAGCGGTTTGGAGCACCAAAGTCACGTGATTTCAGCAGTTTGGCGGTTTGACATAGCGATCCGAATTTTTGGCGCACCAAAAATATTCTCGTTGCTTTATAATATTAATATTGAGCCACTGTACTCACATGAACTGATTTAAATATGTTTTTAGTACATTAATGGATCTTGAGAGAGGAAATGTCATTGCTGTGAATGCAGGCCTCACTGCGCCATCGGATTTCAACAAAAATATCTTAATTTGTGTTCTGAAGATGAACGAAGGTCTTACGGGTGTGGAACGGCATGAGGGTGAGTAATAAATGACATTATTTTCATTTTTGGGTGAACTAACTCTTTAATTCACAGACATGAAATCAAACTTTTTTGAACAAGGCATGATTTTTCACTTTACACCTACTTTTGATTAAGATTTAGTCTCAGACGTGCACTACGTCCAGCTGGTGCAAGGTCTTTGAGCCAGACATATTTTTTTCATGTGAGCTGTTCTCATAATACTCTATAAAGCTGACAGTGTTCCTTAGAAACCTCTCCCTGTTTTTCCACCTCGTCAGAGTTTATACGGAGCCAAACACACCGCCTGCATGTTTATTGCTATACAGCCTAGAAACCTGGCGGGGTGTGAGGACTGCACCTATATCTGCTCGCTTACTCTTAATACGGCTGTTCCCTTGGCAGTATCTCCTGTTACATAACCGCCCGATGTGTGCCAGGACCTGCCTCGTGGTTCATGGGTGGGGAATACCAGTCCTGGAGCCTGAGTCCTTCTCAAATTCATGAATTAAAGTGTTTAGGATGAAGAGTAGACATACACAAAGTCAGAAAACTGGGGATTCGAAATATTCTTTAAAAACAAATTCACACTGCACCGACAGACACAGACCAACGCCAGCAGCCTCCAGATTACAGCACGTCACTTCTAACGCCAATTCAGCATGTTCAATCTGTGAAAACAAGCTCCAACAGACTCCGACAGGAGTAACACTGATCCGACAAAGTGTCTGTTTCCGTCTGTCGGTGGGGTGTGAATTGGCCTTAAACTGAAGGGATGAATATTATTAGGTATTCAAGAGATGCAGAAAACACAAGGATCTGACTCAAATTGAAATCTTATCTTCTGTATATCCTAAACAGTATTTTGTAATGAGTCTCTTTAACTTTTGAGATGATCAGTCACTAGTAGATATGGAGCGTTTATTGGCTTTTACTAATTGGAAAATTGATCACAGGCACATTATTGTAATGATAGATAAACCAAATGCATTCATACTCATTGTACCAGAATAATAATTTGCTAATGACTTAAGTTAGAAGTAGAAGTAAAACTGCATGAGTAAAACGGGTGTAGTCCTGTATATTGAGTAAAACAATAACAAATAGGATAACAATAACAAAAGGAACCATAAAGTAGGGCTGCTCGATTTATGGCAAAAATCATAATCATGATTATTTTTGGTCAGTATTGAAATCACGATTATTTGAAACAATTATTGGTGGGCAATACGATCAAAGTCTTATTTTAAATATCAGTGAAATTACACAATTATCGATACTTCAGCAAAAACTAATACTAGGTTAATTAATGTAAGAAAAAGGTCATACTAGAGATAGGCGTATCGTCCCAGCCCTACTTGCTGTATACATTAAATAGAGATTAATCCTTATTAAAGCTACTCAAGTTATTCAGTCAAAATCAGTGAGGGATTTTCATTTGTTTTTTGTTGTTTGATTATCATTAATGACAGACGGCAGCAGGTTTATTAGTCTAGAGCTAATGCACGGATCCAATACACTGATACACACCCGTTTTCTTTCTCAACTGCGTTTACTTAAGACACAACCCACTGTTTACGTGAATATCCAAAAAGACATTTTGACATTTTTGTGTATGCGTTTAGGCGGGTATCCAAATCCCATTTGTTTATCCGTGTTTGGCTCCGACTTGGAGCGCGCACAGAAAGCCACCTGGGTCTCTTTTGCAGCTTAATGTGCTTTTAATAACACAGTTTAATATCAAACACGTCCCGCAGTTTAGCGGCAGTAGACTGCTTTTTACAACACTCACTTTCTTGGCTGTTTTGGATGTCAAATTTGGGCTTTTAGGGAGGAAAGCGCTGTGAAGGGATGGAAGGTGCGCTGGATGGAATGCGTTAGCGGCACAATCATTTTACCTCGATTATCTCTTTATAATTGTTGGAAGCCAAAATCAAATAATAGCACAGCCCTACCATAAAGATGCTTTACCTCAGTATTTCAGAAAAGCCACTCTCAGTTGTTGTTTAGCTCTATGTTTGTGCTCACATGTGAGCTCACGCACGTGTGCACTTTGGGAAGGTGTAGTTTGGAATGCGTGTCTCATTCCAGGGAGTGACATGGCAGCCGCACAGCCCAGACACGTTCATGATAGATGCTGCCGTGTGTGTCAATCATTTTACTTTTGCTTGCGTCATATTCGGGCTTCATTCATTGTAATGCTCAACTCAAAACTCGATGGCTTTGCTCCACATTTAGTGCGTTTTAATCTTTCCAAAGTGTTTTTCAGATCAAGCAGGCGGATCTCCCGCCGTGTGGAGTTGTGTTTTCTTTGTAGTGGAGAACTGCTGTGAGAAACAGTTGGCGGTGCGGGAGGAAAGTCAAGCCTTGTTGGAACAGTGACTCATAGTATGCATACTAGCACAGTCACAGCCTTAAACCTCGTGATGTGCTGAATCTGTGCGCCAGTGTTGGGGAAGCTGCTTTAAAGCTTTTTAAGGGGGCAATTTGTTTTTTTTTTATTATATAACTAGCAGATTATATAATTTAACAATTCAGAGAAGTGTTTGTCACAAAAACGAGGAGGATCTAATTTAAGGTAACAGCATTATACATGAAAACAAAACACTGACGACAATACTAAAAAAAACCCACCATTTTATTTTAGATATCTGAATCCCAAACATAGTGACGTCAATCAGTATTTAAAGGCACAGTTCACTCATTACTCATTCCCAAACCTGTATGCTGTAGAGAACTTTTGTAGAATTAAAAGGTTAATATAAACGAATATGCCGCTTATGGTGCAGATTTTGACATTATGACTTCTTGCTTACAAGACGCACAAGAACCAGTTGCGTGTGGCTGTGCAACTTTTGCGTGGCGTTTTCATTATTGGTGAATGATTCCTTTAAGGAAGGTTCAGCTAATGGTGATGAAGCGACTTGACATCATCTCGTTGAATAGCGTCTCTCAGCACTCGTTAAAAGAGCCCATTGCTCATTGTTGTGGCTGCTGTTATAAGTCTTATAGCTCTTGTGTGGAGTGTGTCAGGCAGTCCTTCCTCTCTCGCTTCACTCTGTTAGGGTTCGTTCTCATGTAATGAGATTATGCAGACAGCCAGTGGAAACTCGTACGGTGTAATGACTCATTTATTCCACTTTTATACCTGTGTGTGTGTGTGTATTAATATATGTGTGTATGTGTATTTATATGTATTAAAATATAAAAAAAATATATTTAAATAAATATTATTAATTCAAAAACACAGGATTATGTGTGTATATAATAATATATATATATATTTATATTTATATTATATTATATGTATATTATTAGGGATGCTCCGATCTGCCTTTTTCACTTCCGATACCGATTCCGATACCTGGGATTCAGTATCGGCCAATACCGATCCGATATTCAAGTAATAAAAAAAGTGCTAAATTACCTAATAAACTGTATGCCTCACTGTGTGGAAGAAACTGGGATCATTCTTTTGTGCAAGGCATCAGGCTTGACTTAAACATTACTTTACTAACTTTGTAAAACAAAATAACAGACACAAATGTAGTGAATTATTAAATAATTGTGCATCAGTGCAACAACTGTAAATAAACCAATAGCTTCACTTGCTTGGTAGACATTCAAAATAAACAGGAGTCCAGCTGACTCCTTCTTCCATGACTCATGACTTGTTTTTCATGAATGTTTGGGTCATACATGACATAAACTAAATATATTTTTATATAAATGTATACTATAAAATTAAAAGACATTTCTTTTAAATTTATAGTGGAGTTTTTTTTTAATGAGGCAGCAACATATGATATATAGGATAGAACAAAAAATGCTATTAACAATCTTTCATTGCGCAAAAGTATTATAATATGAACGGCTCCCATACAGAGCGGCACATAGCGCTTATGCGCATCCCGTGTGCAGAATGAAGCATCATGGACTCACAGTGCGCAGTGCTCCACATTGAAAAGTTCAAAGCACAAAGTGAAGATGGCTATATTGATGCGTATTGTATTACCGGCATCGTTGTCTACAGATGAAGTATAATAATAGGAACATTGAATCATCTTGGAGGGAGTTTCATTGTGTTGGCTATGGCTTTCCAATTCAGTGGAAAAATTATTTATATATTAAATTACCATTTCTAATGTCTATATATGGATAATCCAGAGATTTTTGCCCAGTCCGCACAGTACGTTCCGTCCTCCCAGCCGGCCCTAACTTTCAGTAACCAGCAAAACAAGCTTCAGTCCAGAGCTGCAGAACTGTGTGCCAGTTGCTCAAAACACGGGGTAAAAATAGAAACGCTGGGCAGTAACAGGCCATCGTGGAGCACAGGCCAGGCTTTGACTATTCCCTGGAGTTCCAGCGCAATAAAAATGAGATCGATGTGAAATCTGCGAGCAGGAAAGCGTTGAATGGTATCGCGGGATGATCCGTTTGCTTTCGGTAGAGGCTGCTTTACACATTAGGGATGAATCCTGTAGGTCACTTTGATCCTCTGCAAGTAGGGCGCGTCTGCAGACAGGAAGACTTCAGTGACGCTAACCTAACCTACTTCCCTTCCCTCGGCTGATGGGATGCAGTGGATCACAGAAAGGCCATTAGGGAGCCCCATGTTTATCTGCATTACGCCATAGTTTTCCCTGCAAGCTCAAGTAGTGTTTGTCAGAAATTACTGCAGGGTTTGGATTTGCAACACTGGACGGACGCTTGCAGGAAACGATTGCTCAACTAACCAGGCAATTGCATAAATGATGACGCCTGCTGATTAAGTGTGGGCTGTTTATTAAACGCGCATTGAGGAATTGTTCACATCTTTGTTTTATCTTACAGCTGTAGTCCGAACCGTGTACCACGGTTACTATTACCTAAACCCATAAAAAACACAAAACAACTGATGAAAATCACAAACACAACAAAATGACAACTTTAACTCCAATTAAAACAGAAAATATAAAAATAAAAGCTATAATAGTATATAAATGATACTAAAATAATACTAACGTGTACTCAGGAAACTGTTTTCATCACTAGGTGTAATAAACATAATCGCACTTGCATAACTGTCCTGTGTGATCGTTTATTGCTTTCTCGTTATGTATTTTCCCCGTCGAGAGGTTCGAAGAACCGACTTATTACTTTAGTTAACTGTGTGCTTGTTTGTGCGTTTGCAGTGAGAGGGTCAAAGCCTGGCAAAAACGTTCAGCTGCAGGAGAACGAGATCCGTGGATTGTGTCTGAAATCCCGCGAGATCTTCCTCAGCCAGCCCATCCTCCTGGAGTTGGAAGCGCCGCTGAAGATCTGCGGTGAGTAACATAAACCTTTCATTTAGTTGAGCAGTCATGTGCTCACTCTGATTGCAGTTACATCATGTCATTGCAGTAAATGAGCTGCTCTCTTCTCCACAGGTGATATCCACGGGCAGTACTACGACCTGCTCAGGCTCTTCGAGTATGGAGGATACCCACCTGAGAGCAACTACCTGTTCCTGGGGGACTACGTGGACCGAGGGAAGCAGTCTCTGGAGACCATCTGCCTCCTGCTGGCCTACAAGATCAAATACCCTGAGAACTTCTTCCTGTTGAGGGGAAACCACGAGTGTGCCTCCATCAACCGCATCTATGGCTTCTACGACGAGTGTGAGTGTGCAGGAGATACTGCCATGATTAGGGCCCAATGATTGCTGCATATGACAGGATCACAGAATCCAGTCATAAAAATGGAGCTAACAGGAATGCTGCTGAATTTTGGATAAATAAATGAAAAGTAGGGCTGTACATTTAATCATACTGTAGGGCTGAAACGATTAGTCGACATTATCGACAACGTCGACAATAAAAAATTGTCGACAAATATTTTTGTTGTCGAATAGTCTTTTGATCTCATATGATCTATTTAAAGGGCCTGCAATAACGCGGTTTGACCAGTGGGGTGCTGTAGCGCAATACTGTAATGCAGCCCTCCCGGATCGAATCCAATAGAAGAAGACACGGTGCTTCGGAGTGCATAGTGCAAACGATACCCTTAAATAGGGCACTATTTGAGGGGACAGCCATTTTTAGTGGTGTCCGAAACCATAGTGGACGATGTTGAGTGCACTCATTCAATTCCACAATGCACCGCAACAACAAGTGTACAACCGATGCACGCTCATCGGCTAGAGAATACCCATAATGCACTGTGAGAGTCGCGCACTGAATGAATTCCTGCATCTCGCCAGGAGATGGACCCCGCAGCTGAATCAATCATCCATTCATTTTCCAAACCGCGCTGGTCCAGCATTATCTTACAGGTATAAATTCCTTTTTAATTAATCATTAAATCGTTTGAACATGCTAGTTCAACATAAATATTCGTTACTACTGGAGCTGCCAGTTTGCTACATTTCAAAAGATTATTAAACAGCAGCACAAACTATGCGAAATCGGCAGCCCTTTCCGGTGCACTCAGTGTCCGAATTCACTCACTCGTTTCATTCACTCCTTCAGGTGGACTATATTAGTGGAGTAATGTAGGGAATAGTGAATGAGGGTATAGGGGGCGATTTTGAACACAGCAGAAGTCGAACCTGTAAAATGTGGGAGTTTAACATGGCATAAAACATAACGTTTAGCATAACTACAAAACACACCAGCTCTCATTCAAACTCACTGTTCGCCATACGTCCATTTTCTCACGCAGTGAAAGATACATAGGAGAGCATAGAGGACACAGACAGCGCGCCGACAGATAAGACAGATCAGGTGACTTGATATAAAACAAAGTCTTAACTTTTAAATTCTGTCAATTTTACTACGGGATTCAAACAATACATGTGGTTATGGCGCTCTTTAATGTGGAGTGACAGATCGCTGTAGCACCTCAGGTCAAGCAGCACGTGAACCTATTATCTCTTCCTCTTTTCTGCTGTTACAGCACGAAATAAACATGAATGAATATTAAAAAGTATGCGAAAGATACAGTACAATTTACTGAAATGAATCCAGCTCTAATGTAATCACTCAATCAGAGTTTCAACCGCAGAAAGACCGCAATAAAACAGCTTGCAAACAAATATATCACAAAATGTTACATTTACCTCAGGAAAGCCATTCAGTGACCACAAACTCGATGGTTAGTAAAAAGAAAAAAAAAGAAGAAATCTAGAGAGGAGCATTTTTCAGAAATTTTTGCACAATATTACATATTCATATTTTTACTTTTATTAAAAAGTTATTACAATTCCCAGACTTAATAAAAACACAGTACGTCATTTTAACAGTATTTTTAACAAATTCATTAAAAATACACTTTCAAAAGCTGAAGTGATTTCCTTGTTTTAGTTATTAAAGTATAACTCAGTATTTTAACTAATTGCTAGTGGAATAATCAAACAAAGCATACTGATTAACCAGTGTAATCTGATTAGTCGAGTAATCGTTCCAATAATCGGTGAATGAGTGGCACAGTTTCGTCTACTACATGTACTCAAGCACGCGTGACACTCGTGTGTTTGTCAAAAGTTCCGTCTTCAGTACCAAGTCAGAACTGAAATTTTAAAAATGTGACTATACCAGTATTTCCCTCTAGCATTGATCATTGTAGCCATTCACAGGCCTATCGGTTGAGCACGTGAACACAATGGCCAATCGGAGGCGTTTAAGAATCGGCTCAACAGCACTCAGAATGCTAGGGGGAAATGCTGGTATTGTCACTTTTTTTTTTTTTTTTTTTTTTTTTAATTTCAGTACCGGTACTTTTGACAATCCTAGTGTTTACACACAGAAACGCGCATGTCTTCACTACAACTTGCCAAAATAAAAGTTTTGTTTAACTTTTGACAGAAAATGAACGAAATATATTATTATTGTACAGCACTTATTAAAGTAATAAAGAATTAAGTTAATCATTTTATTAAGAAATATCACTCAATTTTTCTATAAATAAAATGAATTATTGTGTATTTTTGTATTAATTTGTATTAAATCATTAATCTGGAAAAATTAAAACGGACTGAATTTCTGAAAAGATAAAACATTTCATAGGGAACTATTATTCAGGGCTTAACGCTAAGGATTTTTTCTGCTGGCCTGGTCGGGCCAGTGGTTCAGATTTTTACTTGCCCTGCCAAAATTTTCTTTTGCCCCACAATAAAAAAAAAATAAAGTAAAAGAAAAGAAAAGAAAATGGACCTATAAAATAAGCCTAGTTATTGTTTTCATTGTTTTTGATTCATGTAACCTTAATAAATAAGTTTATAACACCAAAAACTACTAGATTAAAATGAAATAAAAGCGGAATTTGGGAAAAAATAAAACAGACAAAATGGAATTTGGGATTCTATAGGGCCCTTCATGTTGTATAAACACACACACACACACACACACACACACAAAATTAAAATAATAATTGTTTTTTGCATTAGCAGAACCTGGTTAAGGAATTGCAAACACTAAGGCATCATGGATGTGTATGTTAACATAATTCGCCACATGAACAGACGCAAATTCATAACCTGATCTGACTGTGTTTAGTAATGTTTTCAACTGCAATAAGAGCAAAATGTGCACTTTAAACGACTCTTATGCAGTACAGAATTAATTATTGAGCGCTGTTGCAGTACTGTGTGTGTGTGTCTGAAGGGAACCGCTGTGTATTTTTAGCAGACTCGGTCCCTGTAGAGCTCTTTTGATTCATTTACATTTTAACCGCTCAACACCGTACTGTTCATTTTTAAATAAACCCTGAAGGTCATATTAAGCTTATGTTTGCGGTTGTGTGTTTAGGCAGGAGACGCTACAACATCAAGCTCTGGAAGACGTTCACGGACTGTTTCAACTGTCTGCCCATCGCCGCCATTGTCGACGAGAAGATCTTCTGTTGTCACGGAGGTGGGTGTGGTCTGTAGATAAACCTCTAGATATCCCAGAGAGACTTTCACCTGCTAAACAAGCGCTGGCTCTTCTGCCACGTGGAATGACGTGAATGGGTTTTTATGGTGTCCGTTAAAGTTCACGCATTTTACAAGCACATCCTTGTTAGGCATTTTTTACTAAGACAAGATAAGTTGCGTATTTACTTTTAGTTATTCCTCAACACTGATGATCTTCATGTGACAAAACCGCAGGATTACATGATGTTTGTAAAATGAGAAGCCTGAGCATCTGCTTTTCTGTTTACTGAAACTAAATGTTTAGGGTGTGTAAATCATCTTACATCATCAGTTCATGACTTGCGCTTACATCATCTCCCACATTTCTGACTGCCGAGTCAGTGTGAATCCCAGGCGTATCGCATGTAATGCCTGAACAGATGCAGCATTACAAGGCCGCGGTTCTCTTAAGTCTTTCTAGGATGCAAAGTTAACATGAAACCTCAAGCTGCTAATGTTTCTGCTGTTCCTCAGGTTTGTCTCCAGACCTGCAGTCCATGGAGCAGATCAGAAGGATCATGAGACCCACAGATGTTCCGGATCAGGGCCTCCTGTGCGACCTGCTGTGGTCCGACCCGGACAAGGACGTGCTGGGATGGGGCGAGAACGACCGAGGGGTGTCCTTCACCTTTGGAGCTGAAGTGGTGGCCAAGTTCCTGCACAAACATGACCTGGATCTGATCTGCAGGGCCCACCAGGTGAGGCTTCAGTAGGGGTTATTCATTTAGCAGACACTTTGATCCTTACAAATGAGGAATGCAGCAAACTATCCATCTTAAAGAGGCAATAAACGCGAGAAGTGCTACTAGTACAAAGTTTCAGACATCGTTCAGAATAGTACGAGAGTGTTTAAGGACTAGTGAGCGCTTAGATGAAGGAATAGTGAAAGCATAGAAGATTTTTCCTCCTGCAGTCAACAATTTTATCCCTTAACTCATATTTGATAATCAAAATGGTGTATTTAAATACTTTTTCTTGTGAAAATAATTTCTTCATGCCTTAACCCTCTGGGGTCTGAAGATTTTTGGGCCCTGGAGAAGTTTTGACATGCCCTGACGTTTGTGCTTTTTTCAGTTGTTCATAAACACATTAATGACAAAAGTGTCATTACACTGTATTCAGCACGAACTAGGCTACAATAATATGTGAGGAACATGTATGTACATGTTTGTGTTTTTGAAGGAATAACGTTTATGCGTGGTTATTAAAAAAACAAAAAACTTAAGTCACTGAAATAAGCCCAAAAAAATATATTAAATCTGTGTTCACAAGACTTCTGGGTATTGGAGGTTGTAGACTGGAGTTTTTGCTTCAAAATTATGTAAAAATTATCCTGCCTACTCGTTCATATAAAACAATAGAGAGATTTAAATTTTGTAAGACACTTTTTGTCAAGAAACACAGTATGCATGGAGGCGTGAATCATCATGAATAATGCTGTGATTCACACCTGAGAAGACAAAGGATTTGCATAATGACCTCTAATGACCTGCATATCAATGAGCTCTTTCAGTCAGGTAGGCTATGTGTAAAAACCCTCTGTGAACATGTCTCAAGCTCATCATGGTGTATATCAAACATACAGAAAAAGCAATACTGTGAAATATTATTACTACTTTTAATTTAAAATAATGGTTTTCTATTATATACTTTAAAATATAATGTATTTCTGTGATGTAAAGCGTCTGAACATTCATGTTACCTCTATGGCATTTCATATAGCCTTTTAGCTTAAAAGCATGCACATTTGGAGAAATATTGATGGATTCTCATGTTTATGTCAATTTTCTATACAGAGGAGTAATATTTATTCAATATTTATTGTCATCACTGTGAGCGCTGGATACTGTGTTTTCAATTCATACTTGCAGCCGGAGGGCACTCTGTACACCTTTAGTCCACAAATTACTCTAAAGAAGAACAGGCATACCATGTGACTTTCCAGGAACTAACAGAGGCTTCCAGAGATCGCTAATCATGCCTATAACATACAGATAAACACTTTTCAAGACAATAAATACACGATTGAGACGATGTATACATGTATTGCCTCAGAATTTGCGTCTGAATAGCGCTCGCTCCGTGGGTGTGGCCGCATTAGCGGATAATGAGCTGAATCACGGGCGTCTGACATGGCTTTCTTTTCATACAAATTACATAAACAGAATTTTTGTTTTCGATTTGACTTGCACGATTTAAAACCTGACATTTCAACGTTTCTTTAGACATAAGTCTCATTTTTTTGTGATTAGTATTCACTAAGTTACAGTTCATTTTCTGAGAGTGATCAGATTGGACTTCATTCAGAGGGAGACGACAGATCACGCATCGTTAGTTTTCTTTATTTTACAAAAAGCACAACATTTTGTTTTTACTCTGAGTGTACACAAATAAAAGAAGATCTTTCACAGATTAAAATGGTGTATAACTCTTAGTTGTATGTGCAACATTGACGGAGTATTTTGAGTCTCTTTCACACTGGTAAGAAAAAAACCGAGGTGGTATCGCCGGCGATACCTCCGACTCGAGGGAGTTAAAATAGCTTGAATGTAACTCGACACCCTTGCTTTATTTAGTATACGCGGATACATGAATATGCAAATTAGTCTCCGCCTCCACTCACTCCAGCTCGGATTACCTGATCCACTCGCTCAACTTTACTGTAGTAAATGCTACACAGTGGAAAGTGGAAATACTGGTTTAATTGAGCCATATATGCTTGAAGCAGAAACCCTTTAAACACAATAGATGTAACGAGTAATACAAATAACAACTAGCTGCTTCTTGCCAACAGCTGTTACTCTAATTACAAATAAATGCAATCAAAATACAAATTAGAATATAAATAGGAAATACTTAAAAACAGTAAGTTAATTAATTCTCCCTAGCAGCAAATATTAATCTAAACAACTGAAACACAAACAGGGTATTAAGCAAACACTATTAAGCAAAAACGAGAATCGCTTCTCCTGTGCTGCATGATATTGAAATTAAATCAATATTGCAATGTTTTAATGCGATAGCCAAACCTTGACGGCTGCATCTTAATTAAATAAATATACGCACTGCCGCTTTCAGAGTGAAGCACAGCACTGTTCATTTACACGCGACTGTTAAAATATATAACATATTAAAAATGTTTTACAGTACAATAATATTGCAATATATTTATTATTTTGTTTGTTTTTATTTAATAATAATTACAATTAAAAACGTTTATAGTCGTATTAAATTAGTCAAAAAAAAAAAAAAAGTGGGAATGTGAATCAACTGAAGAAAAAATTCTGGTAACACAATAAGGTTTCATTTGTTAATATTAAGTAACAGCATTAGTTAACATGAACTAACAAAGAACAATACTTCTACCAAAAGTTTTATTAGTTAAAGGGTTAGTTCACCCATAAAATGAAAATTGTCATTAATTCCTCTCCCTCATGTCGTTCCACACCCGTAAGACCTTCATTCATCTTCAGAACACAAATTAAGATATTTTTGATGAAATCCGAGCGGTATATGACTCGTCCATAGACAGCAATATAATCAACACTTTCAAGGTCCAGAAAGGTACTAAAGACATCGTTAAAACAGTCATGTGACTGCAGTGGTTCAACCTTAATGTTATGAAGAGACGAGAATACTTTTTGTGCGCAAAAACAAAACAAAAATAACCACTTTATTCAACAATGTTTCCTCTTCCCTGTCAGTCTGTTACGCAGGTGACGCAGTAACACAGTGAAGCTTCTGTGTTTACGTCTGAATGCCGGCTCAGTATTGGCCAAAGCTGATCACGTGATCAGCACGACGCATGCGTGTGATGCTGACGCAGGAGCCGGCCAATAATGAGTCGGCGTTCTGACGTAGAACCTGGAAGCGCTGGACGTAAACGACGTATGAGAATGACACAGAAGAGAAGAGATTGTTGAATAAAGTCATGATTTTTTTTTTTTTTTTTGTTTTTGCGCACAAAAAGTATTCTCGTCTCTTTATAACATTAAGGTTGAACCACTGCAATCACATGACTGTTTTAACGATGTCTTTAGTACCTTTCTGGACCTTGAAAGTGTTGATTATATTGCCGTCTATGGACGAGTCATATACCTCTTGGATTTCATCAAAAAAATCTTAATTTGTGTTGTGAAGATGAACGAAGGTCTTACGGGTGTGGAACGACATGAGGGAGAATTTATTTTTGGGTGAACTAACACTTTAACATTAGTTAAAGGGTTACTCTGTTCTGTGAACTCTGTTCACTTTATGATTACTAAATAGGTTTGAGTTGGGGGTTTTTATACAGTTCCCAAGTGTGAACATCCAAATTTGCAAGTTTTTCCACAATCGTTCAGCCCCTAAAAGGATTGTTTACAATCAATTTTTTTTTTTTTTTTTTAATTAATTTTAATTTTCTATTCAAATGTAATCCCCATCAAAAACACCCCAGTCATTCTAGAATTATTAATTTTTCTAAATGTCAATATCGTGCAGCCCTAGTCTTCAGGCATCTGAGTAGTTGGTCTCGAGGAATTATATGATTTATTGTTGCAGGTGTTGGATTTGTTTCTAAAGCTGATGTCAGTAGCCGCGGTGCTTTAGAGCTTCCAGAGCGGTTTACCAGCTGAAGCGTCAGCACTCTAAAACCCCGTAGAGAAGTCTTGAATTTATCCCCTGATAAACAGTAATTGGCTCTCTGGTTGTTGAACTACTAGTCAATTAGTATATCATCCCTAGTCTCTGGACGTGTCAGCCGGTCTCTTGCTGTAATGTGGATCAGGCATAATGCAGATCATCTGGTTCCGCTGGGCGAGTCGCTCAGTTTCACGTTACATGAACGTCAAGTTATTGGAAATGTGAAACTGTTCCTGGTTAAATGGGCGGGATGAGTCATAGCGGTACATGCTGAACCTGGAGCGGATGAGTCTGCAGATATGAGCTGAAACCTTTGACATTGGTCTGTATTTTCAGATGTGTGTTTTCCCTAAACACTAATCTATATCCACTCGTACTGTAATCTGGTGACTCACCAGCGCTCAGCAGCACACACAGGCTTCCAGCGCATCTGAAATAAGCATTTAGAGAAACTGTAATCATGTGCGTACATTGATTGCAATTTAATGTTTTTCAGAGTTGAGTTGTAGTAATTTAATATCATAAAGTAGTTATTTGCTCAAAATTAGGCAAAAAAAAAAAATGCATTTCATTGTAAATAATCATGTGGTCATGACTGTATTTATATAATCCAATGAATCGAGTACTTAACCTCATTCATTATTTGAAACTTGGACTCAAATCAAAGGATCAGATTTACTTTCTCTTTACTGCCCAGTTTCAGTGACGTCTTCATCTCAGACTTTGTACCTGATGCATCTGTTTTCATGGTTTTGAAAGTGTCTTCATGATAAGGGTACAACAGTGTAAAAGACATGTTCATGACATCTGCTGACAGATTATTTTGCTTCATCATGCTGAAACACGTTCAGGTTCAGTTACAGGTTCGTCCACTAGATGGCGTGTTTGTCTCATCAGTAGAAATGATGAGGTTTGATTGTATCTGTGATGGGCCAAATTGGGCCGAACAATTTAAGTAATGACACAGCTTTTTTTTTTTTTCCAGTTTCTTCCATTACATCGTCTCCACTGTCTCCACTGACTAAACACTTCTCCTGGGCTGCATGATATATTGAAATAAAATCAATATTGCAGTTTTAATGCGATGGTCAAACCTTGATGACTGCATTTTAAAATGAATATACGTGCTGCCGTGTTCATTTACCACAACTGTTGTACTATAAATTTTTTTTTTAGGATTTAAGAAATACTGAAATAAAGAATACTAAAGAATAAGAAAGCGTTCCTCTGGTGCGAAAGCCCCTATAAAGAGCATGAACTTGAACTTCCTCTCCTTGTCTCTTGTCTTGTAGGTGGTGGAGGACGGTTATGAGTTCTTCGCGAAGCGGCAGCTGGTCACTCTGTTCTCTGCACCAAACTACTGCGGAGAGTTTGACAACGCCGGAGCCATGATGAGTGTAGACGAGACGCTCATGTGTTCGTTCCAGGTCCGTGTGACGCACCTTCAGTCATGTTTTTATCATGTTTCTACTCATTTAAAGCATCTTTTGATTTTAGCCACATTATACTCCATCCAAAACTCTTTTAAACAGCATTTTGCTACTTTTTTTTTTTTAATATCATTATGCATTCAATTTTTATGAAATCATAATATTTGTGAAACTACATGGAATATTTTGTTATATATAAAATGTGTATTATTTTGTATCTAAATACAAATTTTGTGAAAACTTTTTTTTTTTTTTTTCCCCTTCTGTTTTTTGACATCAATCTGCCCAGATCAGCAGATGAAAATTAGCCACTGCCTAAAGGCCCGTTCACACCAAGAACGATAACGATAACTATAACGATAAAGATGAAGATATAGTAGAAAGAATAGCAGAGTCCACAGCACAACTATAATGATAACGGCACAGAGGAATGATTTTTCCAGCTGATGAACGATAAAAACAATGTCAGCCGATCAGAATCCATCCTGCTTTAACGAGCTCAAGCATTTAAAGCATCAGACGACAAAACTGTGCGCGCTTACAGGGTTTTTCCTGTCTCAAAAAGAGGCAGAGGTGATAAAATCCTTGGTCTGTCTAGGGAGGTCCGCACCTTAATACACCTTACATTTCCTTAATAGCCTACAAACACAGGCTTTACTCCCTTCAAACTTAAATTGTCACGGTTTCATTACATCATTGTTGGAAAACACTCTTATCAGAATAATTTCTTTTAGCTACGCTTGTGTATCCACCTTATTCCTGACTAGCCTACTGCGTTTCGAATTATGGGTTGCACTTCCGGTTTGGGGAACTTCCATTTAAAAAGACTGAAACGAATCGTTTCAAATCATAAGGTTGCTCTACAAATAAAGCTTATCCGTCAGTTTGACTGAATGAGCTGTCAATTTTTCTTTCATGTTTTATTTTCAGACATCATGAGAATAACGTAACGCTTGGTATTTTAACATAACGTGTTATAACAAGAATATCTATGGCAGGAGCTCTTTTCAGTCACTGCTTTCTATCCTCGTGATTATTTTCTTTTATCCCTTTGCATACCGCTGTAATAGTATGACAAAGGACAACATATACTGCACATTTGTGGTCTGTCCTCCTGATATAATTTACGATATATCCCATTAATAATTCACTGGAATGCACGAAGAATCTCTCGTTTTTCTCCTCAAAGCCTCACGTCTCTTTCCAGGTTTGTTTTCACAGATAAATACAATTTATTATCTGTAAAAATGATGGAAATCACTTTGAAATAGTATCACGCAATGCTGAAGTTCATGAACATTTTTTATTAAGGCAACACAGATATATATCATAGTTATATTTAACCCGTCCGTTATTGCTGTGGAAAGAATTGCGCTTTTTCATGGCCTGTTGAAAGTACCTTGTTGATGCTTAAATGTCCTTTTAATTTTCGTTGGTTAAAGGGTGAGTAGAATAATGTCATCTCATTGTACCCAGTTTAAAAATAAAATGTATTATTGCGTTCATAGAGCGAGCCTTTCACTGACTGTTTACAGCTTAACGGAAGTTACACCCATAATTCGCGCAAAGCGTCATGGGGCGTCGGAATAAGGTGGATATTTTTAGTTAAAGCTGTTAAGCAATATCTCATGTAGGGTTTTTCCTTTGTGTTTTATATAATGACCACTAGGAGGCGCTCACATGTTTTCCTTGATTTGTTTTTTACTGAAGAGAAATATGTTCAGTTGAAAACGAAAGTAAAACAGTGACGTACTTTCGTTGCGTCTTACCGTGAAATGAGAGTTCCGTGTCTTTATTAAAATCAACACATTAATGATTTATCTCTCATTCACCCACAATTAATTGGAATGTTATTTTTTTTATAACTTGGACCGCCCGACCCGTGGATTATCCGCGTGGATATAACCGCGATCCGCGGATCACTATTGAACGGTTCGAGAATGGACAGAGGGCGGGAACCCGCAACAGAACAGTGTCGGTGGACAGTCGGCCGCCTCGTAATTCTCTATGCAGGAAAAACCCCAGCTTATAATAAACAGAACGATATCGTTCGCTGGTGTGGACGCTAATATAGTTATCATTATAGTTATTGTTCTTGGTGTGAACGGGCATTAAATCTGCCACATTTGCATCATATTTTATAAATATGTATTAAATCAACTAGTTTTAAAAGTTAATTTAATACATCACAAACTATTTTTTAACAAATGAACAGCACTTTGCTTTTTTTTTTTTTATTAGTGGTGCTTGTGAAGCAAAGCACACTATTACCATCTCACATGCTCATTATTATTCTTTCGTACAAACTTCAGCGTGTAATATCGGAATTTTTTTTTTTTTTTTTTTTTTTTTTTTTTTTTACTTAAAACATGTTAACTCTAATTATTAAAACATGATAAAAACAAGTCAAAATGTGTTAGCAACATAAATTGTTAACTTTGCCTAGCTACGTATTAAAACATGCAAAGAACATGTTAAAAACATGCTAGCAACATCTTGTGAAGCGTTAACGTTAGCATCATGCTAACATGATGTAAACATTAGCATCTTGTTAACATGATGTAAACATATTAACATCTTATTAAAACATGTTAATCATGTTAGAATCATGCAAACATGGTTAATCGTGTTAGCATCATGATAACATGCTAAATCATGTTAGCATCACTCAGATATGTACTAAAACACGTTAAAAACGTTAGCAAATGCTAGCAACATCTAGTGAAGCTTTACTACATGTTAATCGTGTTAGCATCATGATAACATGTTAAATCATGTTAGCATCACCTTGCTACATGCTAATAACTTTAAAAACATGTTTGCATGTTAGCAACATCTATTGAAGCGTTAAAACATGCTAGCACCATGTTAACAGTGGTAGTATAATACGAAACATTGGCATCTTGTTAAAAACACATTAATCATGTTAGCATCATGATAACATGTTAAATCATGTTATCATCACCTAGCTACATGTTAAAATATGCTAAGAGCATGTTAAAAACATGCCAACACATGTTGACATCAAGTGAAGCGTTAAAACATGCTAGCATCATGCTAATGACATTAACTGTGTTAACTTAATTTTAAACATTTTAACATATTGTTAAAAACACGTTAGCATCATGTTAACAATGTTACACAAAATTATGTATGATGCTTCTTATGAATTTTGAATGCCATATTGCTCATAGTTAATGTTCATTAATGCATTATTTAACAGTAACAAATGAGACCTTATTGTAAAGTGTTAACAATAAACTACTGATGATTAAAAATGCAGATAAACATAAAAGAAATGCTGAGCGGTTACAGGATTTAGATTCACTTTTGTTTTTCTCGAGTTCAAGAGTCGTTTTACCGTCTAATCTGATGTTCATTTATTGTCCTGCAGATTTTGAAGCCAGCAGAGAAGAAAAAGCCAAACTCCAGCCGTCCCGTGACTCCACCCAGGAACATGGTCACCAAACAGGCCAAGAAATGAGGGTCCGTGTGACCCGTCCGGACTCGTGTCATTCAGTCTTCATGTGTCACGGATCAGGAGTGCTGCGCTCACCGAACCGTCCACTGCGTCTTTAGTTTTATTCTTTCTTGTATTTTTCTCCTTTACCGTCCCCAGCGGCCACTCCGATATCAGAGGGCAGCGTTTTTATTTGATTTGAGTTTTTGTTCTTGGAGACAAACATGGCTTTTTATCCCCACTTCAGGATGATGTATCTCAGTTTCACACAAGCTCCGCCCACTCGTGTATAAATGCAGGGAGGAACTGGACGTCTGGGATTGTAAATCGACACTCCACGAGGTTTGAGATGATTCGTGCTCCCCGATTGCTCGTTCAAACCACTGTGAACAAATGAGATGTTTTCACTCGCGTCACTCTGTTTTTATGCACCTAAAGCTTCTCTGCATTTTGTAATTTTGTCTTGTGAATGTGCCATGAGGTTTGATATTCAGTCCAGTTTTTAAATGTTTTATGATTTTGACATTTTATATTCTCATGATTTAAAAAAAGAGCACATGATTTCAGTTTGGAGCAAAATGTTTAGTGCTCGTTCTTTTTGACACGATGCCTTGTTTTCTTATTCCATAACGTCTCATGCGAACGGATTGATGTGACGTCACATTATGGGCATGTTGATTTGTTGATCTCTCAGACGGACTCTTCTGTTGCATGCATCTAGAGTTAGAGGAACGGGACACGAGGCCTCGGCGCTCTCTCAGGGCATGCCACCTTCAGCATGTCTTCAGAATAATGTAGCTCCTCATCAGGTAAATCACGTCAGGAAAAACCTTTTTTTTTTTCTTGCAAATTTCTACAGTATTTCATACCAACTCTCGATTTAACCCAAGCTCACTGTAAATATACAGGAAATGTTTTGTTCAGTCTTGGCAATAATTCACAGTTTTCCACACTATAAATAATTGTTATACTTGCGAAATAATAAATTGAAGGGAGAAGGAAACACTGTTGCACTGTTTGTCTTCTGTGTTTATTTTAATCAATGTTCCTGGATCTATAAAACACAAAATTCTTAAAGGGGTGCTTGATTATGATTTGACTTTTTTAACTTTAGTTAGTGTGTAATGTTGCTGTTTGATCATAAACAACATCTGCAAAGTTAAGATGCTCAAAGTTCAATGCAAAGGGAGATATTTTCTTTTTATCATGTCTCCTTTAGGACCCCGAGTGAACCCATGGGTTCAACGGGCTTTTAATGGGTAGTATTTTTAGCGCCTGATTATAATTCCCACAAAATCACGTTTAAAATGCGTTATAATGACCATTAATGTCTGTTAAATGACAAGGTTCATATTCTAGTATATAACTGAAGCTGTAGGTTGTGAAATCAAGCATTTCTCGTTCTTACTGTTTTTTTTTTAGTTAGCTTATGTACTAGCATAGCACACATCTACCCGATTAGCCTGCTAGCTTAGCTTATATTATATTAGGAATGTTTTTTGCTTCCAATATAGTTCCAAATTACATTTTTAAATGAATGTTTGTGTGTACTTAGCATGACAATCAATTGAAAATTCATTATAGTATTATATACTATACCACATTGCTATTGTGTGAAATTAATATTAAATTGCCTTTACAGAACATATGTTGCAACAATCATTATCCTTATAAAAAAAAAAAAGGCATGTTTTATTATGCAATACATAGACATTCATTTTATATTTCAAGCATGTTGTTTGTGCACTTAATGTAATAAACATCATAGAATAGTGAAATAGGTTATTATTAGTCAAGACATCATAAGTTTTAAACAGGCATTACCGCCTGGGTCCTAAAGGAGACCCGATTCCTAGGGGGGACTCGATTTTTCTCATGACACCGGAACAACTTTTCTCTATTGGCATCTTTTTGAAGGGAACACTTCACAGATTATTTGTAGACGTAAAAAAAAGTTTTAAAAGTAAAGTTTAAAAAAAAGTTATAGAAGTTTATGAAAATTTGAAATATGTATTTTTTTTATATTTTATATAAAATATATATTTTACAAAACATGTTCAGCTCTAAAACTTCAAGAAAATCAAAGTATCTGAACAAGTTCTGTGACAAATTTTAGGTTGATATCTCAAAAAAACTTTCAGTAAGATTTTTTTGTGCGCAGTACCAAACTTTTCCACTAGTATTGATATTAAAAGTTAATTATTTGTACATGATATGTTTTTTTTTGTTTTTTTTTTTAATATATATATATATATATATGTGTGTGATTTTTAGGGAATCCAAATTAGGGTTAATTTGACCCAGACTATAAGGGCTGTAACCAGAAATTGAACAGTGCACGAGGGTTAATAAATGCTGTATAAAATTAATTAATTTATTAATTTTATACAGCATTTATCTGGCCTTAAATTTGCAAAGGTAAGATGTTTAATGAATTTAATGGTTGTTTCATTAATCATGAGAACAGAACACAAACTACATGTAATGCCTGTTACTGCTGAAAGATTTTACTGTCATAATCTAGAAAGTAAATTTGCCTGACAGATATCAGTTAACATTTAAAATCTGAATGTGAGGCGCTTGATACTTGATATATTTGTCTATTTGGACTTTAAAATTTATTACTATAAAGTTTTGAATTTTATTATTCAAGTCAACCTCGGGTGTAGGACAGTAAACAGACATCAAAACCCGTCATATTATATGTTTTTTTTTTCATTTGGAACATTATACACTTAGAATTCACCATAAGAACGTAACTTTTTCTTGACGCACGATTTATCAGTGTATGTTTTTCTAAGGAAAAAAGTTGATAGAGGACGTTTTCATGAAACATTCAAAATATTTTTCAGCATCTAATCAATGAACTTCAACATACATTTTTCTTAATTAAATGTTTAACTGCAGAAATACAGCTGGAATAATAGTGCTTAAAAATTGTAAAGTTTAAATCCAAATTACTTTGTCTTTAAACAAATGCAGGGAATGAAGGGACCATTAACATGAAGTGTTGCATTATTTCTTTATTATATAAACAAATACATTCTGTATTAAAATAAAACAAAATGATTGCAAAGATTTGATTCATAAACAGATCTGTGCAAATAAAGTACAATTCACAAACCCTTTATAGTTTCTCCAGCCCATCGGTTCAAATGGATATGCATATACTTTTCATAAAAGGAAGGACAGTCTTGACGTCTTTACATCATCTCTTATAATCATTCCTGGTTTTCTGAGGAAAGAAACTACATCCTTCTATTTATTCCTTTATTTACTGATGCGCAAAGTAAATCTGAAAAACCATGAAAATGTAAATCTTTACATTTGATCGTCCAGCATGAATATGAATTATTGTATTAAATGCTCATTCACATCTTTCTGTGGGCTGATCGGCACTCAAACGGCCCTAACGAGAGAATACATTTCTATTGCATTGAATATTTCACCAAATGTGATCAATATGAATAAACTGTTTATGCATAATAACATCGAAGGAAGGAGGTTCTTCACCGAGCCTGTGACGTTTGGGACGAACACCTCTGGAGCACAAGCGTGTAAACAGTTGCAGTATCGTGTAAAACTGTGGAGTTTGAGGTCTTGTTGATATTTAGCAGGAGAGGGAAAAATAAATATCAGTGGGAAAAAAGTCAGAAGGCAATGTGGTGATCCGCTCCACCAGACTGTGGAAAAGTGCTTCTGTAGTGTTGATGAAAATCAAACCGCTGAGACTATAAACAGCCTGTTTTCTTGCATAAACTGAAATGTGACATTTGTTGATAGTGTGATGTTACGCTCCTCTGGAAAACTACATCAAACGAAGACAACAGAAGGAACATTTCACACAAAAATAAAGATTGTCGTCATATTTCCAGCCTGAAAAATAATCAAAATAAGTGTTCATAATTACATTTTTTAAGCATTGCACTTGGTAAACAATTCTTATGCACTTTAAAATTTATCCAAAAAAAAAAAATAGGATTTTCATTCATCTGGCTTATCAGGAAAATGAAAGGGGGGATAAAATTTCATGTGAACAAATGAAACATTTTTTCACAGTATTTTTCACTAAACTGGTTTGGAACAACAGGAATGATCAATGAAAAACAGATCCTAAATATATAAAGTCAAAAAAAGAGCTGCTCGGGATCAGCAAAAACAAACGTGATGCTGAAATTTTACAAAAATAAACTATATTATGATAAAATGTTAAAACTTTACATTAAGATTGCATTAGTTAACTACATTAGTTAACATGAACTAACAATGAACAATACCTCTAATAGATATGAACCCTCTGGTGCTGCTCACGGATGACTTTATTTAAATTAAACGAATGTTCTATATTATAATGTTTTGTATTTAGTGTTTTGTATTTTGGGGGGATTTTATGGTACTAAATTATATTTATGCAGTTGTTATAATCCATTTATTCACTTTTTGAGCATAGACCTGATAATAAATTTCCAGTAAAAATCTATTTAAAGAAAACTTGGCAGATTATTGCTGAGAAAAAAGTAAAGTGAAATTAAAGTTAGTAGTTTAAGTTTATTGTTATGAAAAATGCACAAAAATACTATTTTCAATTTTTATATGAAATATATCTATTCCAAAGCATGTTTTACTCTACAACTGAAAAAATCAAAGCCATAAATCTAAACAAGTTGTGTTCCAAATTTGAGGTTGATATCTCAAAAAATGAGCTTTCAGTAATATTTGGTTTGGGCGCAGTACCGACCGCTTCCACTAGATGAAATTCGCTTCACATTCATTTCCATTTTTGACTGCAAACATGATGTGTGACTGTTCTCAGGACCATTTAACCTTTTCGAATCATGTCCATGGTTTTTTGTGTTCACAGCAAGTGCCAAAATATTTACGAAGTTTCGTAAAAATTCAGATGTAGAAAAAAAAAAATCTAAAAAACCAAAACGTAAAATTTTTCTGTCAAAAATGACCAAAAAGCACCAGAGGGATAAAATCTGTTGTATCTGTTAATGCAGTGAACATGACAAAAAATTAACATTAACTAAAATTAATAAATACAGTATATTGTTATTTTTTTGTTCATGTTAATTAATGCATTAAATGAGACCTTTTTAAGTGTTACTGATAAAATAATATACAGATCCTAAACCGAGTGATGATATGTTGAAGAATCAATGTTGTCTAAGTAGATTTAATAAATGAAGTTTATATTTCAGAGGTTTATACATTCAATAAATCTGAAGTTTGTGAATCTGTAGCCTGAATTTAGACATTTATACTTCGGAGAAGTTTAAACTTTCTGTAAATGATGAGAGTTTTCATCTGTGGCTGAACTAACTGAGGACAGTAACATGAACAGCACATAAAGGAAACGTATTGCTTCTCTGCATTCACTCATGTCTCTCCAGAGATTTTATATTGTTAGTATGGTTGAGTCTGTGCTGTGTCTATTTCAATCTTTTTAAATAATTATGGATAGAGGATTTCTGCTGTGTTCATAATTACTAACAAAAGCATAAGAACTAGTCTCTGTCGACCTCATAATTACAAATTGGAAAAACGGAATAGTATAAAACATGACAACTTTTCCCACTTGACAAAACAAGATCCGTCGTTTCATGCGAAGACTTTTTGTGTGTCATACGACTGATGGAATATTTAATAACTTTTTGTATCCTGACAGTCTGTTTTTTTGCATGTAAAAGAGCAGCGTGAACATCCTGATAAACGTCTTCTTTGTGTTCCTCAGAAGAAGAAACGGCGTGAATGATCATTTTTATCTGAAATCCCCCATGATGCTGCTTGTGTTTGCTCCATCAGTAACGTCCAGAAGTTTTCATGGAAGAATCTGTAGTGAAATACTGTAATATAGTAACAAACGTCCTCAAAACGCGCTCCGTAACGTCCAGAAGCGTGTGTGTGTGTGTGTGTGTGTGTGTGTGTGTGTGTGTGTGTGTGTGTATCAGAGCGAGGTCTCGTTGGTGTGCGGTCGAGACGTCTCCTCCTCCAGAAGAGCGATGCGCTGTTTCAGCATCCGCACCTGCGTCTCGTGTCGCTCCACCATCGCCATCATCTGAGACTCCAGCTTCTTCAGTTTGTTCTGGTGTTTCTTCTTGGCTTTCTCATACGCCGCCACCAGATTACTGCATGAGACAAACACACGGCATCATTAATATCCTGACTGAGCTGAGAAACTACGAATCAAACTGCACTGATAGTGTTCGTTTATCTGCAGGAACGGTTTATTAAGAGATTTAGTTCCCGTCTCTATGAAGCCCCTCCTTCTGAAAAGCACAATGTGCTCTGATTGGTCGGCTGGAGCAGTGTGTTGTGATTGGTGTTTGGGAAATGTCCCGCCCCTTACCATAACCGCCAGTTTCAACACACTACTAACTAACTCAACCAGGCCCCGCCCCTTTATTCTGCGTATGAATTATTTAAATGAGGAATATTGTGAAGAAAACTAAAGATGGAGGCGCTTCAGGAGTTCAGAAACACTGACACTGAAAAATTAAAACTATTATACATTGTTTTTAGTTTATTGAAATAAAGCTGAAATAAAATAAAATAAAATTTTTAAATTTTTATGTTTTTATTAGATGAAAAACAAAAAAAAAAATGAAAATGAGAAACTGCTTTGGCAACTAACTGAAATAAGTTGATGCATTAAAATAACAAAAAAATGAAAAAAAAAAGATAAATAAAAATATAAATAAAATTAATGAAAATGACAAAAAGCACATAAAATAAAATATAAAAATTAAATGAAAACAAAAAAAATTTAAAAGAAAATGAGAAATTGGCAACAAACTGAAATAAGTTGAAGTACTAAAATTATAATTATTAAAAATATAAATAAAACTACTATAACTAAATAACTTATAACAATACATAAAAGCTAATTAGAACTTAAAAAAATGAAAAGTCCATAAAAGAAAATTAGAAATTGCTTTGTCAACTAACTAAAATGACTAATAAAAATTAGAAACTAATAAGATAATTAGAAACTAATAAAAATGACAAAAGTACATAAAACAAATATTAGACAATCTAAAACTTAAAAAACTACATGAAAATTACATGAAACTTAGAAATTAATTTGAAATACTAAAATCACCGAAACTAAAACTTAAATTACAAAAAAAATTAAAGCTAAATAGAACTATAAAAATGAATAAAAATGACAAAAGCACATAGAATAAAATATAAATATTACACAAAAACTTTGACTAAACTATGACTAAAACTAAAATAAAAATAAATAGTAAATATAAACGAATGAATGAATAAAAATGACAAACGCACATAACAAAATTGCCAAAACAAACTAAAATTAAACTGAAAACTGAAAACATAAAAATCAAAGCTAATTCAAAATATGAATACATACTATAATAGTATAAAAACCAGACTAAAAGAGCTCTGGTAAACACAGATCTATTCAGCATTAAGAGACGCTGACATTAGAGTCTGCTGACTGTCATCGGCCTGTATTCAAACACACACGCTGCAGTGACCAGCAGGGGGCGTCGCTCGGCAGAACATGGAGTATATGATGAGAGAACATCTACAGCTTCTGGAGCCAATCCACTGAATTATGTCATTATAACTAATGATACTTCTTCAAATCAAGTCATACATTTGAGCTGCTTTGAGCTGTGTGTGTGTGTGTGTGTGTGTGTGTGTGTGTGTTATACCTGTTGGCTCGTTTTAGGTCGTTAACGAACTCCGCAGACTGCTGATGACGGACTTCACTGCTCTTCGTGAGTCTTTCTAACGCAGCGACCAACTCCTGAACACGACCCTTCAGCTTCTTCTCTCTGTAACACACACACACACACGTCACATGATGAATCAAACACACATTTCATGTGTCTAGTTCACAAAACAAAGTGAGAGCTGAGCTGCATTTGTGATTTTGTCACCATCACTTGCGAGCGCCAGTGCTGTTCTTGTTTTTAATAGTTTTAATAGTAACTTTAATAGTTAACAAGTCTTTGTTAACTTAAATAATGCTGATATTGTTTAGTTTGTTCCTCTGAATAAAACAGAGCTGTATTCTCCCTCCATATTCTCACTATATCAGACTATATGAGCCATAAAAGCCTGATGCATCAAATATGATACTCAACATGTCAGGCTGTACAGGGTTAAATGAGTAAATGTAAATATGACCTCCTGAGGGCGCTGGTGAGCTCCGCCGCGAGGTCGCTGTCGCTCAGACTCCTCAGATCAGACAGACTGATCGCTGGAGAATCTCCCGAGTCCTGCAGACACACACACACACACAGTCAGTCACATATTACAGGTTTACATGTCTGCGTGAAATCTTGTTTTTCTCATTTCCCCAAAATGCACGTTTGAAATAAGAGACTGATGTTTCTTTCAGGGCTTGAAACTTCCTCTCCACATCCAAAGAGATTAATTATTTAAACTAGACATCAAAAACAGTTCAATCAGAACTCAGCATGTTGATGACATCACAACCATGAGACAGCCAATCACAATTCACTGTTCAGCCACTCTGTTTCCTTCAATTATTATGATGGACAGTTTCATGGCAATCAAGTTTTATGCAAAACATGTTATTTGTGTATTTAACAGTTAGTGGACAAACAAGAACTGACAAAACTGCTTATGTTGCTCTTTTGAAAGTTGCGTTATACACTGCATTCAAGGTTTACATTTACATTTGACAATTATAATGCATAAATCTAAATGCAACTATCACAATAATTACCAAAAAACAACTGAATCATATCTGGTGCCTATGAATAAAAGAGAACCCAGTATACAGTAGAGCACTGCGCAAGCAAAACCAAGGTCACGGGTTTGATGAGGCATTCTGGGATCTGCAGCGACTGTAAGTGAACATCGCGTGTGAGATACAGCGGCTGAACCCGCTCACACACCCACAGACAGAGCGAGAGAAGAAAAGAGCAGAAGAATCGATCGGAAGAGAGGCGGAGGTGAAGGAGAGCAAAGATACTAGTTAAAAATTCACACCAGCTGCTGCTGGAGAGGAACACAGACAGAGACAGGCAGACAAACATACAGACAGACGACAGACAAACATAGACAGACAAACAGACACAGACAGAGAGAGAGACAGAGACAAGCAGACAGACAGACAGACAGACAGAAACAAACAAACAGACAGACAGACAGACAGACAGAAACAAATAAACATACAGAGACAGACAAACATACAGACAGACGACAGACAAACAGACACAGACAGAGAGAGAGACAGAGACAAGCAGACAGACAGACAGAAACAAACAAACAGACAGACAGACAGACAGACAGAAACAAATAAACATACAGAGACAGACAAACATACAGACAGACGACAGACAAACATACATACAGACAGACAAACAGACACAGACAGAGAGAGAGACAGAGACAAGCAGACAGACAGACAGACAGACAGACAGAAACAGACAGACAAACAGACAGACAGACAGAAACAAACAGACAGACAGACAGAAACAAACAGACAGACAGACAGAAACAAACAGACAGACAGACAGACAGAAACAAACAAACAGACAGACAGACAGAAACAAACAGACAGACAGACAGACAGAAACAAACAAACAGACAGACAGAAACAGACAAACAGACAGACAGACAGAAACAAACAGACAGACAGACAGACAGAAACAAACAAACATACAGAGACAGACAAACAGACAGAAACAAACAAACAGACAGACAGACAGACAAACAGACAGACAGACAGAAACAAACAGACAGACAGACAAACAAACAAACAGACAGACAGACAGAAACAGACAGACAGACAAACAGACAGACAAACAGACAGACAGACAGACAGACAGACAAACATACAGACAGACAGACAGACACACAGACAAACAAACATACAGACAGACAGACAAACATACAGACAGACAGACATACACAGACAAACATACAGACAGACAGACAGACAGACAAACATACAGACAGACAGACAGAAACAAACATACAGAGACAGACAGACAGACAGACAGACAGACAGACAGAAACAAACAAATATACAGAGACAGACAGACAAACAGACAGACAGACGAACATACACACACACACACACACACACAGAGAGAGACAAACACAGACAAACACACAGACACAGACAAACATACTGAGACAGAAACAAAGACAAACATACAGACAAACATACAAACATACAGACAGACAGACAGACACAAAAATACAGAGACAAAAATACAGACAGACAAACATACATACAGACAGACAGACAGACAAACATACAGACAGAAACAAAGACAAACAAACAGACAGACAGTGACAAACATAAAGACAGACAAACATACAGACAGACAGACACACAGACAAACATACAGACAGACAAACATACAGACAGACAGACAAAAATACAGAGACAAAAATACAGACAGAAACAAAGACAAACAAACAGACAGACAGACAAACATAAAGACAGACAAACATACAGACAGACAAACATACAGACAGACAGACAGACAGACAAACATACAAACAAACAAACAAACAAACAGACAGACAAACATACAGACAGACAAACAAACAAACATACATACAGACAGACAGACAGACAGACAGACAGACAAACATACAGACAGACAAACAGACAAACAAACATACAGACAGACAGACAGACAGACAAACATACATACAGACAGACAGACAGACAGACAAACATACGGACAGACAGACAAACAAACAAACACACACAGACGAACATACAGACAGACGAACAGACAGACAGACAGACAGATAGACGAACATACAGACAGATGAACATACAGACAAACAGACAGACAGACACACACACAGACAGACAAACATACATACAGACAGACAGACAGTGACAAACAAAGACAGACAAACATACAGACAGACAGACAGACAGACAAACATACAGACAGACAGACAAACATACAGAGACTGACAGACAGACAGACACACACACACACACACACACACACACACACACAGACAAACATACAGACAGACAGACAGACAAAAATACAGAGACAAAAATACAGACAGAAACAAAGACAAACAGACAGACAGAGACAAACAAAGACAGACAAACATACATACAGACAGACAGACAGACAGACAGACAGACAAACATACAGACAAACATACAGACAGACAAACATACAGACAGACAGACAGACAAAAATACAGAGACAAAAATACAGACAGAAACAAAGACAAACAAACAGACAGACAGAGACAAACAAAGACAGATAAACATACAGACAGACAGACAGACAAACATACAGACAGACAGACACACAGACAAACAAACATACAGACAGACAGACAAACATACAGACAGACAGACACACAGACAAACAAACATACAGACAGACAGACAAACATACAGACAGACAGACAGACATACACAGACAAACATACAGACAGACAGACAAACAAACAAACATACATAGACAGACAGACAAACAGACACACACACACACACACACACACACACACACAAACATACAGACAGGTACAGTGTTTGGAGGACAGATTGTCTCACTGCTGATTAATGCCATCAACGACGAAGCATGCATGGATTATAAAACCACAGAGACTCAATAGATTCAATCATTCAATCAATCAATCAATCATTCAATCAATCAATTTAGAGCAACTAAATGTGAGCAGTGTTATAGTGTGACTCTGTGACCTCAAACCTGCAGCTAAACATCACAAAATCTTTGTTTCCTTCAATATTTATTTCATAGTAATGATATTTTATGCAAATCATGTTATTTGTATATTTAACAATTAGTAGTCAACTAATACAGGTTTGTCAGTAGCTATGTTTCCTTCCTTCTATTTTTATGCACATTTTGGGATGCTGGATGGGAATGGCAAGATGTGCATAAATTATAAAAAATCTGCATAAGTGCTTATGCGCTCAATTGAGGCAATGGAGATCTCTTGATGTGCAACAAAAGATTTTACCTCGGCAGAGGCTGTGATTGGATAACTGGACTAACCAGCTGACCAATCGCATCACAGCATATCAGATGTTGGTTTGGTGGTTCTTAAACACCTGAGCCAAAGTCTGTCATCAGAATGATTTGGTTTAATACCAAATCTGACCGTATGTTGTGCTGTCGTTTACCTTCCCGCTCTTGTCTTTTCCTCCAGCGCTGCTGCCGGTGGAGTTGAGCGAGCGGCGTCTCTGCTCCTGATGCTCCTCCACCTCAGACTTCAGGTGCTCGATGTGCACCAGATACGCCTGTTCCTGAGCCTCTCGCGTGCTCAGCTTCAGCTCCAGAGCTTTCTTCTCCTTCTCCAGCAGGTACAGCTGAGCCTTCAGCTCCGCCATCTCCTCCTGAACACACGGAGAGAAAATCTGCGTTCAGAGCTTCTGAGAGTAATCACCTCATCATCTCACAGACCTTCATATGCAGAACCCATCCTGACACGTCAAATCACAGCAGAAAACATCTCACACTCATCAACACTGAAGCTGTCAGACCGCGTCTGATGCCGGTGAAGTTCACATGATTATCTATATTAACACGAGAAAAACTCTACACCAGGGATTTACAAACGGGGCTTTGTGAGTTGATGAAACACTAATAATTATTTAATAAAAATGGAAAACTAAATAATTAAAAAATAACAAAATAGTAACAAATATGAAATATTATAAAAACATGAAAAATGAATATTATTTTTTAAACAAAAGCAAAATCATTTTAAAATAATCCAAATAAAACACTTACTAAAAGCATGAATATGAATATAAAAAATATGAATGATATTTTTAATAAAAGTAAAATAAATAATTTTAACATTTACCTATATATGAAATATTATACAAATATGAAAAATACAAATTTTTTAAAATAAAATTTGAAAATTATTTTAAAATAATACAAATAAAACACTAAAAATATGACATTTTATTTGAAATAAAAATAAAAGAATTTAAAAATAAAACACTTATGAAAATATGAACAATATTTTTCATAACATAAAAATATAAAAATGAAATGCTTCCTAAAAATGAAATATAATTCAATTAAAAAAAAATAAATAATTTTAATTAATAAATAAATAAAAACAAATCAAAATAAAACAGTAAAAATATGAACAATATTATTTATTTTTACAACAAAAGTAAATTATTTTAAATGATAAAAAAAACATTTAAAAAAATGTTTCAAAATAAAACATTTACAAAAATAAAAAATATGATGAAAGTATGAAATTAATATTTGTTTTTTAAATAAAATTAAAATAAATTATTTTTAAATAAAAATGAAACTAAAGATGAAATATTTTATTTGAAATAAATTAAAACAATTTAAACAAAACATTGAATATTTTTAATAACATTAAAATAAGTCAATATAAAAAATAAAATGCTTACTAATTATAAAATATAAATAAATTAAACGTGAAAATAAATAATTTAAAAAATGAAATATTTTATTTGTTTACATGCATGTCATGTGACCATTAAACGACATGACGGAACAGTGAACATGGGAATGTGTTGATGATAATTTATTAAAATTCAGCTGAAAAGTTTGGGAATCCCAGATAGAGACACTGCAAATGTCTTTGTATTTTAGGAGTCAAAGTTGCTACTATATTTGTATCAAACAGTGAACCTCTGAAGCTCATTTATTCGTTCAGTCTTTCACACTGATCTGGTGTTTGTGTTCCTGTAGAAATCTCAGCTGACAGAGCCGTTCATATCGACATCATCTCTCATCATGTCTGAACTGATCTCACGACTCTCATTTCAGACGCACGCTGCAGCCAAAGCTGAAGGTCACTGACAGATAAAACCAGAAGAAACAGCATTCTGACGGAGAACAACAGCAGAATAAACCAGGAAACTGAGAGTCAAACATGGTGAAACTGCTTGATCTGCTGTAGCTTCTGTAAAGACTCATGGGATTCATCTATAAACATCGGTGTTGTGTTTATCAGGTACCTTCATGGCCATGAGCTCCTGCATGAGCACGGCGTTCTCCAGGTCGAGTCTCTGCGAGTCGCCGCGAGGTTTGACGTCGTAGCTGAGCGGGTCGATGTGGACGCTCTCCAGCTCCAGCATGGTCAGTTTGACGGCCGCCCGGTCGTTCTTCAGCTGCTGGACGTAGTCCTTCAACCGCTGC
Organism: Mylopharyngodon piceus; assembly: GCA_039654765.1. Classification (NCBI taxonomy): domain Eukaryota; kingdom Metazoa; phylum Chordata; class Actinopteri; order Cypriniformes; family Xenocyprididae; genus Mylopharyngodon; species Mylopharyngodon piceus. Next base: position 8,205,718 of record CM077443.1, on the reverse strand, counting down.
TCGTCGTCTTTGGAGAAATCAGTGTCACAGCTGCTGGCCGTCGAGCTGGTGGTGCTGCAAACACACACACACTCATTTTTAAATGAGAAAAGTAATTATTAATTATTTATAATAAATATCTATCATCATTTTAATAACAATAATATGGATTATTATTTTTAATTATTTTTTATGTTTTATAATGATCCTCCAGCCTCCAGCCAGTCTTCACACAGTCACAATGAAGCGTGAAAACGGCTCCAAATGATTCTCCCAATTCTCCGACCCTCAATTAGTGAGGTCCCTAATTACAATGACAATCCCAATTACCTCCATCTGCACAGAAACACTCATGACACTCACACACACTCACACACACACACACTCTTCAGCTCTGTCAGTCATTATAAACCCTGATCTGCACGTCTCGTTTGCTCCTCGCGGATCTCAGCCAGAACACAACAGATATTCATAATCATTTAAACACTTCAGTGAACAACACAAGATTTCTGCAATAAAACAATGAAACCTGGAAGCTGAACACCTGAATAAGAGCACAGTGTTATCATGAAGCTGAACGCTCAGACTCGAGCTGGTTTAGCACGACTGTTTTTAGGAGAAACACAGAAGATCAGTCCATTTCTCTTCATCGGTCAGCGGCTCGGAGCTCTGGATGAAGAGCACTGAATGGAGGATTGAGGGGGAAAATCAATGTCTGGATATTGGAGAAGCTGCAGTGAGTCTGAAATCCCATCCGTTCACTGCAGGACAACAGATGAAGCCTCAATGCCCCGGAAAAACATACGGATCAGAACAGATTCACTGATACTGCTGACATGAGGATCGACCGATGTTTAAAAGCTTTATTATTAGCTCACAAAAAAATTATTAAAAAAATAAATAATTTACATGTAATTTTTATTATTTATTTTTTACTTTTTATATATATATATATATATTATATATACACATACACACACACACACACACACACATATACATATATATATATAATAATTATTATATACATATACATATATATATATACACACATACACATACAGTCAAACCAAAAATTATTCAGACATTTTTGATATTTTTGATATATTTGTACTAGTGGGTGCAGGACACTATAGTTCATTTATGTAAGTGAGGATAGCAAAATAAAGTAAACTGTGACATATTATACCCAAAAATTCTACCAGTAAAATTAATAAAAAATTTAGAACCAAAAATTATTCATACACTTTGACCTGACCATGTTTTGCTTTAGTGTTATCTGACATAATTAAGATTAATTTTTTTCTGACACAGTTTAACTCTGAGATCTTGTCATATTTTATTACCATTTTTTTAAACTATAGTGAATAAACTGTATTAATGAATGAAATGTTCAAGGTGTTTGACTGTATAATATATATATATATATATATATATATATATATATACACATCTATCTAAAATGCACCTAAATATCTAATTTAAAACTTAAGAAAAAAAATAAAAATAAAGCTTTACTATTACATAAATGCAATAAAACTAGAGATGCCCCGATATTAAATTTCTCTGCCGATACCGATAGCCGATTATTCGGAATGATATCGGCCGATACAGATACCGATAGTTTGGTTTTTCTTAAGGAAAAAAAAAAAAATCTCTCCCAAATAATGTCACAAACTATACAGGGAACCCTCTCATTTGGTACACTACAATATTAGAGGTTATAATTAACAGCAGAGGTATTATATTCAGCTGCTGATTATTTTCAGATATAATAATTACACTCAAATAAAAACTGAAATGTTTGTATAAAAGTATCACATAAGGTAGTTTTCATAAGCACTTGTTGTCTTTATGGCAAATTTACGCAAACATGTAATTAACAGTAAATGAGCTCCTCTCTAGTGTTTTTATATAAGGAACTGTGAACATTGGAAAACATTCCTGAGGTAAAAGTGACATGATGTGACATATTGTTCACAAGCTGTTTTATTGACATCTTTCCGCGGTTGAAACACAAATAAAGTGATTACATGAGACATGATACAGTCCGGTAAGTTGTACTATATCTTTCAACATACCTTTGATGTTCATGCATGTTTTTCGAGATATAACTATTGAAGAGGAAGAAAAGACTCGCGCTCCGTGCTGCCGCCTGAACTGAAGCGTTACAGCGATCTGACACGTCACATTTAAGAGCGTCAAAACGCCATTTATTGTTTGAATTTCATGATAAAATGGACAGAATTTGAAAACTGAAACTTTAATTCTTATCAGAAGTAATAAAGCACAAATCTTTTTGCGATTATTGGATGGGAGGCGCTACAAATAATATTTGATGTAGGAAAAAAAACGCAGACCTGGCAACCCTAGCTTGAACTACGGGTGATTCATAGGGTCTGCTTTAACTTCACTGTTTTTAAACTGTTAATGCGTTAAAATTCAACACGAGTGATTTTCTTCACACACAGTATGTATGAGTTGCAGTCTGACACGTCTTTCCACACCCTTTTGATTGACAGGATATAATCGGCCCTGACCATCACAATCGATCGGTGGCTGATAGTGATAATAATAGCTTTTATCGGCCGATACCGATTGTTGACCGATACATCGGTGCATCTCTAAATAAAACTTGTAATTTGTAGTTTATTGGATATAAAATATTGTTGCTCTCATTTAAAGAGTTATGAAACAATTACTGCAGACATTATTTTTTACCTCAAATAATGAAACGCAAATCACACGAGACATCAGCGGATCGCAGCGCAATTCACTCTCCCCCTGCTGTCACATGCAATAAACTCCTGTGAGTGTGTGTGTGTGTGTGTGTACCTATAACACACAGTATGAGACTGACTGCAATAAGCCAATGTCTGTCTGTCATTCCTGCTGTGAGAAATGCTTTATTTAACACAGTACTGATCATCTCTCACACACTGAATCATCACAGCATCCGTCATCTCAACACGTCCTTTATTAATCCAGAGGATATCAGATCGTCAGCTTTAACAGCTTCTTCTGCATTAAATCAATTCAGCTGCACTTTCACAACGACCAACACACCACTAACGAATATTAATAGCAAAAAATAAAAAATACTGAAAAATTGGCATTTTTTTAACTTAACTTCATCTTTCACAGAATAAAAAAGTCATAAACTATTTTAATTTTGAGTAAAAATCCATTTATTATTTTTAAAACTATTTTTATAGTACATTTTTATAATTATTTTAATAAGAGTATGTATTATCATTAATTATTTTTTATAATAAATATTCATAATTATTTTAATAACAATACAAGTAATTACTACTTAGTTACAATGAATGTTTTAAATTATTTTATTAACAATAAGAGGAATTAAGATTGTTAATTTTTATAATAAATGTTTAAAATTATTTTAATAATAACAGTAATTATTATTATTATTATTATAAATGTCAAATAATTACATTAGAAACTGTTAATTATTGTTACAATAAATGTTTAAAATTATTTTATTAACAATAAGAATAATTATGATTATTAATTCTTACAAAAAATGGTTAAAATTATTTTAACAATAAGAGTAATTATTAATAATGATTGTTTTAGTACATCTGTACAATTCGTTTTAATAAGAGTAATTATGATTATTAATTCTTTTAATAAATAGTTTAAATTATTTACATAACAATATTTACAATAATCATTTTTATAATTATTTTATAACAATAATAGTAATTAATCTAGCCCTGTAAGAAACTGTGTGTATCGTGATCTGTATCTCACTTTATGGCTGAAATCCTCCTCTGACTGACGCAGTGAATCTAAATGAGGGCTCATGGGAAACTGCGCACACACACACACACACACACACACACACACACACACACACACCAGCTCAGATGAGAGTGTGTTGTCATGGGCAACCGCTGGACCAGAACCACGTACAGATGAAAACTAACCTGCAGAATTACACACTCACGGCCACTTCAGTCCATGACGGTTTTCCTTCAGGTCTTTCAGCTTCCAATCAAAAGCATTTTAACAACCGTCTCTATCTTTGGAGGTGAAGCCGCTCTCACCTGGTGTGGCTGTTGGACGACAGACTCTCCCAGGGTTGGACGCTGCAGCCGGTCACCGCGAACGCAGCGCCACAGCTGCCGTCCAGCCGGGTCAGGAGGTCTTTGGCCGCATTCTCCGCCGTCTTCCTGCTGTCGTGAGCTTTCTTCAGGATCTGAGTGATGCTCTCTTCTCCCGCCTGCTCTCCTGCCGTCAGACACACACATCATCGTGAAAACACTGATCAGCATATTGATGATTTCACTATAAATAAATCACTATTCTACAGTAAAAACCATGGCGGTGTTAGCATTACTGGAGCGCGTAATCAGATCCACGCAGAAACGGAGTAGGAAATTCTGTGTAATTCTACATAGTGGAGGTAAATATGGTAAAATATGTTAATCAGAGCTGAAAATAAAAGGAAAAATAATCAAACAGACAAAGATTATATTTATAAATTAAATACTGAGATGAATCTGCAGGAACAGATTATGCTAAATTCACATTGTATAAGTGAATAATTTATTTTTAATTTCTCCATCGGCGGTGTGGATGTGTTCAGATGTTCAGTGTGCGGAGAGAAACTAATTGCACTAATAACTCACAATCAGTTAATGAAGCAGTGGAGAACGAGCGCTTTAAATGACGCTCAAACCTCATGAGGATGAAGTCGAGTCAGATTTAATTCTACAGTGTTTTATTCAATGCAGACTGATTCAAAGCAGCGCCACAGAAATAAACAGGAAATTAAGAGCGCTAAAGAAGCAAAATTCATCAGATATGAAGCAGGACGTCCTCACTTGCAAATAAAGTTTTTGAATTCTAGTTTAGAAAGGTTTCTGTAAGGGTTTGTGTGTTTGGTTATATAGTGCCCGATGATTTCAGCAATGTGGAAAATGAAGAGTGAATCATGGGATGCAGCCATAAAATAACATGGAATGTCAAGGAATTGTGGATGAATAAATCAAAAGTAGCCGCATGAATTAGTGTCTGTGAGTTTTAAACTGCAAAAATATGAAGTCTGCATGTTCTGCGTGTCTCTGTGTGAAATTGTGACAGAAATATATTACTAATGTACAGTAGAATGTACTTCTCGAAGTAAAAATAATAATAGTATTAATATAATAATATAATATGTGACCCTGCACCACAAAACCAGTCATAAGGGTAATTTTTTTTTTAATTGAGATTTATACATCATCTGAAAGCTGAATAAATAAGCTTGGTTTGTTATGATAGGACAGTATTTTGTTGAGATCCAACTATCTGGAATGTGAGGGTGCAAAAAAATCAAAATATTGAGAAAATCACCTTTAAATAAAGTCCTTAGCAATGCATATCCACTCACAAAAATACATTTTTGATATATTTACAGTAGGAAATTTACAAAATATCTTCATGAAACATGATCTTTACTTAATAACCTAATGATTTTTTCCATAAAAGAAAAATTGATAATTTTGACCCATACAATGTATTGTTGGCTATTGCAATTAATATAATATAATATAATATAATATAATAATTATTAAAACGTTATTTTTGAAGGAGTATTACATGGTTTTTCTTCCATGTTTTAATTTTAAACCTCTGTTGTGCAGCACATTGTTTGCTAAAAAATAAAAGGAATTGTTACATTTTCATTTGATTAATCTTTAATAAATCCAATTAAATTTTGTATGTTTTATGCCTTCATTTGATTACCACCGTTTTTGATAATAAATTTGTTTTAAATCATAAACCCAGAAAAATTAAAACAGACAACAGAGAATTTCTGGAAAAATAAAGCATGGCCGTATTAATTTAAAAATGTTAACACATCATTAAGTTGTTAGACATTTTGATTATTAAAATGTAGTTAAAACATTAAAACAGAATCCAGAAAAAACACAGAATATTTGGGTAAAAGATAAAAAAGAAACAAACAAAAAACATTTCATAGGTCTTATAAATTCAGTTAATTAAATCATTTTTAAAGGCCCACTGAAACGCGCAGCTTTATTCACTGTGACGTAATTTCAAATGAAACAGGGAAACAGGGCGGGAAATATCTAGAAGCTCCTCCCCTTTTTTCAAAATAGCCAATAGCGTTTCGCCTAGATCACAGCTCGGCCAGAGCTGTTGAGCTCATAAAACCTAAGTTTCCTCATAATCTCTAACCATTTCTCCTCCATATTTCTTTAAAATATAGCATTGTTTGTAGAATTCAAATGTGTCTGTAAAATTTGTAGAGTTTATAGAAGGCCTGTTTGAGGGTCAAGACTTGGTTTTAGTTATCAGGTTATAATTAGGTTAAGGGTAGGTTGAAGCTGAAGGTAAACTTCGTTTTTTTACGCGCACAGTATACTTCATTTGACTGGTATGCGTACACAGGGCATGGTTGCCACCTTGTGGATAAACTAATTATTGCAAAAAAATGAAATGCGCATGTGCAACCGGTTACAAAAATCCGCCGGTGCGCGTGTGATCTCTTACCCACAGCGCTGACTCCAGCCGCTCTGAACTGACCCAAGACCAGACCCTGTTCACTCTCGGCCAGCGCCAGCAGCAGCTCATACGCCTCGATACACTGCTCACTGTAACACACACACACACACACGGTCATGAAAACACACATCCGGAGGAATGTGGAGGCCAGCACGGATCCTTCATCAGGTCCTGAAACGCACGAAAATATTTAACAGGAGGCAAAAGCAACAAACAGGCCCAGACGTGAAGCGGCCGCTGGAATGCGTTTGTTTCATCGGCCTCAGATTATAAACCAGCCGCAGGTACAAATAAACAAGAACTAACCTACAGAGGTCATGTGAGTTTGACTGTATGACGTTCCTGAGATTTAAATGAAAGGAACCTAATGTTCTAGTTGTTGAGTTGTTTCACGTTGACTTTCCCCGCAGTTAATTGTCTTCTTTTGTAAATACTGTTGTAAGAGAAGCAGTGACATGCATCACATGATCGTGTTTATGGTGTTGATCTGCTCAAGTGTGTGTGTGTGTGTGTTCTGAGAGCCGTCAGTGTGATTAATCGTGGTGTTTTATGCTCTCGGCGCCGTCTCCGTCTTTATGAGGGTTTGACTGGCCTCGTCCTCCTCGTGTAATGACAGTCAATCTCAGCGCTCAGATGACATCACCGTCACAGGGGATGAAATTCAATCAAACCCTCGACCTCCTGCTGCAAAACCATGTGATCAACACACCCAATACAAGAGCTTCTGCCATTAACAACCGCTGCAAACACAATAATGTTTACAGACAATATTCACAGTATAAAATAAAAGTTTGGTATCATTGTTTTTTGAGGCTGTGTTTATTTGATCAGAAATACAGTAAAAATTGTGAAAATATTATTAAATGTAAATCAGCTGTTTTCTATGTGAATATATAGTGAAGTGTAATTTATTCCTGTGATCAAAGCTGAATTTTCAGCATCATTACTCCAGTCTTCAGTGTCACACGATCCTTCAGAAATCATTCAAATATGATGATTTCCTGCTCTCGATATCTAATATTTACATCTAATTCATCAGGAATTGAGTGGATGGGGAAAAGTGGGAATAATAAAGCAGAATAATCTGCATCACTTCCTTTAACATCATTTATTGTGTGTGTGTGTACCTGTACTGCAGGGCCAGTCTGAGCGCGGTGGCGTTGGACTCATATTTGCCCACCAGCATGCTCATCCGCTCCGCGTTACTCTTACACTCCTCCAGCGTGATGGTCAACAAATCATTCTGAGACTTCAGGTGCTCGATGCGACTGAGACACAAACAATGAGAAACACATTCAGATATATGCAGCTGCGCTCCGATTCACAAGCTCCCTACGCAGTGCTCACTGCTCCCTACACACTCAGTGTGCAACATATCTGAAGATGTTCACTTCAGCTGACAAAACTCATTCAACACTCGAGCTGCACAGATTTGTTATTTTAGTGTTATCTACATACTACTATAGTATCTATTAATATATATTTTTTTAAATTTCTATTTAAGTTTTAGTAATTTTGCTATGTGCTTTTGCCATTTTTATGTTTTATTTTTATATTTAGCTTATATATATACTTCACCTTAAATGAAAAAAATAAATAAAAATGAATAGAAAAGGTTTTTTATGTGTAAGTTTTAGTAATTTTGTTATGCACTTTTTAAATTTTATTAGTTTTTGTCTATTTAGCTTATTTATTTTTAAGTTTGAGTTTTAGCAATTTTAGTACTTCAACTTATTTAATTTAGGGTTTTTTTTTAACATTTAAATTTTAGTAATTTTGTTATATACTTTTGTTATTTATATCAGTGTTTATTTTTTAATATTTCTATCTCTCTTTTTTTAGTTTTAGTAATTTTAGACAAAAAACAAAATTAAATACAATATATATAAAAGAAAAATTTAAACAGAATGTATTTTATTTTAAATGATAAATTATTAAAATAGCTAAACTTTCATGTAATACTAAGGTGGTTTATATTTACTTAAATTTATGTTTAAGTTTTAGTATGTGGCTTTGTCATTTTTATAATTTTTTTGTTTTATTTTTATATTTTTATCTAACTTATTTTTATTTCAGTTTGTGTTTTAGTCATTTTAGTACTTAAACTTAAATGAAATAAGTAGGTTTTTCATGTGTAAGTTTTAGTAATTTTGTTATGTACCCTTTATATTTTATTAGTTTTTTTTAATATTTCTATTTAGCTTATTCATTTTTCAGTTTGAGTTTTAGTAATTTTAGTACTTCAACTTATTTTATTCAATTTAAGTTTTTTACATTTAAATTTCAGTAATTATATGTGCTTTTGGGTTTTTTTTATCAGTTTTTTTTATTTTTAATATTTCTATTTAGCTTTTTAGTTTTGGTAATTTTAAACAAAAACAAAAATTAAGTAAAATTAAATAAAGTTCAGGTCATCTACAATGAACAATACAATGAACAAAAATTATTTTTTAATAGTTTTGGTTACTAATAACAACACTAGTATGACATACAACAATGTTATATACACACACACACACACACACACACTCACACACACAATAAAAACACTTATACATAAAATGTATATTATTTTAAATGATAAATGATTAAATTAGCTAAACTTTAATGCAGCACTAAGGTGGCTTGCAGTGACTGATGGGTAAATTTCCCTGTGCACTTGTTCCCTATGATGACACTGCAGTGCATACTATATCAGGATGTGGAATCACACTTGAGATGGACTGAGTGTCCCTGTGAAGTTCACTTCCTGTGACTGACACACATCGACTGATTCAATAGTAAACGTGCAGCAGCAGATCTCATCTAACAGCAGCTCTTCTCTGAGCTTTTACAGGTGGTTTGTGTTTCTCTAAGTACCTGTTGAGTCTCTCCGTCTCCACTTCAAACTCTCGGATCTTGCTCTCGGAGATGGCGGATCCGTGTGAGTAGAGCGTCTGGAAGATCTCCTGGATGTTGGAGCAATCCTGAAGGGAATGAGCCAAATGTTCTGCCACATTACTGGAGACCTGCAGAGAGACGGAGAAATAACACCCAACATCACAGATCAACACTGGTGTTACGGCCCATTGAACTCTCCAGCACGGTGCTGAAACTCCTTTCACTACATAAAGTTTGAAAATCTCTGTAACATTCAAAATGCAACCAACGTAATGACATCATCACAACATTTGCATAAGGAATAACAGCGACCGCTCTACTTTCCATGCTGAATTGCGGTTGGCCTTTTCTTTCTTGACCATCAATTGCTGCGTTTACACTGAAGATGGTGTCGCATTACGTCATTTTTTCCTGATGCAGCATCACAGTGATATCATAACATCTAACATCATCATCATCACATCAGATGGATGAAGTCTGAACGTGTTCGGCTGTTGGATGATCGTGCTGCTTCTGGCACATGTGCAAGAACTGAATAATGGAATATTAAACGCTTTGGCTCTGATTATTAACTCTAGAGCCAGAGAGAGAGACAGAGGAGGAGAAGGTGACCCGTCTGTCTCTCCCATGAGTCAAACTGTGACACTGAAACCATGTGAGCAGACAGACAGCTGAGAGAGCCCGATCTGTTTCAACAGCACACTAACATACTTCACATACTATTAGAGAAGTATGCAGTGTGGGGATGATTCACCTTCATTTTTTCTCTTGATCATACATGGCACAAAATCTTATCTCAACACATTTGATGTGACACACTTCCTAATTTTCATCTGAGTATCAACAATTGGCCGTTCGCAAAGACCCGCCTCACTGCCGCTCTCACACCACACATCATGTTCTATCATACACTGCGGAGCAAAGAGGACACAGAGCAGGTTACTTCTGATATGACACAAAGTCTCAAATTGTGTCATTTTTAAAGAATACAGTTTTGTGGCTCTTTAATGTGTCGTGACAGATCGCTGTAGCGCCTCAGATCAGCGGCTCATGAACCGATCATCTCTTCTTATGACTAGTTAATTTATATCATCAAATAAACATGAATGAACCACAGAAAGACGTCAGTACATATCATTTTTCAAGTTCAAGTCCACCAATGTTAATCTACTAACTCCCCTGACTGCTTTGTCGGACAAAATGGCGGATTCGGCGTTATGATTGGTTAGATCGCCTGTCAATCAAACTCCCGGCAAAGGGCCAACTGTGGGATTTAGTCAGTCTAAACGGTTTTGAGATTAACTGATTTAATTTTGTGTCTCTGAACTTCATATTATGTTGAATATCAAAGGTTTTTGTTAACGAGGGATTTGTGGACACATTAATGTTTTTAGATTTGTGGAGTAAAAATACTGCTTTTATTTTGAAGTAAAAAGAACATTAGACGCCTCAATTTTTAAATTCAATCATTTTTTTTTTTTTTTAATATTTATTGTAACTCATGGGGTTATTATTCAATAATTGCATGAATATGACATATTTCAGACATCTTCACTATTCATTAAAACCTATAGGTTAATTGACTGAAATCATTAAATTTGAATTGAACTGTGTTGCTATTATGATATAACTTATAATTAAAATAGACAATTAAATATTAAAGTTGCACATTATAAACATGTCAGCTGTGACCTCATCAGCATGAGTCTGTCTGTCGTCTGCCTGTCTGTCATCAGTCTGTATGTTCGTCTGTCTGTATGTTCGTCTGTCTGTATGTTCGTCTGTCTGTCTGTCGTCTGTCAGTATGTTCGTCTGTCTGTATGTCGTCTGTCAGTATGTTCGTCTGTCTGTATGTTCGTCTGTCTGTCTGTCGTCTGTCAGTATGTTCGTCTGTCTGTATGTTCGTCTGTCTGTCTGTCGTCTGTCAGTATGTTCGTCTGTCTGTATGTTCGTCTGTCGTCTGTCTGTTGTCTGTCAGTATGTTCGTCTGTCTGTATGTTCGTCTGTCTGTCTGTCGTCTGTCTGTATGTTCGTCTGTCTGTCTGTCTGTCGTCTGTCTGTCTGTCGTCTGCCTGTATGTTCGTCTGTCTGTCGTCTGTCAGTATGTTCGTCTGTCTGTATGTTCATCTGTCTGTCTGTTCGTCTGTCTGTCTGTCTGTCTGAATCTCTGTCTGTCATCTGTCTGTCGTCTGTCTGTCTGTCCGTCTGCTCGTCTGTCTGTCTGTATCTCTGTATGTCTGTCTGTCTGTTCGTCTGTCTGTCTGTCTGTCTGTCTGAATCTCTGTATGTCTGTCTGTCGTCTGTCTGTCTGTCTGTATGTTCGTCTGTCTGTCTGTTGTCCATCTGTCTGTCTTTGTGTCTGTCTGTCTCTCACCCCGATGCTGCTGATCTCAGAGCCCAGGATGGATCTCTCCGCTGGTAGTGATTCTGATCGTGTCTTAGAAAGCTTCACTCGCTCCGCCACCTGCAACAAACACATTAAAACATACTAAAGTCATGAAAATGAACATTCTGCCATCATTTACCTGTCATTTCATGTCATTCTAAACCTGTATGACTTTTTCTTTTGTGAAACACAAAAGGAGATTTTTTAAAGAATATTCTGACTTTCATTTCAAATAATGAAAGTGAAGGACTGAAGCTATTAAACTTCAAAATGAAATGACTTAAATATGGGTCTGTTCCTCACTCAAAGCATCATAAAATTTTATCTTAATCACAATTACTTTGGCCACGGGGATGTCGTTACTGCTGCTGCTGGTGCTGAGTTCTCCTGTGCTGGGGTTGATGGGACGCCCAGCTGGGGTCAGACGCCCGGGACTGGACGGACCGCCGGGCTGAATGCTCTGGAGACGCGTCTGCAGCTCTCGGACCTACAGGGACGGAAGGAGATGTTAAACATGTCGAACTCTGTTTCAGACTGTGTTCAGAGAGCAGCTCTTGAGCTAAATCTAGATGTTGAGGTTTGTTCAGCGTCTGTATTCATGCGGCTTCATTCCAATCTATATTAGAGGCAGCAGAAGCCACGATGATCACAGATCTCTCATCCAGTACATGAAGAAACACCACAGACACACACACACACACTGCTGCGCTGGGTCAATGAGTGCATAGAGAGTGAGTCTGGATCAGGAATGATCCTCTTCTGAATTACAGGGAAATATCTGTGACCGGGAGTTGATTTTCAAGGACATTTCTGTTTCTAGAAAACAGTGTAAATGACTGCGGGCAGCCCTCAGGACACCAGTACCAGAGCAGGCATCAGTGTGTGTGAGTGTGTGTGTGAGTCAGTGTGTTTAATGTTGGCAGTGATTGTGAATTTTCAAGGCAAATAAAGCTTCTCCTGCAGTGGAACGGCTGCCAAAGGACAAATAAAGGACTGAATCTCAAACTAACACACCAAAACAACACTCTGAGTCTGAGCTTCATCACTGTGAACGGCTCTGGAGCTCTTATTATCATTACATAAACACACGTTTAACTGACTCAGACCTCATGGAAAATGAGTGCAGACTTATTTCACCATATTCAGAAACACCCTCTCTAAATCACAGCGATGCAGTAACACACCGAAGAGTCTCGACGGTCTCAGCATCTCTGCAATAAACCCGATCGCATCAGAAACTGCGAGCGATGCATCGGACCAATCACACGAGCACGGGACAGATTTCATTAGGGGTAACCGAAGGCCGTGTGCCGTCTGAACGTGACCCGGCTGTTTCTATAAAAGCCTTTGGCCTTTTTCACTCTGTGCATCTCGGGGCTAATCACGTTAGTGTGCTAACCGGCTTCAGACTGGCAGATTCGATTACGGACTGCGTCTAAAAGCAGCAGACTAATCGATCCAAACAGATTTTTGCTGTGTGCTTTTTCCGAGAGCGATCCGAAAGGCCAGATTCTTATTTAAGCTCAGATAGATTCATCACGATCCAGACCTGAAGCACGGCTATATTTAAACGGACACGCCACAGCCGTTTGAGTCAAGACATGCCGACGAGACCGTAATTACTGGTCTGGGTTTGTGGTGCTGGTTTGTTTGATTAAAGCCGCTGTGAGTGTGTGTGTGTGTGTGTGTGTGTGTGTGTGTGTGTGTGTGTGTGTGTGTGTGTCGAAAGCCAGCAGAATTGTGTGCTGCTTTAATGCTGCCGTCATCCATCTAAGCCAGAGACGAACGCGTTACACACACACTGATGTCCATTACAGACCGCGAGGACTGACAGCATTGACCCGCTGAGTTAAATATTGATATTTTCTCTTTGTTAAGAGCTGATGGGCTCGCGGCACGAGGGGATGTTTTTAGTTCAACCACTTCTGCGCTTCTCAGCTGGTTTAGCTTCATGAAAACCCAACAGAGTACAAGAATCCTTACCAAGATGTCCTTAAAATCAAACCGTAATAGAGTCACTGTGAACTGAACGGATCCAACAACACGAAACGAGCAGCGTTTTCTTCATCAACACTACAAATTAATTCATACATTCAGCATTACTGTATGCATTCAGTAAATCTCATTCTCAATGATGACTATGATTAGATTCTCATTACTGTAATACAGTAATTTATAGTAAAAAATATTTTTTAAAATTAGCATAAAGACAATAAAATACTAACACAATATACAGTAATTTATATTATAATTTATAGTAAATCATGGTAAAAAAATATTTAAAAAATGTGTATGAAAGAAAAAATACTAACACAATGTACAGTGAGATATAATAAATTATATTATAATTTAAAGTAAAAATTATTTTTAATTAGCATAAAAACATCAAAATACTAACACAATGTACAGTAATTTAAAGTAAATTATAGTTTAATTTATAGTAAAAATATTTGTTTAAAATGTGCATAAAAGAACAAAATACTAGCAGTGTACAGTAATTTACTGTATAGTAAATTATATTATAATTTATAGCAAATTATGGTAAAAGACATTCTAAAAATGTGCATAAATTCTAACAATGTGCATTAATTAATAGTAAATGATATTATCTATAGCAAATTATGGTAAAAAATATTTTAAAAATGTGCAGAAAAAGAACAAAATACTAACACAATGTACAGTAAGTTATAATAAATAATATAATTTATAGTAAAAATTATTTTTTAAAAAATTGGCATAAAACGTTAAAAAAACACAATGTACAGTAAAATTATAGTATAATTTATAGTAAAAATTATTTTTAAAAAAGTGCATACAATACTAATAGTGTATATTAATTTATAGTAAATTATAATAAAATATATATATAGTAAATTATGGTAAAATAAGATTTTAAAAAATGTGCATAAAATAGAGCAAAATACTAACACAATATGCAGTACTTTATAGTAAATTATAATATAATTTATAGCGAATTATGGTAAAATTTATTTAAAAATGTGCATAAAAAACTACAAAATACTAACACAATGTGCAGTAATTTATAATAAATTATAATATAAAAATGAGCATAAAAAAACAAAATACTAACATGATGTGCAGTAATTTACAGAAAATTATATTATAATTTACAGTAAATGATGGTAAAAAAAATTTAAAAATGTGCATAAAAAGAAAAAAACAATCAATATAAAGAGTAATTATAGTAAATTATAATTTATAGTAAATTACAGTAAATATATATATATATATTTAAATTAGCATAAAAAGAACAGCAAAACACTATCACAACATACACATATTTTACAGTAATGAGATTCTGGGGGCAAAAATGTTCTTCATCAACTGCGAAACGAGTAAAAATCTGTACAATAAACATTCAAAAAAATTAATTTCAACCATGAATCTTTAACTGGGAAACTGACCGGGAAAGTCTGGGATTAAATCAAATCCAGAGTTTCCCAATGGATCATTCTACAAATAAATAAATAATAAATAAACATATAATTTTGAGCACATTTCCATCAGCCGGTGTGAAAGTGAGCGGACTGTGAACACCTGAGTGTCATTAACATCCGTCCAGAACAAAAACAGGAGCATCTGCGGCCCAGGAAGACCAGCAGCGTCTCCCACAAGACTGTAATGAGTTTTTCCTCTCGCAGGAAGAGACGGAATTAGACCGCCCGACTTTCTGGGATGAGAAAGACCTGCAACACTGCACATACAAGATACTTCCACTAATATATATATGGTGTGTCACTCACGCGTCTGCGCAGACGGTCCCGCTCCTCTCGGATGGCGTTCATGGTGGCTTTGGTGCGGTTGAGATCTTCCTCTTTACTGCACAGCATCGCCGTCAGGCTCTCGTTCTCCTCCCGCAGGCCGGCCAGCTCCTTCTCCCAGCGCACGCGCTCCTCACACAAACTGGGGTAGAAATCACGGCCCAGAGCGCCCTCGATCTCCTCCACCGTCTGCAAACATGACAGTCATTGAGTATTACGGCAAAAAATATTTTCACCAAGAATAAAATGTTCATTAAAAGCCTTCAGAATATAGATATGAATAAAACTGTAAAGTTTGGTGTGTGTAAAACTGCTGAAGTGAAGATTTCTGACTTTACAGATGCAAATATATGAAGTGCAATTAAATAAACACTTAAATGTGTGTTTTGAATGTTTTCTTTCCACTAGTCTGAAAGAAGACGTGTTATGGTATAAAAAAATCATATAAAAGTATCAGTAAATACAGAAAACTTACAAGATCATAACACATCTCTCCCAGACAGCAATGAGATCAAAATGCAAAGCAAATTGAAACTTCTCCTGAAAAGTCTCATGTTTCTCCTGAGAGAAAACGCAGCGCTGCACAGTGTGCTTGTACAGTCAGCGGGAGACCGTATTCTGAGCGCTCCAGAAAACAGGATTACGCAGCAGTGCCATGAAATGAAGCGCCTCAGATGAGAGCATGTCACAGTAATGCGGGATCAAGAGCGCTGGAGGCCTGAGACGACCACTTTGGAGGTAAAACAGCCCAGAATGCTCTTCTAACACTGAGTCAGCAGAAAAACATCAGAGTTCGAGACTTTACTGACATGACTCACACTCTACACCCTGTGTTTAATTATTGATCATATGAGCATTGAGTCATTCAGCTCCACAGTCTCAGACTTTTGACTATCAACGTTAAATATTGTAAAGTAAGTATTGGAAAAACGAACTCTTGAACATACGTCAGCGTGATGAGAACTACTAAAATGACAGAAACCATCTCTGGATTTTTAGTTTGGCTCGCGTCCCATTCGATTACATGGAGAGGGCAGAGTTTATGACCACCAGGGGGCGATCACGATCACTTTTCAGGACATGTGTGGCACACTTGGTTTCTCTGAGACGTGTTTTACCTTAATGGCCAGATCACAGTGTTCACTGGCGGTGGTCAGCTGCTCGATGTGTCTGTCCACCTCCGCCACAGACAGGCTGCAGGTGCTCTTCTTACGGCCGCACAGGACGCTCTCCAGTCCCGTCAAAACCCGCTGCAGCTCCGAGTTCAGGTCACTGCAGTTATCTGTGGAAACAGACGCTGTACATTTAGTGTCCTCGGAGACCATTATTGGGCCTTTCTCTGCTTTTATAACAAATCCACAACATGAAACTGCACTCGCATCCTAGTTCAGTTGAGTCATTTATTTATGAAGCACAACAAATGCTGAACAATAACAGGGATGTGAATAAAGCCTTCCTGTAGATCAAACAGTAGATCATGGTGCTTGCATTGGCAAGGTCATGGGTTCGATTCCCAGGGAAAGCAAGTGCTGATAAAATGTAAACCTTGAATGCAATGTAAGTCACTTTGGATAAAAGCATCTGCAAAATATATGTAAATGTACATGTAATGTAAAGCAAAATTAAACACTACTATAGGAAAGCATTTAATATAACACTTTACAGTAAGGTTCCATTAGTCAGTTAACTACATTAGTTAACATGAGCTAACAATAAAAAAAATGCTTCTAAAGCATTTATTAATCTTATTATAGACATTTATATGTATGAACACATAAAACATTACCCACACCTGACTTTGATTGCATTTTTTGCCACTTAAGATCAAAATTTTGACATTTGGCCATTAGCTTATAATCAACGACCTATGTTTCCGATTTTTCTACGGTGGTTTCATCTCGATCGTACTAACAATTTCGAAGATATTCGCGAATGTTGTTTAAACGCTAAACCACAACGTTGCACAAACCATAAGGCGAAACCTAGCATGTTTGGTATCGTCGGATTCAGCAAGGATTCAGGAATCCTGTGAAAATAAGTCAACCACATCCAAAGTTGTAAGTAAATCATGTAAATTATTTGGTCCAAAACTTCTCAGACTCCTTCAGGCCATTGTGCCGATGACCCTTACCGAGTTCCGTAATGATACATTAATGCGTTCATAAAATACAGCATTTTAATACATAATTCAAAATGGCCGACACCCAAAATGGCTGATATGGAAAAATTGGATATCATTCGACTCAGCATGTTGCCCCGAATCTAACGACCACTTTTATGATTTTTGGACAAACCGTTCATAAGTTATAAGCAAAAATAGCCATTTTTGTATCTCCGGACCAGTAGGTGGTGCTGCGCCGAAACGCAGTATATAACCTCAGGTCATGCTTGTGATGACATGTACCAAGTTTGGACTGAATACGATAAAGCATTACGGAGATAGAGCCTTACGTCTATTTTCGCAAGCGCTACATAAAATTCGTTCGCACGTTTTTCAAAAAATGGTTTGACAAATCAACTTGAATCCACAACTTTTTGTCAGCATGGTCTGAAGATGATCTGGTTCAATTTTCATGAAATCTGAGCAACGGTCTAGGAAGAGTTCGAAAAAGTAGGTTTTTCAGAAAATTCAAAATGGCGAGAAAACTTTCATGACGGAAAATTAATTTTTCAAAAGAATTTTGTTTCTAGCCCTTACGGTTCAAAAGTTATTAGCATAATTATATGTGCAAGTTTGGACAGTTGGTGGCGCTAGAGGGATTGAGTTAGAGACTCCAAATTTGCTGTGGTTAATGTTGGGACTGTCCTCTATCAGTTTGCCAAATTTCACAACTTTCCCGCAAGTGGTTCTATGGGCTGACATAGACTTCCAGAGCAGAAGAAGAAGAAGAAGAACGTCAACGGATGGCCCCTAAATATGCAAAATTACATGCAACAAAACTTAAACCAAAATCTATTTCTAACCCTAACCCTACAGTAAGTACACATAGTTCATTATTATTACTCAGAACTTAAATGTATAATTACACTGTAACATGGTCACCTTAAAATAAAGTTTAACCAAAGAGGAAAAAAAACAAACAAAAAAAAACACACACACAATCAGATCAAAATGAGGTCAAAATATAAAACAAATTGAGACTTTTGCTGCTTCTCGTGTGTTTCTCCTGAGAGAAAGAGCCCAGTAATCTCACGTGTGTCTCTTCTAGAGTTTCAGAGAGATCAACAACGCCTCGAACTGATTTACCAAAGTCCGTAAATAAAAGTCTTAATGTGAACTCAAACATTTCTCCTCAAATTATCTCAGCTGATCCACATTTTTATTGTATAGCTTTATATACTCTTACTGGACAACTATTGACTCATTTTAAATGAAATGAACCATACCTGAGAACTCCATGAAGTCAGACTACAACCAGCAACAACATTTTCCAAACCTGCTCATCCAACAACAACAACAACAACAACAAGCAAATGAAATGGAAAAACCAGAGTAAATCACAACTCATATGAATCAATATGACCGCTGACATGAGCAGATCATTGATCCAGAGCTGTATTAATATTCCCGACTGCATGGCAGGGAATGTGCCATCATACATTAGCAATGAAACATAAAAGTGCTCGTGGGAAAAACACTGGATGAACACAGAACCGCTCACATCGAGCCAAGACATTCATCACTTTAATGGCATAATTTTGAAGTTTAGCTTTGAGTGAAGTAAATAACACACAGTCTGAACTCATGAGAACTGCTTAGTTAAAATAAAACTAATAAAAGTGGGACCAACTCCATATTAATGTTTATGTATTTAGCATCCGATGGTCAGGTGTTCCAATACTTTTGTCCACAGCGATTGGGAAACAATTAATACTCTAGTAGTGTAAAGCTCTTTTAATCATGCCAATAAAGCTAGAATCTGAATCTGTTGTCATTTTCTTTTCACAGTCGGGAGTGATGCATGCTGGGAATGTTCTGACAATACACTGGTAATGAAAACGCCATTAGACAGCGTGATTCAGAGATGCTGAAGGGACAATGACAGCATCCTGACTGCTGATGGCTCTAAAAGCTTTTGTGTCGAGCGTATTGGCTTGATCAAGTGGAAAAACAAAAGAAACCAGACTGAAGACGACAATCACGTCCGTCTGTCTTTCAGCTGCGGCGAACACCATCACTCCCATTATAAACCGAGACTGAAGCACTATGGGAAAACAAATCAATGTGACGACGTACAGGTTAATGTGAGACACAGTCTTTTCTCTTTCAGCAAAAACCTTTGTTTGCGCTCTATTGAGTTTCACTGCTGTCTAGGAGAAACAGTTGAGATCTCATTCATGTCTACTGCATGTGGAAACACAGAACTGCTGAACTAGGCCAATATTTCCCATGAGTCCGCAGTGATAAACACAGAGACGTGACCTCCAGAACCAATGCCAACTCTTTCAAAGAATGAGTTGAATCAAACAACATTTCACCTCAATTTAAAGTCAAATTATTAAAAAGTATAAATTGCACAATGACAATGAAGCCTGTTTTTAACACCAATTTGTCATGAATAGGCCAATATTTAAAAAAAGGATTAATTCTCAGTAATTATGTTGGCTTGAAAAGGAATGCTAAATCATGTGTTAAAATGTGAGTTAGACGTGCTAACAACATGTTCAAATGCAGGCAATGTGTTAAGACATGCTAACAACATGACAAATCATGCTTGCAACATGTTAAAACATATTAGCAACATGTTAACAGTTAGGTAAGACATCCTAGTAACATGCTAATTCATGCTAACAACATGTTAAAAATGCTTGCAGCATGTTAATTCATGTTAGCAATGTTCTAATTCATGCTAGCAACGTTCTAAAATTTGCTAACAACATGCTAATTTAAGGTACCAATGGGATAAAACATGTTATCAAAGTGCTAAAACATGTTATATGTCAAGTCATACTAACTATGTGTTAAAACATACTAGCAACATGCTAAGTCATGCTAGCAATGTGCTAAAAGTGTATAAGTGCATTTGGGACGTTAAACATACTAGCAGAATGCTAAAACATACTAGCAATATGATAAAACATGCTAGCAACATGTTAAAACATAGTAGCAATGTGTTAAAACATGTTAAAACATACTAGCAATGTGTTAAAACATGCTATCAAAGTGTTAAAACATGTTAACAATGTACTAAGATATGCTACCAACATGTTAAAACATGCTAGCAACATGTTAAAACAGTAGCAAAGTGCTAAAACATGTTAGCAATGTACTAAGATATGCTACCAACATGTTAAAACATACTAGCAACATATTAAAACAGTAACAAAGTGCTAAAACATGTTAGCAATGTACTAAGATATGCTACCAACATGTTAAAACATACTAATGTTTTAAAACATGCTATCAAAGTGCTAAAACATGTCAGCAACATGTTAAGTCATAGGCTACTAACATGATAGCAGCATGTTAAATAATGCTATCAGTGTGTGAAACACACTAACAGAACGCTAAAACATACTAGCAATGTGCTAAACATGCTAACAACATGTTAACACATAGTAGAGATGTGTTAAAACATGATAAAACATACTAGCAATGTGTTAAACATGCTATCAAAGTGCTAAAACATATTAACAACATGTTAAAACATACTAGCAAAACATGTTAAAACAGTAACGACATGCTAAAACTTGTTAGCAATGTGTTAAACATGCTAGCAACATGTTAAAACATACTAGCAATGTTTTAAACACTAGCAACAGGCTAAAACATGTTATCAATGTACTAAGACATGCTAGCAACATGTTAAAACATACTAGCAATGTGTTAAACATGTTATCAAAGTGCTAAAATATGTCAGCAACATGCTAAGTGATACTAGCTATGTTAAAACATATTAGTAACATGTTAAATCATGCTATCAGTGTGTTATCCATACTAGCAGAATGCTAAAACATACTAGCAATGTGCTAAAACATGCTAGCAACATGTTAAAACAGTAGCAAAGTGCTAAAACATGTTAGCAATGTACTGATGTGCTACCAACATGTTAAAACATACTAGCAACATGTTAAAAAAGTAGCAAAGTGTTAAAACATGCTATCAAAGTGCTAAAACATGTCGGCAACATGCTAAGTCATAGGCTACCAACATGTTAGCAGCATGTTAAATAATGCTATCAGTGTGTTAATCACACTAACAGAATGCTAAAACATGTTAGCAACATGTTAAAACATAGTAGAGATGTGTTAAAACATGATAAAACATACTAGCAACATGTTAAACCTGTAACGACATGCTAAAACATGTTAGCAATGTACCAAGACATGCTAGCAGCATGTTAAAACATACTAGCAACATGTATGCTATCAGTGTGTTAACCATACTAGCAGAATGTTAAAACATACTAGCAATGTGCTAAAACATGCTAGCAACATGTTAGCAATTTGACAAGACATTCTAGTAACATGCTAAAAATGCCTGCAACATGCTAATTCATGTTAGAAATGTACTAAAACATGCTAACAAAAAGCTAATTAATGATAGACACGTTAAGACATGTAACAACGTGATAAAACATGCTAGGAAGCTTTCAAAACTTTCAGACAAGGCTTTGTCAAGCCAACATAAATGTTTGTCCCGACACACTTTACTTTTCTGTTAAAATAAATGTTAATTCGTTTGATGTTGGGATGTAATATAGACATAATGTTCTTGACAGGCTCCTCATAAATCATGTTAAAGATTTCAGGAAGGTTTTCTTCCAGTCTAAATTCTGAGATTAGATTTGGAAATGTAACAATCCATCGGATTTTTGGGGATTGTTTCACAGTTTTGTTCCTCACCCATGTCCGCCGTGACCAGTGTGGACTGGTTTTCAGGCAGTGAGATGGACGCCTGGTCGGGGTCCTGATCGACGCTCCGGTCGTCGTCGTTGACTTCCTGCTGGCTGTGACTGAGATCGGAGCGAAGCTCGGAAAACTCATCCTCCTCCCTGAGAGAGACAGAGATGTTATGATGAACCGGTGCAGATGTTCTGTTGATATTGTCATTGAGATAATAAAAAGGTACAAAATCACTAATTTCCCCTTTAATATTGCAAACAACTCAAGCTTAAGTGCATCAAATTACCTAGTTATGATTCAGGGATGAATATGAAAGTCAACAGAGGCCTGGAGTCATTCAGCATATTCTAATTTCCCTAACGAGGATGCAAACGTCCTCACTTGCTGCATACATATGAGGCGTTTCTAATTAAACACTAAAGTTGATCTCATTTACATGCAGCTGAACGCAAACAGGACACACGGTCACCGCTTCAGCACATCTCTGATCAGAACTCAATATTAATGAGCTGTTTGAAGAATCAAGCACGAGAATAAATGATCATCGCACGCTGAAGGAGACACTTATCTCCTGTTGGGTTTCAAAGCCAAATGACGAGATGAGACGCACTTGAGTAACATTTATCTAGACGGAGGATTCAGATTTAAAGGACCATTGAAACTGCTCATTTCTGTCGTCGAGTAGAAAAAAATCACTTATAAATCACAGTAAGAGGGCTTTAAACGGAGAGTTCCCTGTGTTCAGTGAAGAGACATGGACAGAAGCTCCGTTCCAAACCGCAGTGAGCTGCCTACATAGACAGCACGTTCAGCCATCATGTCCAGGCCATATTACAGGCCAAAATTAATAATATTTTGCATAAAGAAAATTTAACAACGACCTTTTCCCCCCATTTCCATGACATTATTTTAGATTTTCTTTATGACACTAATTTCATCATATTATATTACATTTAGTATTTTACAATTGCATTATGATATTATTTTCATTACATTATTATTTTACATTTACATGTATTTTCTTACATTTGAATTATGACTTTTGACATTGTTTTACATTTACATTTATTATTATTTTATATTTATATTTATTATTTTACATTTACACTATTTTGACTTTAATTACATTATTATTTTACATTTACATGTTTTATCTTACATTGAATTATGACACTATTTTATGACATCACTGTTTTACATTTACATTTATTATGACATTATTATTTTACATTACCTTTGCATTATATTATTTTTATTACATTATTATTTTACATTTACATGTTTTATCTTACATTTGAATTATTATGACTATTTTATGACATTATTATTTTATATTTATTATTTTACATTTGCATTACTATGACTTTTTCATTACATTATTATTTTATATAATATGTAAAATTATATTTACATATTATTTTCCTGACAGTTATACACATTTTCCTTCCTAATTCTCATTACTGTAATAAAACTAATTATAAACATTAACATTATGAGTTTCTGTAAAGCTGTGCACTGTGAAAAGTGCTAAATTTGACTTGACTTGAAAATAAATGAAGTTCCTGCGCAGACAGTGAGGCAGAGAGATGCAGATGAAGTGCGGCCCGGTCAGGTGCTGCAGCGCTGCGGATCTGAAGGGTAAAACTCTCCCAGGGGTCTTCAGCAGACAGGACCACCGCAGGCGCTGCGCCCCAGACTGACCTCAGACAGCTGCACACACACACACACACACACACACACTGTATGTGTGCACGCTCATGTTCGTCTACTCTGAATCGCTTTGGATTAAAGCATCTGCTAAATGTGTAAATGTGAATGTGTGGTCCAAATACAACTGTTCTCTGAGCGTTTGTGTGCAATGCACGGTGTATTTTTATGAACGTGTGTGTGTTGATCAAGTTTCCACAAGCAGAACTGAATATGCTTTGTTTTAATAATCAGTATTTATTACAATCAGAAACTCTGCTCAAGTCAAATTCAGCTGTATAACGATTTTCACAATTCACAAAGTTACAGAAAATCATACTGTTTATGTCTATAATGCTTCAATGCTTTACTACAGAACAAGTTTTAGGACTGGGCGATATTATGATATATAACAATGAAACAAATTTACGTCTAGATATATGGTATTTATTGTGTTGTCTAGCATATATATATCAGTGCTGCAGTGACTCGAACACGACTGAGCGATCAAGACAATTAAGAGATGAAATATTAGTCAGTCGGTTTTGTTCTATTACGAGATTTAAATGTCGGTCGGTTTTGTTCTATTACGAGATTTAAATGTCAGCCGGTTTTGTTCAAATGTCGGTCGGTTTTGTTCTATTACGAGATTTAAATGTCGGTCGGTTTTGTTCAAATTTCGGTCGGTTTTGTTCTATTACGAGATTTAAATGTGGGACGGTTTTGTTCTATTACGAGAATTAAATGTCGGTCGGTTTTGTTTAAATGTCGGTCGGTTTTGTTCTATTACGAGATTTAAATGTCAGTCGGTTTTGTTCTATTACGAGATTTAAATGTCGGTCGGTTTTGTTTAAATGTCGGTCGGTTTTGTTTTACTTAAATGTCGGTCGGTTTTGTTCTATTACGAGATTTAAATGTCAGTCGGTTTTGTTCAAATTTCGGTCGGTTTTGTTCTATTACGAGATTTAAATGTGGGACGGTTTTGTTCTATTACGAGAATTAAATGTCGGTCGGTTTTGTTTAAATGTCGGTCAGTTTTGTTCTATTACAAGATATAAATGTCGGTCAGTTTTGTTCTATTACGAGATTTAAATGTAGGCCGGTTTTGTTCAAATTTCGGTCAGTTTTGTTCTATTACGAGATTTAAATGTCGGACGGTTTTGTTCTATTACGAGATTTAAATGTCAGTCGATTTTGTTTAAATGTCGGTTGGTTTTGTTCTATTACGAGATTTAAATGTCGGTCGGTTTTGTTTAAATGTCGGTCGGTTTTGTTCTATTACGAGATTTAAATGTCGGTCGGTTTTGTTCTATTACGAGATTTAAATGTCAGCCGGTTTTGTTCAAATGTCGGTCGGTTTTGTTTTATTACGAGATTTAATTGTCATCTGGTTTTGTTCAAATGTCGGTCGGTTTTGTTCTATTACGAGATTTAAATGTCGGTCGGTTTTGTTTAAATGTCAGTCGGTTTTGTTTAAATGTCGGTCGGTTTTGTTCTATTACGAGATTTAAATGTCGGTCGGTTTTGTTTAAATGTCAGTCGGTTTTGTTCAAATGTCGGTCGGTTTTGTTTAAATGTCGGACGGTTTTGTTCTATTACGAGATTTAAATGTCGGTCGGTTTTGTTTAAATGTCGGTCGGTTTTGTTCTATTACGAGATTTAAATGTCGGTCGGTTTTGTTTAAATGTCGGTCGGTTTTGTTCTATTACGAGATTTAAATGTCGGTCGGTTTTGTTCTATTACGAGATTTAAATGTCGGACGGTTTTGTTCTATTACGAGATTTAAATGTCGGTCGGTTTTGTTCAAATGTCGGTCGGTTTTGTTCAAATGTCGGTCGGTTTTGTTCTATTACGAGATTTAATTGTCATCCGGTTTTGTTCAAATGTCGGTCGGTTTTGTTTAAATGTCGGTCGGTTTTGTTCTATTACGAGATTTAAATATCGGTCGGTTTTGTTTAAATGTCGGTCGGTTTTGTTCAAATGTCGGTCGGTTTTGTTCTATTACGAGATTTAATTGTCATCCGGTTTTGTTCAAATGTCGGTCGGTTTTGTTCTATTACGAGATTTAAATGTCGGTCGGTTTTGTTTAAATGTCGGTCGGTTTTGTTCTATTACGAGATTTAAATGTCGGCCGGTTTTGTTTAAATGTCAGTCGGTTTTGTTCAAATGTCGGTCGGTTTTGTTTAAATGTCGGACGGTTTTGTTCTATTACGAGATTTAAATGTCGGTCGGTTTTGTTCTATTACGAGATTTAAATGTCAGTCGGTTTTGTTCTATTACGAGATTTAAATGTCGGTCGGTTTTGTTTAAATGTCGGTCGGTTTTGTTCTATTACGAGATTTAAATGTCGGTCGGTTTTGTTCTATTACGAGATTTAAATGTCGGTCGGTTTTGTTTAAATGTCGGTCGGTTTTGTTCTATTACGAGATTTAAATGTCGGTCGGTTTTGTTTTATTACGAGATTTAATTGTCATCCGGTTTTGTTCAAATGTCGGTCGGTTTTGTTCAAATGTCGGTCGGTTTTGTTCTATTACGAGATTTAAATGTCAGTCGGTTTTGTTCTATTACGAGATTTAAATGTCGGTCGGTTTTGCTCTGAAATTCTGAAAAAGGTCACACCTGAGCGGTTGGTTGAAAATCATATATTTTGCTCATATCGTCCACCTCTAACTAGTTTACACAGGCAGCTGTTATGAAGTGAACACATCCTGCTGTAACATGTGTGTGATTGAGACCTGATGGTGGAGCCCTGCAGCAGGTCTATCTTCTTGTTGAGTTCGGCGATGATGCTGTGCAGCTCTGTGATTCGCTCCTCGTAGCGCAGCGTCGTTCTCTCCTGAACCTCCTCATGCTCCCGCAGCAGATGAGACTGCTCACACTACACACACACACACACACACACACACACACACACACACACACAGCGTGACAGAGATTAATAACACAAAGTTACTCTGAGGAAAACTGCAAGGTGTGACAAACAAACACAACACATGCTGTGCGCACACACACACACAGATAAACACACACACACACACACAGATAAACACACACACACACACACAGATAAACACACACACACACACACACACAGATAAACACACACACACACAGATAAACATACACGCACACACAGTGAGAGATTCAACTCTCTTTGAGACATGCAGAACACCTGCAGAAATAAACACACACACACACACAGACCTTACATTATTTTAGTGAGCTCATCTCATAGGCTTCCATTGTTTTTCTATCAGGTTAATGATATTTTCTATCCCAAACCAACCCAGTGCACACAGTCAAACATCATCTGGACCATTTATAAGCCTTTTTAAATAGCGATAAGACATCAAACGTCCTCACAAGTCACTTGTCATGATATTTCAATACATTATTAAGGATATTTGACTCACATGAGCATAAACAAACCTCTACACACACACACACACACACTTGTGAACCTGCAGCATGGGAAAAACAGAAAATTCACACAATCCACCAATTACAGATTAAACAATGTCAAAATCAATCTATAAATCTACAAGCAACTCGTAATATGAGGTGGGGAAAAATTGTTTTTACTAATTTCAGACTCATAATTACAGTAATCCAGAATAATATTGTAAAAAAATAAATCTTAATATTAGGGATGCATTATATATGGGCCACCATATCGATATCGGCCGATATATGTTCATTTTTAATGTCATTGTTATCGGGCCGAAAAGAAAATTTGGCCGATATATTAAAGCTGATAAATAATGGATTATATCCTTCAGCTGAGACACTTCATATAAAAATTTGGATTCAGATTTATCGGCCAATATATCGGTTATCGGCTTTAAAGAATTATCGGTTATTGGTATTGGCCAAAATGTTCATATTGGTTCATCCCTACTTAATACAGCTTAAAACAAGTGAAACAAGACAACATAAATAAATTGTGTTTAAAATTATTGTAAATGTTACATTTTATTTACTGGTATTTTACATTACTTATTTTCCAAAAAATGTGGTAATCATTCATAATGCCCATTTTATAGAAATAGTGTTTCAAGAATAAAATATTAGTGGAAAGATATTGGTAATTCTCATGTTGTTCTTCACTAATCTCATAATCTCAAAAGTTCAAATATTTCAATGCATCCGAAGCTCAAATCATATCCGACAATTCCAGCAAATCCATTGGAAATGAATGACTTCCGGTCTGTCGTTTGTCTGAGAAACCATCAGTAAAAGCAGAGCTCAACTCAATACTATTGAACTGACATGGAAGTAAACGTCTCGTCGAGACTAAACATGTTTAAAGTGAGTCCATCAAACGGATTGATCCAGAATAAATTAATCTGAGTTTAACCGGTTGTTTGAGGATCCAAAGCTGAAAGTACAAACACTCGCATTTAACGTCAGGGGAATCAGATCCCATCTTCTTGCCGAGCGAGTGTTACGCGCCCTTCCTGGAATGATCTTAGAGGAATGGCATGTTTTCCTGGCTGGAGTTAAAGACTGTGTGTGAAAACAAAACAAGGTCAATCACTCAGTCCAAACGAGGACAGACAATAACCCGTTAAACACACACTCCACCTCTAACCACAGCAACAATTACCACACAATGAGTCTATTCATGAACCGCAGACGCAACAGGAACACACACACACACCACTCACAGATACATACATTACATACATATAAATAAGTAAATGTATTTATTTATATTTATTAGTTGTGACACTGAAGACTGGAGTAATGATGCTGAAAATTCAGCTTTGATCACAGGAATAAATTACACTTTACTATATATTCACATAGAAAACAGCTGTTTTACATTATAATAATATTTCACTATTTTTGCTGTATTTTTGATCAAATATGACGAGCAGAAGAGACACATATTAATAATCTTACCGACCCCAAACTTTTGTGTATATATACATATTCCTATGCAGACAGTCACTAGTTTTTGGAACAGAACTAGACAAAAGGCCGAGAACCGAGACGCCAAACGTAACTGAAGATCACAATGTGACTATCAGCTCGACTGCATGTGTTTTCACTTTTCGGTTTGGTTTTTTCATGAAGCGGATGTGTCATGAATAATCGGCACACCGTTGATTCGCTGCTCTGATTTTTGGACGTTGGCTGACGTTTATGGCTGCGTTTCAACAGTAATTCTCGCTGGCAACAATAAAACCTTTGTTTCAGGAGAGGATTCGAAACTACTTGATGAAAAGTGTTGCTTTATGGGAAAAACACACACAAGAGCGCATTGAACACAAAGAGAATGGACCCTCTTAACAGCACTCACTGAAACAGGCTGCAGGTCAAAGGTCAGGACACCTCCATGCTCTCAGGGTCGAGGTCAAAGGTCAAGACTGAGGCATGTGCCTGAGGCCGTCTCGCCCCTTCATGGCATCTTTCAGGGTCGTTCCTCTCAAACAGAAGAAACCGGAGCGCAGTCACAATCTTTTAACCTCTCACGATCCTTTATGAACTCTACTCTACATGCGCTCTTTCCAAACTCACAAGATGATTGACAGGCAGAGAGCATTTCTGATTGGCACAAAAAGCGTGGGCTGCTTTCCTGCCGATTTTTTTCTTTTCTAAGCCTCAGGCTGCCACAGAGATGGCTCTAATTTCCTATTTCACTGATATCTGTCAGACAGCAGTGACATTTCATGCTTATATCATCTTTAACACGGACTCTTTTCATTATCACCACTCAAGCAGGTCTGATGAAATGTGTCCGCTTCAACATTCATGTGACGGCGCTCACGGCAACATGAACCGCGACAGATGGAGGCTGTCTCACTGCCGGGCATGAGAGGAGATCAGCTGAAAGAGCCACATCACAAGTGTCCAGATGTGCTTTACATGCATGTACACCAGACAAATTAGCTGTCAAGATTGCAAATTACATCTATGTGTCACAATAAACGCCTGTTCAACCAATTAGAAACATAACAGATGTATTATTGAATATGTACTAGTCAAGCTGTTGATATCTAAGTGTAATGTGGTGGAATTGAGGGTCTTATAAAACATAAAAATTGAATGATGCATCAATATGATAAAACGGGTGAAAAAAAATCCCACATATAATTAACAGTGTTGGGGAATCTACTCTGAAACTGCAGTTTGACAAGCTACAAGCAACTCATAAGTACTACAAGTTAATATCAAAAAGCTATATTGTTTTCTTTTCGATTGACAGAATGCTTCGCCAAAGCAATGACGCAAAATACAATGTTAGTGATCTTTTAGGATTGTTATAAAACTGTGGCGGGACAGATTAAACTATGACGGGTCATCATAAAATTAGAAAGACATTTGATATAGAGTGCAATAAAGCAGGACAATTAACCAATTTAAAAAACTGTATGTGCTTGAAGTCTTCGTAAGTCTTCATAAATTACATACAAAAGTGTAACCTCATGCACAACTGAGTTCTTTATAACACAGTGTTTCTTCACAGTATTCAAACACACTATAAGACATTTAAAAATTAAACTTCATTTCTAATGTATCAGATTTTCATTAGACGTGCCTTCAAGTAAAAATACATCACTGCAGATAAAGAGCTGCTAGACACAATTAATGATTAATATCAGCTGTTGGAAAAGTGTTAATTGGGGTCTCAACATTAGGGTGCTAACCAGAGACGAGTGATTAATTAGTAAACAAAACCACGCAGACGTGACAGTAACGAAGGGAAACTGTGAGACGCTCATGCGATGTAAACAGATGACATTTACACCCTCTGACCGTGATCACAGCGACCACACGGATGACATGAATCTAGTTCAAGTACTCTTTCAATAAAAAATATAAGTCAAAGTATGCTTGATTCATTCAAGCATACTGTATTTTTTTAAATATGTTACAATATTAAAGTCAGTCGCAACTTTCATCTCATGCCAACTTTAGATAACAAAAGAAAAAAATGTAGTGCAAGATGTTTAGGAGCTGATTGCATGGTGAAAAATGGATATTACATAGCAGAATCAGGGATAATATAGTTAACTAAAACCATAAATAAATAAAATAAGGTTAACAGAATTAAAATATTTAAAAAAGTTAAAAAAAAAAAAAATTATCAAAGAAACATTTCTCATTTAAAAAAACTAAAACTAAAAAAAAAGAAATAATTAAAACTATAGACATTTGAAAAAAATGGATAAAAATGAGAAAACAATAAATTATTATAAAAATTAAAAATGAGAAAATATAAAAATAAAAACTAATTTAAACTATTAATAAATACTATAATACTCAATGATACGAAAATTACACTGAACAGAATATTCACTAAGTTCACTAAAACAAAGTCTAACCAGTAATTTGGTTTATTAATTAACATTATCCAATAACCGACATGGCTTAAATCAATGATTCCCAAACGTTTTTGTCAGCCCAAAGCCTTTGACCTAAAATATTATTTATATATGCCCTGGATTTTAAGTTAACATTTAAATAATTTCACAACACATTCACATTTTGTCGATTAATGGTCACTTGATAAAATACTTCATATTTTTAGCAAGTGTTGAATAATGACTATTGCTATTTAAATGACAAAGTGCATTTTTATGATTGTATTAATTGTTAGTTTTTCATCAACTCACAAACCCCAGTTTGTGGCCAAAATGATGTCACCAAAAAAAAAAGAGAGTCATTTTACAGCAAGTAATTCGATTTTCATTAAAGTGCCCTATTATGCTATTTTAAAGGTTGCCGGTGTTGTTTTGGAGTCTCCTACAATAGTTTTCCATGCATCAAAGGTCAAAAAACATTACTTTTCTCATAATATCATCACTGCAGCATCAGCTCTTTTCTCACAGTGTCTGAAACGCTTCGATCAAAGATTCTCTCTAAACCCCGCCTTTCTGAGAGCTGCTCTGCTCTGATTGGTCAGAAAACAAACACTCATTAGCATATCTGAATCTCAGCTCTTGATTCACAGTGATACGAACAGTAACGATGGCGTCGGTTTTACAGTATCAATCTCATCAAAGTGGATTTGCTTTGGTCTTCTCCACATGAACAACACGAACCAAACTCTTCCAGTCTCAGATACAACTACAGTGATTGAGGGCGGGGCAAAGAGACGCTGTTCACCAGCAGCCAATGGGCTGGCATTATGCAAATTAGTTACAAACCTGTGCAGGTTCAGCAGGAACAGCATTAGGAAAGTAAGTTGGGTCAGTTGTGTTTTATGGATGGTTACTCGTATTCACTGAGAAGGATGCGTGGAGCGGAGAGTGGATGCAATACAGAAATGGTGTGTGTGTGTGTGTGTGTGTGTGTGTACTGACCTGTGCTTTGGCCAGTCTCTTCTCCAGCGCTTCTCTCTCTCTCTCGGTCTGCAGCAGCCGCTGGTTCAGCTCCACCACGTCACCCTTCAGAGACGCCAGCGCAGCCAGATGAAGCTGCACACACACAAACATTACAAAACACATGACATTCACGCAGAATCACGCCACAGGTGGATTTAAAGCTCATGTTTAGTTTGTTTCTCTGCTTTAACCTGGACTGTGGATGACCCTTATTAGTGGTGTGGAACAAAAGAACAGCTTTTATTTAAATAGAAATCATCTGTAACATGTCTTTACTGTCACTTTTGATTAACTTAATGCATCTTTTTTTTTCTTTCAAAAACAAAAAAATCTTACTAACTCCAAACTTTTAAACAATAGTGAATGTAGAATGAAACAGCTGTTCTGGACTGCTGATATGACTTGTCATCATCATTATTTAAACAGATCTGAGACAAAAGTATCATTCATTTCTTTATGTGTAAGAGGTTTTTGCACTGGAAAACTAAACATCATGAAATCAAGCTCCATTTGAATTCAGCAGTGGATCTGTGATGTCTACTCAAATCTGTTTCACATCTCAGAGGAGAGAAAGAAACAAAATCACACGGTTCTTTCTTTCTTTCAGCTGAACAAAAGTGAAGCTCGGAAAGAAGCAAGAGCAGATCCTGAGAGTTCATGAGAACCTGCCAAACACACACACACACACACACACACACACAAAACACGCTTTCACACACCATCAGCGTCTGGCACGAGAACACTGCATTCAGTGTGTGTGTGTGTGTGTGTTACATAGTGAAAGTGTTCAGTTCAGGGTAAAACTGTTTATTTAGGACTTTATATTTTCCAACATACTATAAAATTATGATCATCCTAATAACAACAAACTCACTGCCAAAAATAACTTAGCAAGACTGTTCAACTAGTATGCTAATTATTCATTTCATATATGAGTATTAAATGCGTTTTCTAATGTTACTTTTACAGCAAAAAAAGAAAGAAACTGATGATGAATATCACAGCCAATCAGAAGAGCGTGTGGGTGGAGTCTCTCTGCAAGCGCACTGCACTCGCAACTAAATCAATCCAATCAGAAGAGCGTGTGGGCGGAGCCTCTCTACAAGCGCACTGCACTCGCAACCAAATCAAATCAATCCAATCAGAAGAGCGTGTGGGCGGAGCCTCTCTGCAAGCGCACTGCACTCGCAACCAAATCAATCCAATCAGAAGAGCGTGTGGGCGGAGTCTCTCTGCAAGCGCACTGCACTCGCAACCAAATCAATCCAATCAGAAGAGCGTGTGGGCGGAGTCTCTCTGCAAGCGCACTGCACTCGCAACCAAATCAATCCAATCAGAAGAGCGTGTGGGCGGAGTCTCTCTACAAGCGCACTGCACTCGCAACCAAATCGATCCAATCAGAAGAGCGTGTGGGCGGAGTCTATCTACAAGCGCACTGCACTCG
This sequence comes from Mylopharyngodon piceus, assembly GCA_039654765.1. Classification (NCBI taxonomy): domain Eukaryota; kingdom Metazoa; phylum Chordata; class Actinopteri; order Cypriniformes; family Xenocyprididae; genus Mylopharyngodon; species Mylopharyngodon piceus. Next base: position 8,171,845 of record CM077443.1, on the reverse strand, counting down.
CAACCAAATCGATCCAATCAGAAGAGCGTGTGGGCGGAGTCTCTCTGCAAGCGCACTGCACTCGCAACCAAATCGATCCAATCAGAAGAGCGTGTGGGCGGAGTCTCTCTACAAGCGCACTGCACTCGCAACCAAATCAATCCAATCAGAAGAGCGTGTGGGCGGAGTCTCTCTGCAAGCGCACTGCACTCGCAACCAAATCAATCCAATCAGAAGAGCGTGTGGGCGGAGCCTCTCTGCAAGCGCACTGCACTCGCAACCAAATCAATCCAATCAGAAGAGCGTGTGGGCGGAGTCTCTCTACAAGCGCACTGCACTCGCAACCAAATCAATCCAATCAGAAGAGCGTGTGGGCGGAGTCTCTCTGCAAGCGCACTGCACTCGCAACCAAATCGATCCAATCAGAAGAGCGTGTGGGCGGAGTCTCTCTACAAGCGCACTGCACTCGCAACCAAATCGATCCAATCAGAAGAGCGTGTGGGCGGAGTCTATCTACAAGCGCACTGCACTCGCAACCAAATCGATCCAATCAGAAGAGCGTGTGGGCGGAGTCTCTCTGCAAGCGCACTGCACTCGCAACCAAATCGATCCAATCAGAAGAGCGTGTGGGCGGAGTCTCTCTGCAAGCGCACTGCACTCGCAACCAAATCGATCCAATCAGAAGAGCGTGTGGGCGGAGTCTATCTACAAGCGCACTGCACTCGCAACAAAATCGATCCAATCAGAAGAGCGTGTGGGCGGAGCCTCTCTGTAAGCGCACTGCACTCGCAACCAAATCAATCCAATCAGAAGAGCGTGTGGGCGGAGCCTCTCTGCAAGCGCACTGCACTCGCAACCAAATCAATACAATCAGAAGAGCGTGTGGGCGGAGCCTCTCTGCAAGCGCACTGCACTCACAACCAAATCAATCCAATCAGAAGAGCGTGTGGGCGGAGTCTCTCTACAAGCGCACTGCACTCGCAATCAAATCAATCCAATCAGAAGAGCGTGTGGGCGGAGTCTCTCTACAAGCGCACTGCACTCGCAACCAAATCAATCCAATCAGAAGAGCGTGTGGGCGGAGCTTCTCTGCAAGCACACTGCACTCGCAACCAAATCAATCCAATCAGAAGAGCATGTGGGCGGAGCCTCTCTGCAAGCGCACTGCACTCGCAACCAAATCAATCCAATCAGAAGAGCATGTGGGCGGAGTCTCTCTGTAAGCGCACTGCACTCGCAACCAAATCAAATCAATCCAATCAGAAGAGCATGTGGGAGGAGTCTCTCTGCAAGCGCACTGCACTCGCAACCAAATCAATCCAATCAGAAGAGCGTGTGGGCGGAGTCTCTCTGCAAGCGCACTGCACTCGCAACCAAATCAATCCAATCAGAAGAGCGTGTGGGCGGAGCCTCTCTGCAAGCGCACTGCACTCGCAACCAAATCAAATCAATCCAATCAGAAGAGCATGTGGGCGGAGCCTCTCTGCAAGCGCACTGCACTCGCAACCAAATCAAATCAATCCAATCAGAAGAGCGTGTGGGCGGAGTCTCTACAAGCGCACTGCACTCGCAACCAAATCAATCCAATCAGAAGAGCGTGTGGGCGGAGCCTCTCTGCAAGCGCACTGCACTCGCAACAAAATCGATCCAATCAGAAGAGCGTGTGGGCGGAGCCTCTCTGTAAGCGCACTGCACTCGCAACCAAATCAATCCAATCAGAAGAGCGTGTGGGCGGAGTCTCTCTGCAAGCACACTGCACTCGCAACCAAATCAATCCAATCAGAAGAGCATGTGGGCGGAGTCTCTCTACAAGCGCACTGCACTCGCAACCAAATGGATAAGTACATAATCAACTGTGATACATTTTATTTTACTTTTACTTTGATGAATAGAAAGTTCAAAAGAACAGCATTTATCTGAAACAGAATCTCTTGTAACATTATAAATGTCTTCACTGTCACTGCTGCTCTATGAGGATCTGGTTCATGTAAGTGTTTCCTAGTTCCTCCGTCTTTAATCCTGAATCACTGTCCATTCGTGATTAAAGAAACACCTGGAAAATTCCTTCTGTGCGGACCGTGACGCTGTAGGAAAACTGTGAAACCAAATTAAACACAGCTGGAGCTTTAGTGGGCTGATATAAAAACAGGTTTGTCTAATAAAAGGAAACTCACATGCAGCGTGTTCAAGAACAACAGATAGACTGACCTTATAAAACATTCATGGACTCACTGGACTCTGTAGAAACAGAATTCTGTCACGTTTTAATGGAAAAACCGTGAAAATTGTTTGAAATTGCATACATGCATATATATTCTAATTCAATACAGCTGCATATACAAATAGAATATTACATTTTCAAATACTAGTCAAATAGTACATTTATGAAAATAAATTAACTTAAATAATTTTAAATCTAATTCAATACAGCTGCATTTACAAGTAGAATATTATACCATCTAGATATTGCAAAAAATCATTCGTATAAAGAAAAAAATTCAAACTGACACGTGAAAAGTGTTTCTCATAAAGCAGGTAATCTTCAGACACCCTATTAATGTTGTCAGGAAAACCAACATCAACTCCAGGCCATCCGACAAACGTTTCCATTGAAGTCTGAGGAGGTTCATCATATCAAAGAGTCAAAGGCCTCGGAAAACCAGACTAAAATGAATCTTCTGTGATTGTCCTCTCAGGTCAATCATTTTTCTCACCTCTCAATCCACAGAACCAGTCCGGTGCTCCAGATAGGAAATCGCGCTTCATTTATCTAATCGTGTTACAGCCGGCGGTCTGCCAGAGAGCAAACGCATCACAAGGGGGCCATTCAATAGCGGCTAATTGAATACATCACGGGCCGCATGTGTTCTGAAGCTGACGCGTTTCCCGAGAAACTTCACAGTACTTTCCTTCAACTTCTCCAGCATGTCCAAACACCCATGAGCACTTTTTAAGAGACGTTGGAGACGGCAGTATTTTTTAAATAGAAAATCAAACAGCATGTGCACCTTGATTGAATTTTGCAATTCATAAATGGCCAGAACAAACATGTGCGAGTTATAAAACCCCCACTGTTCTTCCTCAGTTTTATTACATCTGTCATTTAAATATTCACTCAGCGCAGCGTTTGTAATCTACTAATGACGAAACGCTGGTGTGGTACATGAGTGAGCCCCTCGCGGTCAATTCTGACCGTACGTCAGTGTCATTTCTATAGGGGTCACAATTAGGTTAAAAGCATTGAGTGCACAGCCGCTCCTCTTCAAAGTGATGCCTGATCTCCACATCTTTAATGGACTGAGATGGATATCACTGGAGTCACGTGACACACACAATCGAGCAAAACAGCATCCTTATTATTGAACCTTCGGAGGATCAAACCTGCCACATTCTGCTAGGCTTTAACCACTGCACCACATCACCCACCGTATCAAAACAACGCAGTTTTACACTTATTATTATGCTTAAAAGAGCTGTTAGTAAATTTATTTAATTTCAGGGTTATCATTAACTAAAACTAAAAACATTAAAAAAAATTCCGTCATTAAACGTTAACTGAATAAAAAACGTACACTTATTTTATTTCTTATTTTCATCAAGTTTATGTTGAAGTACTAAAATACAACAAGCTTCTTCCCAGGTTGGTGACATCACTAACCCTAACATTTACACTGAATTATTTTTTAGAGTGCACAAAACGTCAAAGAAAACACGTCAGACTAAATACGGGTTATTGGTATGTACTGTACTGTATATTGCAAAGTAAAATCTGAGTACTGAAGCAAAACCAGTCTAGAACCACAACCACTGCTATAGGAACACCAGTGCTCAGTGCTGACTCTGGTTTTCCAGTTTCTAATTCATTAAGTTCCGTTTCATTTCATTAAGTCTGAAGCGGATCATTAATGCCTGTGAAAGCAGGTCTGAGGCTCAATATCTCACTCAGCTCTTCACAAACACTAATAACCATTAAACCACGTGAGACACACTTCACACAGGAGTTAAGATCAGACCCACACAGAACCTGAACAACAAATGCTCAAAACATCTCCTATTTATTATGTCCTCTAATATATATATTTAATTTACATATACAGTGGCTTCGAATTGTATTTGCCATTTCATTTCAAGTGTCGAAAAGTGCCCAATGACCCCAAATAGTGACGACTGATTTAAATGCCAATAAACACACACACATACCCCTGTATATGAGTCTCAACCTGCCAATATGAGATATTACATAAGACATTAAATTTGGGAATGACTAACAAGCGGTTATATAATAAAAACAGAAACACGCACTTTGAAATGTCTGTCAGTATAGTGGAGCTCTGCAGCTGCTGCGGATCATGACGAGAAGGAGCTGGTGTGTTTTATCAGGAATACACACACAGCTAATTTACCCTGCTGCCTGACAACATGTCAGAGATGCCTGTGCCGTCCGACAGGAATGCTGGGAATCATTTCTGCCACCCACACACACACACACACACACACACACACACACACACAAACAAACACACACACACACACTGCATACCTTTCCTGAACCGCTCCGCTTTGATTGTGACTCTGATATGACGTCTCTCTCGTGAGGTCCGATCACCATCTGCTGTGAGTCTTGGTTCGCTCATATATGAATGTTAAAGGCAGATATGAAGTGCCTGTTCGTAGTCCTGTGAGTTTTTTATAGTGGACTACAGACGCTTCCTTTAGCTGTTTACACTGGCCTTTCCTTCCTGTCAGGATAGGGAGGGATTGTCTCTGCGTGATTGTGTGTTTGTGTGAGACCTTTGTTATTTACTGCTGTCTTTTAAATGTGTGTACTAGTGGTCGACTCATATGGGTTTATTTAATGGACAATGCTTAAACTGTAACAGCTTTGGGTGAAAAATTATCAAGGATGCATTCAATTGATCAAAAGTGACAGTAAAGACATTTATAATTGTGGAAGATTTTCCCCTACGCACCTGACTTAAGTTAAACCGGGTGTCCCAGACACCCACAATATTATCCTCAGCTGAATGCCACTCTGCCTGCAAAGGTTGACGCCTAAATGTAACAACTCTGACCGCATATGATGCCTAAGAATTATAGTTACCTGGCCGCTCTCAGAACCCCGCCTAAGAGTCTCACTCTGAGTCGAACGACGTCTCGTCCCCTTTTGAACACTATCACTTTGGTATAAAGTCTCTAGTGTTCCCTAACTTGCTGCACAGCAAACAACCAAACAGACTCCAGACTATGCCATAGAATATGCTTTAAACATGGCTGGAGGACCTCATATCAATCGGAGAGAAAAACTACCCCAACACCGGGTTGTTACGTCTGACCCCGGATCTGGGTAACGCAAAAACTACCCAAACACCGGGTTGTCACGTCTGACCCCGGATCTGGGTAACGCAAAAACTACCCAAACACCGGGTTGTCACGCCTGACCCCGGATCTGGGTAACGCAAAAACTACCCAAACACCGGGTTGTCACGCCTGACCCGGGATCTGGGTAACGCAAAAACTACCCAAACACCGGGTTGTCACGTCTGACCCCGGATCTGGGTAATGCAAAAACTACACAAACACCGGGTTGTCACGCCTGACCCAGGATCTGGGTAACGCAAAAACTACCCAAACACCGGGTTGTCACGCCTGACCCCGGATCTGGGTAACGCAAAAACTACCCAAACACCGGGTTGTCACGTCTGACCCCGGATCTGGGTAATGCAAAAACTACACAAACACCGGGCTGTCACGCCTGACCCCGGATCTGGGTAACGCAAAAACTACCCAAACACCGGGTTGTCACGTCTGACCCCGGATCTGGGTAACGCAAAAACTACCCAAACACCGGGTTGTCACGCCTGACCCCGGATCTGGGTAACGCAAAAACTACCCAAACACCGGGTTGTCACGTCTGACCCCGGATCTGGGTAACGCAAAAACTACCCAAACACCGGGTTGTCACGCCTGACCCCGGATCTGGGTAACGCAAAAACTACACAAACACCGGGTTGTCACGCCTGACCCCGGATCTGGGTAACGCAAAAACTACACAAACACCGGGTTGTCACGCCTGACCCCGGATCTGGGTAACGCAAAAACTACCCAAACACCGGGCTGTCACGCCTGACCCAGGATCTGGGTAACGCAAAAACTACCCAAACACCGGGCTGTCACGCCTGACCCCGGATCTGGGTAACGCAAAAACTACCCAAACACCGGGTTGTCACGCCTGACCCCGGATCTGGGTAACGCAAAAACTACCCAAACACCGGGTTGTCACGCCTGACCCCGGATCTGGGTAACGCAAAAACTACCCAAACACCGGGTTGTCACGCCTGACCCCGGATCTGGGTAACGCAAAAACTACCCAAACACCGGGTTGTCACGTCTGACCCCGGATCTGGGTAACGCAAAAACTACCCAAACACCGGGTTGTCACGCCTGACCCCGGATCTGGGTAACGCAAAAACTACACAAACACCGGGTTGTCACGCCTGACCCCGGATCTGGGTAACGCAAAAACTACCCAAACACCGGGTTGTCACGCCTGACCCCGGATCTGGGTAACGCAAAAACTACACAAACACCGGGTTGTCACGCCTGACCCCGGATCTGGGTAACGCAAAAACTACCCAAATACTGGGTTGTCACGTCTGACCCAGGATCTGGGTAACGCAAGAGTTTCTGAATGGGAAATTCACTAAAAACAGTGAAATCAGAAATCATTATTATGTATTGTCAAGACTGTTTCTAGACTGAAATTGACACACAAAGAAACTACAACTTCAGTTACTCAAAGTCAATATTATTATCAGTTCACAATCTCAAATTTCTCAAAAATTAGCTGATATACTGTATCAGTTTATCACCAGTAAGGACCATAACACTCAGAAAGCATTTTCAAGGCAATTTTTCCTGACAAACTGAAATTGAGGGTGCTTTCACATTAGCACTTTTGGTGCGCACCCGGGTTCGACTGACGTCAGAGTTCAGTACGTTTGGATGATGTGAACACTGTCTTCTGAACTCGGGTGCGCACCCGCGAACCGTACCCGAGTCCGCTTAAAAAGGGTGGTCTGGGGTGCGGTTCAAGTGAACTCCGGTACAGTTCGCTTCTGATATGAACGCAAACGTACCAAATTGCGGAAGTGAACCGCTATTAATGCTGTATTATTTTATAAAAATGTGTGTTTGTGTGTGTGTTTCACTCACTTTCCCGACGAGCGTGACTGACGTGCTGCAAGCAGAGAGCTGTAGTGTAGCCTATCTCATTTCTGCTCGCCTTCAGCGTTCTACAATCGCGGCAGACAGACGCAAGTGCCGTTATGAACAAAACCAACGGTTCAAAAACAAAAATATAAAAGTGAGGAGAGCAACGTATGCATTTTGCCGCCTTCTCCTGCGCCGTCGTTACTAAACAACGGAGTAAACAGCTGCTGGTTTGATGACGCAAACGAACCGCGGGTCGGACCCAAATAATATAATATGAACACAGTCCAGTGGGGGCAGGGGGAGCAGGAAGCAATCAAACTTGGGTTCGGTCCAGGCAATCGAACCAAGTGTGAAAGCACCCTTAAACAACACATGGATCTTCACCCTGCGATAAATCATTGTTTCTTCAGTAGAAACAGACCTCACATCAACAGCATCATGACAGAGATGGGTTATAAAGCATGTGATTCACTTTCGTTCAGACACGCAATCTTACCCGGCAAGGCATTGCAAAAATGTGAATTGTTTCGAGACAAAATTGCAGGTAATTCACTTTATTGGCCTGTGTGTTGTTAATATTGATGTATCGCAGGGTGAAGTTTCCAGGCTGGTGTTCCTGCAGCTACTAAGCTACTATATCTCAGATCTCAAATACTCATGCTGAGGCAGAGGTCAAAGGCCGTGACCCGAGGTCAACACGCTGGACATCAGAGACGACGTTTTTTTGAGAGAAAACAATCTTGGTGCAAAAGTGCATGCTCCCTCGTGAGATGTGTTTGTTTGTTTTTGTAAAATGCTCTTTTGTGGTATCATATACACATGCAAAGTTGGTGGAAAGTTGGGGGCATATTTTATATTTTTAAAACTATAGATGCAGAAATATATTTATAGATGCACTACATTTATGTATGAAATTTGCATAGTGTTTGGAAGATAAAATATGGAAAAATCCTCAACATTTTGAACTGGAACTCATTTATGTTGGTGCAAGATGACGGTTTTCTCCTCTTTTCATCATGTGGCTGTTTTAGATCATGCTTGATTTTCTCCATAGTGTTTTAAAGTGGTAAATTCTCAATAGAGTTCAAATGAGTCGCACATTTTATCATCAGCGTCGTGATAGGAACGACTCGAGAAAATCTTATCATACCGAACGAGCGTTCATGCATTTCCCACTGGTGGAATGTCTTCAGGACGTAAAAGCTCTGAAGATTCCCATCAGGAAGAAGATCTCCACCCGACTGGAGAACAGATCAGCTCAAGGTCAAACACCGAAGAGGAAAACGCCTCGGAGACAACAATAACAACACATTCAGCACATTCAGATCATTCAAAACTAGTTCTAACCCAGTCTTCTCTGTTCATTAGGCGAGTGCATCTGCATCTCCAATTCAAATCAAACCACCGCCAGCTCTGAATCCAATTAGCCTTGCTTTGTATAAATAATACGAGAGCGAGAGCAAAGCTCAGAGTCATTTCAACCCAAATTTATCAGTAACTACAAAGGCCTGTTACGTAGATCTACCTCTGATTTGCTTCTAAAGCATGTTTTTAATCAGACAGGAATGGCAAAGCTTTTCCCATTAATGAAAAACACAAAGTCGGTGTTCATAAATAAACATGGCGAAGCAGTTCAAACCTCATTAACAGCTGGACACTCAACACATCAAACGCACATAAAACTAAAGCAACACACTGTATAACAGCAATACTCTCAAAACATTATGAGGCACAAACTGCTCCATAATATCCACATACTGCCAGATATAAGAGTTACATAAAAATCAGGTGCTGGAGAATCACATGACTGAGCAATGATCTTACACATGCCTGACTACTAACTTCACGCTGAAATAACACCAAAGATACCATCAGTGATCACAGGATACACTGTCCCTTCCTAAAAACTGGTCAAACCAAATCACTTTGACAGAGGCGAACTGAAAATAGTTAAAACAGTGCAGTTTCATACAGAAAATACACAGTAAACATGATGTACACAATTACAATTTACATCGGAGTGTGCACAACTGACATATAATAAAAATAATTTTATAATGGGGTGTATGGTATTAAAAACAAATGATCTCTCAATATGTTCTGGGATACTTTGATGTTTCAAAACAAAGAAATGATACTTTAAATATGAAACTAAAACCATCAGTAGCTGGCAGCTTAATGAGTGAGTCTATACTGATTCGTTCAAACAGTGGATTCATTCTTTATAAATGAGTCACTGAATCAATCACTAACCCAATTCCTTCAAAACATTGATTAATTCAGTAACAAAACGCCAATGGTTCTGCACAGCAAAATCCCCAGAGTTAAATCAACTCTGCTCAGAGAACATATGGTCCCTCTCTACATAGAGTTAATAACACTGAAGCAGAGTTAAAGTTAATGAGATAACATGCTGTTTGTGGAGTTGTTTAATCAGATCTTGAAAGATTTAAATGTCTTTTGTCTTCAGTTGAGTTCATATTAGGCTGTGGCTGGAAGTCAGTTGTAGTTCTTGTGTTTCTCTTCAGTGATTCTGCTTGTTAACAGCAGGTGTTCATCACTAATGCTCAATCATCACTTAATTAATCACTTAATTGTCTCATTAACTTTAACTCTGCTTCACTACACTATATAGAGAGGGACCATATGTACTCTGAGCAGAGTTTATTTAACTTTTGCTGTGTTGATGTGGCTTTTTTGGAACTATTTTCATTGGCGAAACAGAGCAAAAACAGACAATATTGTGTCAAAAATGTAACTCACAATATTAACTTCTCAACTTCTTATAAAATCAATATCACGTTTGCAATCATGCTGATATTCGGAAAAACAGAAAGCTTGCTCATGTGATATTGCTTAAGTAAATAAAGAAATGATACTTTATATGAAACTAAAACCGCCAGTAGGTGGCAGCTTAAAAAGTGAGTCTATACTGATTCGTTCAAACAGCGGATTCATTCTTTGTAAACGAGTCGCTGAATCAATTACTCACCTGATTCCTGCAAAACGTTGATTAATTCAGTAACAAAACGCCAATAGTTCTGATGTGGCTTTTTGGAACTAATTTCATTGGCGAAACAGAGCAAAAACAGACAATATTGTGTCAAAAATGTTACTCACAATATCAACTTCTTATAAAATCAATATCACGTTTGCAATCATGCTGATATTTGGGAAAAGCAGAAAGCTTGCTCGTGTGATAGGGGAAGTGTACCCATTAAGCCAACCAAAATCTAAATTTAGGTGTTTTTTATGGATATTGACATGGTTTATAAGAAAAATAATTTGTTAAAGCGCAAGATTTATCTCTCATTTGAAAATTTATTAATTAGTTGATGTACATTTTAGAATATAAATTTAAGATATTTTATGAATAATGTTAGGAGTCTGACATGGGCTTAATTGATACTTTGGCACCATTTAAGCCCGCATGTGTTCCAAATAAGCCCACATCATGATTGATTCACAAAGTATAAAAATGTATTGATTTTAAAAAAGTAAAACTTCAATAAGTTTATTCAGTGAGAGGGAAGTATTCAAAAATTTCATTTTACTAATGTTTGATTAGAGCCCTGGATGGGATGGGTAGGTGTTACTGGCTGGGGGTACAAGCCGGTGGTCTGGAGCCTTAAGTCGGCTTGATTCTGGAGTTGTAGATGGAGTCAAGTTGTAAGTTTGACCGGGTGTCTCCTAGTGGGCCCCCTACACCGGGAGTATGGAGCCTTAACTCGGCTTGGCTCCCGAGTTATGCCCGGTTATACATAAGGAACTTGGGCTCCATCTTAATTGAATTAATGTGTGTAATTTGTAGGCCTATCTAAATGTAGTTGTAAATTAAAGTTGTAAGTAAGGTAAGTTAAGGTAAAAGGTTAGGTAGGTAAAAGTACACAAAGAAATGTTATCATTAAACACTTTCACTCAGAAAATTGATCAAAGTTTGTAATTAGAGGGATTTCTCATTGAAACACATCAGGTGGGCTTAAATGGTGAGTAATGGTGAAAAAAGTGTTTTCCTTTAAAAATGTAAGTTATGTTTACAAAGACATGCATGGAGCTCAAATATAAAGTGGACTAAGCATCATAGTAATTTTTATTGTGCCCACATTGAGAAATGTTAAGATTTTTTCATTCAAGTTTAGCTTGTGTTGGCTATAGTTTGCATGCATTTTGTGGCGCTGTACTATTTAAGCCCATCTTAAAAAAAAAAAGTTAATTCATGAAAATAATCTGTTCTACAAAACAATTTAAGATGTATTTATTTGTAAATTAGTGTAAAATGAATGACAAATCATTCATTGTTTGTAGTTCACATGCTTAATTCTTTGGCAGCCCATCTTTCAGTAAGGCTAATGGTTTGACCTTGAGATTAGCTTTGTGCGCAAGCTAATAAAACTCATAAAAGAAAAATGATATAAAATGATAAAATACTATTTGTTCATACATGAAAAACAATACATTTATCTCTTATTTGACATAATATCAGTGTACTTTCCAAAGAAATGGCTGAAAATTGCAGAAGTGTGTTGATTTCTGAAGGGTACCGAAAGACCAAAGTTTGGGTGTCTTTGTGAGGTTCCCTTAGACAGCATACACATGAGTGGGGCTAACTCAACATTGACAAATGTGATTGTTAAATAATAAAAAATGTCAGTTAAGTAACAAATCACTAGATTTCTTAACATAATGACCAGCATTAAAAAAGTGAAAATGATATTTTATTTGATTTCAGAGTTGAAAAGTGGGCTTAAAGGGTACATGGGCTTAATGGGTACTTACCCTATTGCTTAAATAAACAAAGAAATACTTTAAATATGAAACTAAAACTGCCAGTAGATGGCAGCTTAATGAGTGAGCCGATACCGATTGATTCTTTGTAAATGAGTCACTGAATCAATCACTTACCCGATTCCTTCAAAACACTGATTAATTCAGTAACTGTTGGGTTGAAAATGGACAAACCCAGCGGTTGGGTTAAATGTTTGCCCAACATGCTGGGTAGTTGCAGGGTTAAAACAATCCAATCGCTGGGTTTGTCCATTTTCAACCCAACTTGGGTTGTTTTTAACCCAGCATTTTTTAGTGTACTTAACCGTTGATCACACACATCCGCCATGTTTGTTGTTTTTAACACTTTTTATTCGTGTTTGTAGCTGTAACGCACAATGGGTTGTGGCCAACATTAGCCGTTTTATTAGAGTGTGAACAGATCTGCACTTCGAATTCTAACCAGGAAAAGTAGACCATCCGGGTACCTTCGGGAATACTCATTTCAACATACTACGATTTGGGACACACTAATTCTAATTTCGAATACTATTTAGGACGGATAGTATGCGAATTGGAGTCACTTGCTTCAGAATGAATCAGCTGTTTAAACGAATCGGTTGAATGAATGACTCACATTGACTCACTCATTAAGCTGCCACCTACTGGTGGTTTTAGTTTCGTATTTAAAGTATCACATCTTTGTTTAGAAATAACAACGTAGCAAGCAAAATATCATCTAATTATGATTATTAACAAAATCCCAGAAAATAGAGATTTATTTTTAGAGCTCTTTCTCCAAGTAGGTAAAAAAACATAAAAATATTCCCCTATGAAACCCGAGACGCAAACGTCCATCTGAAAGCACGACATCAGAACAGAAATAAAGGGCGTTTTGTCTTCAGAGCTGCTTTTATGAGCTGAGGCTGCGGTGTAAATACTCTGTTTATTTTGACTGAAGGGGGTGAAGGGTACTTGAGGTGCTCACACGTTCGTTTTCCAGCTTAATGGTCTGTGAAAGGTGAATTATCTCTGTACACACTCGCTCAGAGGCCTCAGAGTCACACACACACACACACACACACACACACACACACACACACACACACACACGTCAGGGCTTTTAGACCATCAGACTTTAATGTTATAAATAGAAGAGGTTTGAGGTTGAGAGAGAGAGGAACAGACACAGAAAGAGTCAGGAAAAAGCATCTAGATGAAAAGAAAATGCTGTCTTTAAACAAAACTAATACACAATCAGGACAAACAGATCAGTGCTGACTAGAAGCAGACCGTTTCTCTGAAATCAATTACGACTCTTAAAATCCACAACAGCACCAATTATTCCAACACATTACAAAATGAAACGCAACCATCTGCAAACTGAACAGACTCAAAAATGGTTCTGCCAGATCTGGTTTATTGGACTCTTAGATGGTGATAAAACTACAGTACATTCAACAAAATAGATGAACACATTCACTGATGCTCCAGAATGACATACCATGTATTAAGATGAAAACTTTTTGAATTTGAAGATCAGGGTAAATTGTACTTATTTTGTCTTCTGGGGAAAATCTAAGTATCATCATAGTAGATAGGGACATTTTAAGTCTGAAAATCTGTGTGTAACTTTAAGGAGCGTCACTACCAAACACCTTTTTTTCCTGCAGTTAACCAAACTTTTTTGGGTGTTATTCCATAATATTTAGTTTATATGTGTGTATAACTGTTCAGAACTGTGCTAGCTAACCATGTGCTGATTAGCATCTTTGAGCTAGGCTCAAAAATATCGAAAATTGTCACTACCGAAACAGTCATGATCGAAACGTGAAGTTTCGGTTGTGACATCATTATTTTTGAGTGTTATTTGATAAAATTTAGTTTTTTTTTCTGTGTACAACTGTTCAGAACTGTGCTAGCTAACCATGTGCTGATTAGCATCTTTGAGCTAGGCTCAAAAATATCGAAAATTGTCACTACCGAAACAGTCGTCATCGTTTTGGTAGTGACAAAAGGAACACATAATAATTTATTTGGGGGAAATAAAATTTTAGTACAGTTATGCAAATCATTAGTATTTTAGTATGTTTTAGTAGTGTTAAAATCCTGTCATGTGATGTGGTCACTACCGACACATTACTGTCACTACCGGAAATGTGCAGTCACGACCGAAACATGGGATGTTTTGTCAAAAATAAAGTATATTGAATGATCAACTAAGATGTTATTATAGTGTTTGGTTCGATGTATATTCAAACTAATGAATCCTTCACTTTGAAATCAGTGTGATAAACTTTACAAAGAAAGATTGGATTCAAAATACAGCAAATCTCATAAATTACACTTGAAATATTGTTAAAATTGTAATTGTTATTGATTTACCTGTGAAAACCTTTTTTTAAAAATAACAAAAAATACACTTACAAGGTAGATGTAAACAAAATCTTAATAGGTCAATGTGACCCTTCTTATTAAATTATTTATTATTGTGTTTCGGTAGTGACAAATTTGGGGAGAGGAAAAATATTCCAAATCTTTCTGAAAATACAATATGAGAATTAACTGCACAATTACTAGAAATGGATATTATACAATTTGCATACATACAAAATTTGTGGAAAAATAATTTTTTCAAGACGTGTAGAATGGCCCATATATATGTCTAACCACTGATAAAAATGTCAAAACTTCCATAAAAATCTATTTAAACTAGTCCAGCTGTGTGCCAGAAAGCAAACCAGCTAGCAACCACCCAGAACTTCTTAGCAACTGCACAGTCATGCCTTCACAACATGAACAATGCATGAAAAAAGCTCTTGTCGTCACCCGCTAGAGCTTCACGTCCATCCTGACGGAAACAGCAGCATGTGAAATCATACATCAATATTACTACCACGAGTTCATCATTTAAACATCAGCACACTCACGCGTCAAACATCTTCAGAATCGTCTCCAGCTGACTCCTGAACACATCTGACATCTGATCAATATTTAAGTGAATTTCCACCAGGATTTCTTTGCGAAGCTCTTCGGCTGCTGTTACACCAGCATGATCTGAGCATTATGAACCAAACATCATGTATAAATGACACGAAACTGTCTAACTGACATCAATTAGTCAATATAATCTTCATATATATATATATCAAGAAGACAAAAGCGTGGAAAAGTGACACCAGACTTTGACTATGCTTGAATTATCTGCTTTCAGAATGAATACATTTCATCTAAACAACCAAGTATCAAAAGCATAAATTCCACACAGGTAAACATCATTAATTCATTAACGTTATTAACTAATGAGCTGCTGTGCGCCTTCCTTCTCCAGACAAACAAACCCAATAAAACACTGTGGATTTATCATCCCCACGGGTTTAATAAAGCATGCTGTAAATTTGTATAAAATAAAAGCCGTGTCATATCTACACTGGCTCATTGTTCAAGGCTTCTTGAGCGGAGGGCCTGTAAATCGCGGCGGGGACGGATTTTCCTCTCGAGTGAGTTTGTCTTCCCTACAGAGGTGTCATAAATCACAGCGGCCGTCACAACACAAGCTCTCTCCTTCTGCTTTCACAATCTCCCATCACATCGATCAGAGCGCCGAGCGCTTTACGAGCCGCGTCTCTACTGAACGACCGCATCAGCCGTGATGGAGCGCGAGCTTTACCCCCCGCCGTCCGTCAGGCTGAGGCGGCGCCGGTAAATCTGGGGACATTAGGAGCCTGAACTACAGCTCAGAGATGCTGTGCTGAGAAAGAGACGGAGTGACACGGCATGTGGATGGAGAAAAGATCCGCTTCTGACAGACTCTCAGATCCCGAGAGACGGGAAGATAAAATGAGCTTTTACACATCAGTCTAAGCTAATCTCTCTTATTACCTTTAATAACACATATTAATAATAAAAATACAGCATTTATTTAAAACTACTTATAACAGTAATAATAGTAATAATAATAAATAATGTATTTCTATTATTATAGTTTTTGTAATTATATTTAAAAATAATAATAATAACAGATATAACAGATATTAAAGCTAATAATAATAATACATAATTTACTTAAAACAATTTGTACAATAATTCTACTAACAACATTAATAAAGCATTTCTTTAAAACAATATTTATAACAATAAATTATTATAGCTTTTTGTAATTCTTTTAATGTGATTCTTTAAAAATAATAAAGCATTAATAATAATATAGAAGTTTTAATCATGCTAATAATAACATACAGCATTTACTTAATGTTTAATTATACTACTAATAACAAAATAAATGATTATTATAGCTTTATTTTGTAATTTTAATAATAATGCATTTCTTTAAAGCAATATAATAAAAATAAAGCGTTTGTAATTATATTTTAATAATAATAATAATAATAATAATACTACAGCATTTACTTAAAATAATAAAAATTATTATAGCTTTATTTTGCTTTTTAATAATAATAATAATAATAATAATAATAAAGCATTTAAAATAATATTTATAATATTAAAAAATTATTACAGCTTTTTGAAATTATATTTTAATAATATAATCATAATATAGCATTTATAATAATAATAATAATAATTCAGAATTTACTTAAAACAATATGTACAATAATACTAATACTAATAATAAAAACAATAAATCATTATAGGAATTTATTGTAACATTTTGTAATTTTCAATATTAATATTAATAATAATAAAGAATTTATTAAAACATTATTAATAATAAAGATTATAGCTTTTTATAATTATATTGTGTTATTATTATTATTATTATTATTATTATTAACAACAACAACAACAACAACAATTCAGCAATAATAATAATATTAATAAAATAGCATTTAAAATAATAATAATAATACAGCATTTACTTAAAACAATAAGTACAATAATATTACTAATAATAACAACAATAAATTATTTATAGCTTTATTTTGCCATTTTTAATAATAATAATAAAGCACTTATTTAAAAGAATATTTATAATATTAATACATTATTACAGCTTTTAGTAATTATATTTTATTAATAATAATAATAATAATAATAATTCAACATTTACTTAAAACAAAATGTAAAAATACTAATACTAATAATAAAAACAATAAATCATTATTATAGGAATTTGTTGTAATATTTTGTAATTTTCAATATTAATAATAAAGAATTTATTAAAAAAAATTATTTATAATAATAACAATAATAATGATTATAGCTTTTTAGAATTATATTTTATTAATAACAATAACAAAAATAATAAGAATTCTGCAATAATAATAATAATAATAATAATAAAGCATTTAAAATAATAATAATAATACATTGTTAATGACAGACACCATGTGCTCCAGTGTCTGTCTGGTGTTTCATCTCAGTAACAGGAAGAGAGATGAAGGGTCAGTCAGAGTCAGTCAGCACTTCTGCAGTTCTCTTACGAGCGTCTGGAGTCAGTCCTCCGTCTGTCTCACTGCTGACCCTACAGCCGCACAACGAGTGTTTAGATATCCTCTCATCTAAAGTGCCTTTTTAGCGTGTACTACAGCTCCAGACCTGAACACGGCACTAAATCAGAGTGAAGAGGCACAGCAGAGATAAAAATAGACAGCGGCCCTGTGCTTATCAAACAACGCTCTTACTCTGGCCGTCTGCCTGCAGGGAGGACAGATATAAAGACAGTCTGTCTCACGTCTCCGGCCGTCCAGCGTGAGAACAGAGAGATTCCTGTCATCCTAAAACCTGCCAAGCACAACACTCGCTTTAATCTTAAGGATATTCTTGGTGACACTTTACAATGAGGTTCCACTTGTTAACATTAGTCATGAACCAACAATGAGAAATACTTCTAAAGCATTTATTAATCAATGTTAAAATCAGAAGTTGTATTGGTATAAACTGCAGCTACAACAATAAACTGCAAAACATGCAACTATCACAGTGTTTGGCCAACTATTATATCTTTCCTGTGTATTTTATACAGTTTAACAGCTCCATTACTCTATAAAATTACTAAATTGGTAAATGAATGGTTAAACTACCTGCTTAGTCTGGGGAGTTTCACGGGAAACTAAAAATAAAATAATAAAATAAAATAAAAAATTAAATTAAATATAACTAAATAATAAAAATGGAATAAATTAATGAAAAATCATGGTTAAATTACTTAGTCTGGGGAATTTCATGGGAAACTAAAAAATAAAATAATAAAATTAAATAAATAATAAAATTAAATATAACTAAATAATAAAAATGGGATAAATTAATGAAAAATAAATAAAACTAATTTTTAAAAATAAATAAATAATGACTAAATGGTAAATGAATGGTTAAATTACTTGCTTAGTCTGGGGAATTTCACAGGAAACTAAAAACAAGCTAATAAAAATAAAATTAAATATAACTAAATAATAAAAATGAAAAAAATTTTAAAAATAAATAAATAAAATTATTCAATTGGCTAAAATAAATCCAATGACATCTGCCATTTCCTTGCCTTGGTCTCTTAAGAATATAAAAACAGTATGATTCTCCAGGATTTGACCTTGAGACTGTAAAAACACTTCCATTTAATTTTGTACAAACTGAGGGACAGTTCACAATTATTTCTGTCCCAGTCAACAATGCACCATGCGGTAAACCATCATTTAGCAGGAAAAACCCCCAGAGACGCTGCTGAAGTGCTCTAAGGCTCCTCACTTCAAGAACAATCCCTGATCAATGTGAGCGGAAACATCTGTAAACATCCTTAAACGCAAGCCTTTATTCCCTAGGCCATAAAACAGCGTTCCTTGACAAGCAGCAGCTGTTCGGAGCAGCACATTTCAGAAAAACACGTGTTTGGACAATTAAAATGTTACGCTAGCAGGTCCAAATCAAAGGTGTTCCCTATTAAGTGTTGTTTGGTGTTGGATCAAGCGCTCTGGCGACATGTGGCAGAAGGAAAACAGGACTCAATTACATCCCTGAAACTCAAACAACGGCAACAACAGCAGCTCATAAAACACACGACAAGATGTCTTTTTCTTTAGCGTCAACTCAAGATGTCAGTAGCTATGTTTCCATCCACCTATTTTTATGCACATTTTGGGAAATTGCATTAAAAAAAATGCTGGATGGAAATGCTGAGATGTGCACAACTGGACAAACCAGCGGACCAATCACATCGCAGCATCTCAAATGTTGGTTTGGTGGTTCTGAGTCAAAGTCTGTCATCAGAATAATTTGGTTCAATAATAGTAATTTATAATGATTTATAAGGAGTCTATCCAATGAAAGACTTTAGAACTGAGCGTTCTAGAAAAATAGACTGAATATAAAAATGTGTATTAAAAACATGGAGCCCAATAAATAAAATAAAAATATGGTGCTCATGGCGTAAGATGCTGAAAAAACAGCGAGAGGCATATATAGCTGACAAAATCATTTCTATTTCAAGGTGTTTTTCATGAATTTTTTCATTTTGATGGCATAAGTGTTTTCAAAATAAAAAAGCAATTTATAATTGACATTGTAATTACACTCAGAAAAGAGAATTTAAATGTGCATTAATATATTTTGCACTTTACGTTCACTTTTCACTTTATTTTCATTTTCTTGACAACATTTCCTAATTATTTCAATGCAGATTTAATAGTATCTCTGCACACTAGATTCTGTTAATAAGAAAGTTTGAAACAATCACGTGTGACATGACTTCAGCAGTCATATATCTGGTGTAGGAGGGCGTTCGAATATGATCTGACCCTGAAGTTAACGTGGGAGAAGGTCCGGTGCACGAAGCTGAAACACTGCAACGCTCCTCTGAAGATCTCAAACAAGTTTAACAACGTCAAAAGTCTTTCCCAATGTGAGCGGAGTGTGTGTGTGTCGGTCAGACGACACACACATCATTTTAGAGCCATGCGCCGCAGTCAGACCAGCGTCTTACCTCGCTTCCCTCGGCCACCGGTTCCCTGCCAGCGTTCACAGCCACTCCGGAGTTCATGGTCCCTAAACTCCTGGAGCTAATCACGGTATTCCAGCGTGAGCGGGAGACGGTCGGCAGACGCCCGAGGTCGATGAGAAACGCGTCCCCTCTCAGGTTCCTCCTGCTTCTGTAATCCACACGCGCTGCTGACAGCTCATCCTCGATTTCACAAGCACGATCCGGCAATATTCCCAAAGCAATCCCAACGGTAATCCAAACGAGAGACGGTTAAATCCACACAGAGCACCGGTGCGCCACTCCGCACATTCCGCCAGCCAGCCGGAGACTCCCGGCAGCAGCTCTGCACCGCTCTGATTCACACACACAGAGAGCGAGGGAGGGCGGGAGAGAGAGAGAGAGAGAGAGAGAGAGAGAGAGAGAGAGAGAGAGCTCCTCAGGGCCTCACAGCTGCATGGGGCCGCAGGAGGAGTGTTTTACACACATGTGTGTGTGTGTGTGAGACTCCTTCAGGGCCGTTTCAGCCCATCAGATTCCCCTCGGCTGGAATACGATCAGTCACTCTGCTTCACTCCCTCACTCTAATGCAGCTCTGCTCTCAGATGGTCACTTCTACTCTTTTAAGCTTTCAGAAGCCGACTCATTTCTATTATTTTTCCAGTTGTTTGGGATAACGGCCAAAGGATTTTCTAAATAACAAAAATCATTTATAACAATTATACTCACACAAGCATGTAAGCATGATTCTCCACGTAACAAAAAGATAAAAAAGACAACTGCAACTTTTTCTCTCACAATCTCTGAACTGTGAGTTTATATCCCTCAATTTGGACTTTATTTCTTGCAAATGCAAAAAAATTCTCAATTCTGAGAGAAAAAAAAGGCAGAATTGTGAGATAAAAAGTCTCAATTAGCTTTTTTAGTTTTTATTCTGTGGAGGAATCAAACTTTAGACTTTAGAACTGAGTGTAACTAGAAAAAATTTAAATGACTATAAAAATGTGTATAAAAAACATGGAACCCTAAATAAACAAAGTTATAATATTAATTATACATATACATTATATTTAACTTCTCATTCTTAAAATGTGGCGCTCATGAAACAAGATGCTAAAAAAAGAATGAGAGACATATTCTATTTCAAGGTGTATTTCATATAGTTTTTAATTTTGATGGCATATTGGACAAAATGCTAAAAAAAGTAGAGAGACATATATATATATTTATATATACACTATATAAAATGATTTCTATTTTAAGGTGTATTTCATGTCGTTTTTCTAATCCTGACTGGTCAACTGACCAAATTAAAGGTGCAGTAAGTGATTTTTTAAAAACGCTGTTGAAAGTGGATCAGACCAAACAGCACAACACACTTGTAGCTAATCAGCAGTAGGGGGCGTGTCCACACATGATAGGGGAGGAGAGTGAGCCAATCAGCAGCAGAGGGCGTGTCATGATGGGAGAGGAGAGAGAGTGAGCCAATCAGCAGTAGGGGGTGTGTCCTCATGATGGGGGAGGAGAGAGTGAGGGCCAATCAGCAGTAGGGGGTGTGTCCTCATGATGGGGGAGGAGAGAGAGAGAGACAATCAGCAGTAGGGGGTGTGTCCTCATGATAGGGGAGGAGAGTAAGCCAATCAGCAGCAGAGGGCGTGTCATGATGGGAGAGGAGAGAGAGTGAGCCAATCAGCAGTAGAGGGTGTGTCCTCATAATGGGGGAGGAAAGTGAGACAATCAGCAGTAGGGGGCGTGTCCACTCATGATGGGGGCGGAGAGACAATCAGCAGTAGGGGGTGTGTCCTCATGATAGGGGAGAAGAGAGAGTAAGCCAATCAGCAGTAGGGGGTGTGTCCTCATGATAGGGGAGAAGAGAGAGTAAGCCAATCAGCAGTAGGAGGCGTGTCCACTCATGATGGGGAGGAGAGAGTGTGAGCAAATCAGCAGTAGGGGGCGTGTCCACTCATGATGGGGAGGAGAGAGTGTGAGACAATCAGCAGTAGGGGGTGGGTACTCATGATAGGGGAGGAGAGAGAGTAAGCCAATCAGCAGTAGGGGGCGTGTCCACTCATGATGGGGGAGGAGAGAGTGAGCAAGAGGGAGATCTGAAGGAAGACTGTAGAAAGAAGAGATGGCCGAGAGACATTAAAAAAAAAGTCATTTGTTCATCTTCGCAAAGCATTATTTAGCTTTGCTTCTGCTGTGATAAAAGAGACACTCTTGCATTGCGTGTTCGTGCCTTTTGGGGGTGGAGCAATGAAGGGAGGGATGTGTTTGTTTGGGTTGATTTCAAATATCAACCGTGTTCAACAACGATTTTGAGAAATCGCATACTGCACCTTTAATCAGTGTTTGGACACGTACAACTAAAAAAGTAATTAGTTGTAGTTACTAGTTACTTCTCACAAATAGTAACTGAGTTAGTAACTGAGTTACATCATTATAAAAGTAACTAATTACCAGGGAAAGTAACTATTGCGTTACTTTTAAAAAAAATTTCAAATGTCAAATAACTTGGATGCCCCCAATATTAAATATAAGTCTAAAAATAAATTATGCTTGATCCGACTCGTGACTCATGATCCGCTCTTACTCACGACATGTTGGTAGCCATTAAAGAAAACATAGTTTCATATTTATGTTTAAATAGGCCTATGTTATGTTTTAAATTCATCTATTTGATTATGAAAAGTGAACAGCATGAGTAAGATAGGATACATCATAAGATGCGCAATATATCGGGAGACATGGAGTGGGTCAGACATGATTTTGACCACTTCATTAAGTTTTGTTTTGTAGAAAGCCTTTCTTTAAAGTGAATTTCGTTTTGTAAAAATTGTATCTTAATTTTAATCAATGTTTCATCAACCAATTGCCTGGATTTAATAAATAAGAAGCAAATATAGCAGACAAGATAATCATGACATGGAGGCGCCGGCGCGATCACTTGCTCGTGAACTGGAGCGCATCTTATAGCTAAATGAACCGAAACTCAGCGGCTGTTTGCCTCACAGACATGAGAAATATATCTATAGAAAGCTTGAAATGTCTACTTTTTAAACGAAATAATTCAAAACGAAAAGAAATAGGCTACTCTGATTATGTAATCTGAATGAAATGTGCATTCTCTCTCTTAGGCGTGTCCAGTATGCGGAGATGACGAGAGTCAGCAATGTCAACTTCATCTTTGCAGCCGACACTGATTCAGAAAACATTATTTTATTAATAAACAATTAAAATATCTCCTTGCTGTTTTTGTCACATTCATAATCAGTACTTTTGCCGGTTCTTTATGGCAAGCTTTACGCTTGAGTGCTAGCCTATATTACGTAAACGCTCATTATTTGGGTTTATTCTCTCCAGTATTTAAGAAATTAAATTAATATAAATGTGATTAGTCAACTAATGGCTTAAATGAACAACTACTAATCGACTAGAAAAATTTTTCGATCATGTCACAAAGGCTATTCTGGTTTGAGCTTGCGCTCCGCTCGCATACTCTGACACACACACACACACACACACACACACACACACAGAGAGAGAGAGAGAGAAAGAGAGAGAGAGAGAATCGTACATTATTAGGCTATCAGTTTAAAATTATATTTGTGTATGACTAACCTGTACTATTTCTTTACAACAAAACGTTTTGCAGGTCTATCATCTCTAGTCACACCCCAGTCATCATCGGTCAGTGTGTCCCGCCCCAACACACACACCAGAGAAAAAACTTTGCAGGTCCTATGGCTGAGAGAGAGCTACTCGGATGAAAACCTCTTCAGTGAGATCAATTATAGTAACGCGGCATATTTTTTGTCAGTAACGGTAACGGCGTTGTAACGGGGAAAAAGTAATTTGTTTGATTACTCATTACTGAAAAAAGTAACGCCGTTTATTTTTAACGCCGTTATTCCCATCACTGCCTTTAGTGCTGTGAGTTTGCAGCGGGACTATACACATCTGTCTGAAAAACCTGTTTGAAAACAGTCATTATTTTTATTGTTTTGTTTGGTGTCAACAGCAGCGCAGAAATGACGCACTGCACCTTTTATAAAGGGTAACATTAAAGGGTAAAAAAATCTGAATTTAGATGACTTAAGAAAAAAAACTAAACATATACACACACACACACACATATACACGACGACACACTGATCATTTTTAGGAGCACTGTCTCTTTAACAGCCAGCATCTGATGGTTCATTTGTGTTTGCTCTCGTCTCTGACACACGCTGGCCGTGATCCAGAACTTTCCCTGCTGTTTCTCTGGCTGAGGCTCTTAAGTAGATTATATCGCTCTCTTGGCACAGACTCTGTGTAACATACTTAATTATAGGTGTGTGTCATTGTGTTAGACGAGTCTTCCTCAAACACTCTGTCAGAACCAATGAAAAACACACTGCATCTCTCACGGCACGATTAGAGCCGATTACACATTCAGAGTCTGAACCGGAGGTCTCCTCGTGCGTTTACATGTAAAGACAGAGATGGGCTTGAGTTTATATGGTTAAAAAGAGGCGAATAGTGATGAGTTACATAATGAGTTCAACAGCTCCCTCTAGTGAAGCTGTCAGGTGGATCATTTTACCCAAAAACAAAGTTCAGTCATCAAAATACACTCAGGTTTCATTATGATGACATTCACATTCAGACACAAACACACTCAAGGTTTGATATTTTTGGTTTCTGGATATTTCTGCAAGAGTTGAAGCGATCAGAAATGTGCCGCTGTGAGAGAGAAACAGACTAGAAATATTCACACACTCTGAACCTCCAAATACCAAAATACTCGGATGAATAATTCAAGAATCCTCTGAACCCTGCCAGCGAGGCACCATCCACAGACCGACACAATCTGAGGGACAATTTAGATACATCTCGTCTCATATAAGCATTAAAAAGCACTATTACTGACACATTCAGTCTCCATCTTCTTAATTACTTGTTTGTTTAGACACTTCCTTAATTTATTCAGAAATCATTTATTCTGCACTGTTCATTTTAGACATGCTCATATTCTGTCTGCACTATTTTATTAATGGTTTGTTCGTGTAAGCTTGCTATTTTCTTAAGAATCTTGCTCCATACAATAAATTATTTACACAGTTGATACAATAAATGAATTATTAACAATAGATAATTTTTATATAATTTAAAAATTATTTTAAAGTAACAAACTTTATTTTGTTCCTATGGGGCAAATGGCTTTTACAGCAACATATACAAACAATATGATAATTTACAGACAATAAAAAAATAAATTATTTTAAAAAAATATTTAAAAAATTAAATAATAAATAAATAATTTAATAAATAAATTTAATAAATATTAAAAAATACATGTTTTTAATAATTTAAAAATAATTTTAAAGTAATAAACTTTATTTTGTCCCTAAAAATATTATTTAAAATATTCAAAAATAAATTAATAATTTAATAAATTAATAATAATTTAAAGTAAGTGTATATATAATAAATAAATAATGAATTAATAAATAATAGATTTTTATAAAAGATTTTTGTAATAGTTTTAGTAATTAACTTGAAATTTATTTATTTTTTGTTTTTTTACGGCAAGACATACAAACAAGACACAGGAAATACAGACAATAAAACAAACAATAAATTAAAGTTAATTTATATTAAATATTATATATATATATATATATATATATATATATATATATATATATAAAAATTTAAAATAGTAAATAACAAATAACATTTTTAAATACATAATTTAAAATTTTATATATATATATATATATATATATATATATAGAATATTTAATTATTTAATACATAAAAATATACATTATACACATTTTATATATTAAAAATATATATAATAAACAAAACATTTTAATTAAAAAAAAAACTTTCCTACTGGTCTTTTAAATAGTGACCTGCTTCTGTGACGTTCATCTTTGATGACCAAATATCATGTGTCCATTCCACTCCAATTATATCTAAAACATTCATTAGATGGGAATCTAAAGCCGCTTTTCCACCGTCGAGCTGAACGGATCTGAGAATGTTAAGAAACAAGTTATATTTCCACTTGAGTTTGATGCGATTACAAACCGTTCTCAGCCCAAAATTCTCAGTACGGTTGGTTAAGCAACGAGATTCCCATCTAATTAATGTCTCTGATATAAGTGGACTGGAATGAACACATGACATTAGGCCATTAAAGATGGACGCCACAGAAGCAGGTCACTGTTTAAAAGAGCAGCAGGAAAGTCACTTTATAACAGCAGTGCAGTCATCTCCCTCCACCTCAAACGAGTGACCGCCGACCTGAACATTTCCTCTTTTTCAGTTCTCGAGGTCACCGACACACCGCCATAAAAACCTCTCAGCCTTTAAACCTCCCACAAACCCCTCCGTACTGCTGATCTCATCAAGACACACTCAGGGAATATCACTGCTGTGCACAATTACTCTCACAATATGGCTTCACACCCTCTTCAGTGGCCTGGAACTCACTCCAGGGTCTTTACCCAGAATTCAACAGTGACAACACACACAGGCTGCAGCCGAAATCACATGCTACCCTACTATATAGTAGGCGAAAAACAGTATGTGAGAAGAATTCACAGTACTCATAAAAGAGTGGGCAAAAACTACCTGGATGACATACTACTTCTGGAGAGATTCTGAAGTGTGCATTCTGGCAAATACATTTGCATATGACCGCCTCCTGAGCAAAACATCAACGAGGTTTTACATCATCGCTCCATAGGCTCCGCCCACTGGTACCATAGGCCCCACCCACAGGCATTTAATCGCTTAGCGTGCAAAAAACTTAAGTGAACCTCAAGGAACATATTAAAATAATTTTTAAAAAATCCACGTCATGACCTCTTTAAGTAATTTTTGCAGTGAAGGAGCTGTTATTGTGCCGTTCTGGAAAGATAATTAAACACAGTAAGTGTGTGTGTTTCTGCGGGCAGGAGAGGAAACTGTACACACATTTATCATTTCAAACCATTCCCATGGTGAGCATACGTCTTTTCATCTGTCCTCTAAAGGATAAAACACACGTCTGGCCTTTTAAACGAGCACAAAACACAAAAACTGCTCGATGCAGCACAACTGCGGCTGAAGGACACGAGAGCGACGCTGAGCGAGACCATGAACCCTCAGCAAACACGTCCTCAGAATAATGAGGTTACAGAACGAAAAGAGACAAATTAACAAAACTCAACGTGAGCAGTCCTACACAAATGGAGCGATCGTTCTGACCTGACGACAGGTTTGTTTGTTTTTGACCTCGCCTAAAGCAAAGCAAAAACTTGTCATTTCAGAAACAAACAAAAAAACAAAAATAATAGCAATAATGTAGAATACCAAAGATGTCAATGAGATGGACAGAGAATTTGAATAATATACATTTATTTGAAATAAAAAATAATAATAATCTTTTTGATCTATTTAATGCATCTGAGGTGAATAAACATGACAATTTCTTTCAAAAACACAAAAAGTATTAGTATTTCCAGACTTTGAATTGTAGTGTATATTCAGCAGTGGCCAAAAGTGATGTCCGGACAAGGAAAAATGATATCTTCACCCTTAAAAACATTAAAAATTTGTTTAAGATTTTGTAAGCATATTGCATAGTTGTGCTTGAAGTCAGTTGTTTTATTTGTGAGATGTTACCCAATGCAACTTGGCGGAAAAAGAAACCAATTGAGCGAAAAATGTGCCGCTGCAACCAAAACTTCTGCACGCATAACTTTTAGATAACTTATCACTTGTTGCCTCATTGCATTCGGAGCACTGATTGAGATTCTCATCAGCTGAGATATACGTTCATATGCTCTGAGCTCTTAACGAAGCCAATAACGAGATGAAGCTAAATGGTGTGTAACAGTCGTGAATCAGTGGTGACAGATGAGGCGGCGCTGATGGGATTGCTGGATCTTGTTGTGCTAAGCACATTGGGAAGGTCTTACAACATGCCGGATCTGTCAGCATTCCCAGGTTTGGCTGAATAACTATAACTTAGACGGCCAAACTTTGAGTTATGATGAACACTAAAGAACATTACTGCAGATAACATTATAAATGTTATGTTGAAATCATCAGGAATATCAAATCATTGGTCAAATCTGGTTAAATCATTTTACAACACAGTTACTTTATTCAGGAAATTATGCTTGAAAATGTAAGAAAAACACTTTACAATAGTCCCGTTTGATAATATTAATGCATTAGCAAAAAATGATACAGATACAACTGTAATAACATACAAGTAAGTTACTATAATAATATAATCTAAGATTAATAAAGGCTGCAGAAGTATTGTTCATGTTAACTAATGTAGTTAAATAATGTTAATAAATGAAACATTATTGTAAAGTTACAGAAGAATGGTACTTCTTACAAAAACTTTACAATAAGGTGTTAACATTAGCTAGGTGAGTCATTCTATTATTTAGGGTACTTTTCACATCAGCAAAAAAAAGAGCAAAAACTACATGCTTTCTCAATAAAACAACTAATGGTTTCAGTTTATATATTTTATCAGTGTAACGTATCTGCTAGTTGCAAAGCTTAATCATTAAACACATCACTAAAAACGTTTTCCCTAGTGAGTTTTTCAACTATGTTACTAAGGACAAGGACAAGAAAATTATCATCATAAATCTACATCAAAGATCATTTTAATGGTTTTAAGAATGTCATGCAAAACTCCAGTCCATGTGGACATAAACTATACCCTGAAATAATATCAAAAGCAGCAGTCTATATATTAAATTTGTAAATAATCAGTCAAATGACAATAACGATGACAATAGACAGTAACACAGTTGACAATGATGGTAACATACTTGACTATGACGGTAACATAGCTGATGCCAGTAACATACTTGACTATGACTGTCACACAGTTGACTATGACGGTAACATAGCTGACAAGTAACATAGCTGATTATGACAGTAACATAGCTGATTATGACAGTAACATACTTGACTATGACGGTAACATAGTTGATGCCAGTAACATACTTGACTATGACTGTCACACAGTTGACTATGACGGTAACAAACTTGACTATGACGGTAACAGTTGATGCCAGTAACATACTTGACTATGACGGTAACATAGTTGACAATGATGGTAACATAGTTGATGCCAGTAACATACTTGACTATGACTGTCACACAGTTGACTATGATGGTAACATAGCTGACAAGTAACATAGATGATTATGAAAGTAACATAGTTGATTATGATAGTAACATAGTTGATGCCAGTAACATACTTGACTGACTGTCACACAGTTGACTATGATGGTAACATACTTGACTATGATGGTAACATACTTGACTATGACTGTCACATAGTTGACAATGACGGTAACATAGCTGGCAAGTAACATAGCTGATTATGACAGTAACATACTTGACTATGACGGTAACATACTTGACTATGTCACATAGTTGACTATGATGGTAACATAGCTGACAAGTAACATAGCTGATTATGACAGTAACATAGTTAACTATGATAGTAACATAGTTGATGCCAGTAACATACTTGACTATGACGGTAACATGATTGACAATGACGGTAACATAGATGACAAGTAACAGTTGATAGTTTTTTTTTTCATAGTTGATAGTCAATTTTGCCTCAATTTCAATGACAGGCCTTGTCTGGCCAACCAAATGTTATATTCTTGGTCAGATTAACCTCACATTTTAATCATTACTTGAAATAAAATCATAAAATATTGCTAATTATAACAATGTACCCAACATAGTTGACGGGCAATTAATAACAATAAGTCATTGGAGATAAAACATAGAAAAAAATAAGAGGATATTTACCACAATGTGTTCAAAATATCTGTCGCAGAAGAAAATTACATCACATGATGCTGGTCACATGGTTTTGGGATGAACCACTGTTTAGTTTTCAGGGGGTGTTTGGTTAGTAACATAGTTGACAGAATTTTTGCGGACACTAATAAAATGCAAAATTTTCTTGTTTGAAAAAAAATGTAAATTTGAACTCAGTCTATTTTTCTAAGGTATTTAGATGGTAAAGATAATCTTGACCTTAGCATTTTTTTATCCATAATTTTAAACTCAAGACCCACTCACTGTAGTTTTAAGTGTCTTTGGTTCACTGTAGTTTTAAGGAGAAAATACTCAGCAATGGTGTTGACACCACATAGACATATAAACAACATTAAAAAACTTTTCACCACAGAAACTCTTTTTAACCTAGAAGATGTTCCAGTTGGAAACAATGGCATACAACACAAAGACTGAAACACTCAACACGATGTACTGGAAACTGGACCGACGTGAATTGACAAAACCTGAAGATGATTTGCAATGCGCTCCACTAAACGTGACTTTGACAGATCGCCTACATGCATTAGTGAGATGGGGACATTAGCAGAATGCAGCGCACAGCAGATAATGCTCATAATGAAATTTGGGCTCTAAGTGGAGGATGAAGTGACAGAGAAAACCGAAGAGACAGAGACAGGTTTAAATACCAGCAGACCTTTCAATACTGATCCAATATAGGGCAGGTGCTGAAATCCTTTCGTAACAGAGTTAGAGTTTCTCAGAAAAGAGGAAAACAAGCAAGAAAGTACGAAATAGCTCATAACTCCTAAACCGTTAGGCGTAGGCTCAAGTGTCTTATATCGTTGGAATCCTTGGCTCAAGAAAAGATGTATGCCTCAGATTCACGAAATTTTCGGGGATTTGGGATTTTTTGAAAAACCTACTTTCCCAAACTAGTCCTAGGTTTTTGACCCGATCGGAACTAAACCAGTGCAGTGAGATTCTCCGGAGTCTCATTGTCAGTAGTTATCAAAAAAAAAGTTGAAATTTCGATTCACAGTCGCTAAAGGCCGCCAAAACTTTCGAAGTGGGCGGAGCCACTTTTACTAAAATGGCTATAACTTGTGAACGGAATGAGATATTTTCACCAAACTCGGCACACCTATATAAGAGCTCATTCTCATTCTGTGGTCGCGTGAAAAAGGACGCGGTGACTGGCCACTTGGTGGCGCAATAACAGGAAAAAACAACAACATGAAAATGGCTATTACTACTTCACCGTGAAAATTGACATGCAGTGTCTTCGTCCAAGGTGCCATGATTGTCTATGAGGACACTGACGTATCTCGAAAAACATGTCCACCATCGGCCAATGAAATTTGAGCAGCTATCAGACAAGGTTAACGGAGGCCGATCGAAACGAAACTCGCTGGGCCTGTTTGACTCACGGCCCTAGAAGCCTCTGATAATTCGAAAGAAATCCGCCTTCGCATTTTTCACGTGTGTAAAGGGTCATGACTTTTCGCGCACACCCACGACATTCGTACCACATGGCAGAACTCCTCATTCTGAGCAACTTTGCCTCTAGGACCGCCACTGTCTATCGAATCATTTGTTAAATATTGGAGATTATTTCAAAAAACAACTTTGGCGAACTAGTCCTAGTTTTTTGGCTCAACCTCAATAACTGTTAAAAAGCTTTAAAAACTATAAATTTACTATGGTAAATTGCCTGTATTGGCTGTAAATGGTCTTTTACATCTATGATTGAGATGGTTACAGGTTTGCTAATTAAAACATAATAACTTTATGCATGTGCTTAAAGACCTTAAAGCGCTTGAACCCCGATAATTGCTGCTCGCAGCTGTATTTTCCATTTTATTTGTCCTATTGTTTGCAATTTGCTTTTTTGTTTTTTTTATTGTATTATTTTCAATAATTTTTTAGATACTTTTTTTACTTGCATTAGTTAGTCTAATATTCTGCTGTGGTATCAAGAATTTAGTCTAAAGTCATAGAAACCTTATTTCCAGCAAATATATACTTGATATAATCGTTTTCAAATAATACATATAGAAACATATTTTAATCAATTACAATGCATGAACTAAAATTAACTAATAATGAGCAATTCAGCTGTTACAGTATTTATTAATCTTTGTTAATCTTAGTTAATAAAAATACAGCTGTTCATTGTTAGTTCATGTCAGCCCAGGTCTATTGAACAATATTAAGAGATACAACTTTTGATTTTAATAATTTATTAATAAATGTTGGAATTAACATTAACTGAGATTAATAAATGCTAGAAGTATTGTTCATTTATAGTTCATGTGAACTAATTTAGTTTAACTAATGGAACCTTATTGTAAAGCATTTAATAAAAAATAAATAAATAAATAAAAAAAATAAAAAAATCAATCAATCTTGCACTTGGTTCCTAAAGAGATTAATTAGACTGAAAAGCAGATGGACATAAAACACACACACATTCCCGCAAAGCATCTTTAACAGCTCAATAAAACCTACAGATGCAGCCTAATGAAGAAAACTGTAAACTACAGCAGAAACAGCTGAACGCAACCTCAACAAAACATCACAAAACTCACAACACACATTATATCTGTGCTTTAACAGAGAGTTAATGCAAGTGTTCAGCTTGACAATACAAAAATAAAACCATCACTGAGCAGCACGAAATCAAAGCACCGCCTCTGAAATACAACATCCACATATAAAAACAGCATAAAATGTTCCTCCTAAAGCAGAATAAACCTGCAGAAGCACATAAAAAGACAAACAGAGGTCCAACTCGCGCTCGTAATGTCCTCACTAATGATTCCGTACAGCTTTACTGCGGTAACCTGATCCGCTGTATAACGGCCATACATCAGCGGAGCGGAGCTGTTAAAACATCACATGACACGAGCACATTCCTCCATCACTATAAACGCTCACACACGCTCTCTGACGTCACTTACACTAATAGATGCCATATGTCAGTGTAGAGCAGAACAGAGATGCTGATAATACAACAATCACCGAACAAACCACCCGAACACACACACACACACACACACACACAAACCTCCAGAGAATCCATGGCAGCAAATTGCATCTTGTGTAATCATTGTAATGAACATTGGTGCATTACAGATAAAGGAGTGAATCTCAAATGTCAAAAAAAAAAAATTATATATATATATATATATGTATATATATATATATATAAAAGTAAATGTATTATTTTATTTAATATTTTATTTATTTATTGTGTTAATATTGTATGTATATAACAATATTGTGTTATATATATATATATATATATACACATAAATAAAAAGAAAAACGTAAGGAAATTATATTAAAAAATATATAAATGTATTTTATTATGTAATATATAATAATTTAATATTATTATTTTATTTAATTTAATTATTTAATTTAATATTTTTTAGTTATTCATAATATTATTAATGTAAATGTAAATAATGTAAAAGTTATCAATGAAAAAATCTTAATAAAAAATGTGTTTTGTTGATGTAATAAAAATCTGAGAGTGAGAAGTACATACAATCTCAGACTCAGAAAAACGTGTGTACAGCTAGGATGGGATCCCGGGGTTAAATGTCATGAAAATAACTTCACAATGCAAATAATCATAATGGTCCTACAAACAGGCTTTTTTTCTTTAAGCAGAATATAATGTCATGCTTTGCGTTTGGGTCAAAAGAAAAGAAGGTTGATCTTGATGGAGAGCGCAGACATCATATTCACACACACAAACCGCAGTCGATTCGTTCACTTTCACTCAAACCAGACGCTGAACAAGAGGCGACTGATGAGCAGATGGCACTACAAACGCCTGCTGATATCATTCATTCATCTTCATTCACGAGAAAGGACTCTTACACAAAACAACATGATACATCTCACTAATCTTTATGAGCAAACTGATAACGTGTCGTGACAGGAAAGACTGCTTTCATCGTCCCAAAGCCTTAAAATCAGAAGTTACCACATCAGGAAATTAAACTGAATTCATGGAAAA
The DNA here is from genome assembly GCA_039654765.1 of Mylopharyngodon piceus. Taxonomy (NCBI): domain Eukaryota; kingdom Metazoa; phylum Chordata; class Actinopteri; order Cypriniformes; family Xenocyprididae; genus Mylopharyngodon; species Mylopharyngodon piceus. The sequence continues at coordinate 8,138,096 of CM077443.1, read as the reverse complement.
AGATGTGTGACAAAGGAGCAAAACCACCTAGATAAGATACACTCACATCTATCACAGTAATAACAGTAATAGCGCCATCTACAGACTGACAAACACACTGCATCATAAAGGCTCAATGATTCACAGGTCAAGCTTTCATTCGCTCTTGAAGAGCAAATCTCACAAAAACACATGTGCAGGTCACATTTCACCCCAAAAATCAATCAAACGAAAACGTGAAATAAATTAGCCGGTTTTAATGACCACTAAAATGCATTGTTTTTTTGTATTGTGGTAATAAGTATTTGAGGATGAAATGGTTGTCTAAGGATAAAAGCTTAACAAGAAAATGTGTGTTGCATTTATATTCTAGGTTCACCTGTATATCTGAGTATACTGAATTTGGTCTTTTAAAGGATTAGTTCACCTCAGAATTAAAATTTCCTGATAATTCACTCACCCCCATGTCATCTAAGATGTTTATGTCTTTCTTTCTTCAGTGGAAAAGAAATTAAGGTTTTATTCCAGGATTTTTCTCCATATAGTGGACTTCACTGGGGTTCAACGGGTTGAAGGTCCAAATGTCAGTTTCAGTGCAGCTTCAAAGAGCTCTACACGATCCCAGACGAGGAATAAGGGTCTTATCTAGAGAAACCATCGGCCATTTTCTAAAAAAAATAAACATTATATACTTTTAAACCACAAATGCTCGTCTTGCACTGCTCTGTGATGCTCCACGCATTACGTAATCACATTGGAAAGGTCACGCGTGATGTAGGTGGAAGTACCGCGGTAGGGCGAAAAACTGCATCTCATTTTCTCCTTCAACTTCAAAATCGTACGACATCGTTGTTTTACCTGTTTTTGTAAAGGGTGTTTAACTTAGTCTTTGACGTTCACTTTGTAAACACTGGATCGGTACTTCCACCTACGTCACGCGTGACCTTTCCAACGTGATTACGTAATGCGTGGAGCATCACAGAGCAGTGCAAGACGAGCATTTGTGCTTAAAAAGTATATAATGTTTATTTTTTTTAGAAAATGGCCGATGGTTTCTCTAGATAAGACTCTTATTCCTCGTCTGGGATCATGTAGAGCTCTTTGAAGCTGCACTGAAACTGACATTTGGACCTTCAACCCGTTGAACCCCAGTGAAGTCCACTATATGGAGAAAAATCCTGGAATGATTTCCTCAAAAACCTTCATTTCTTTTCCACTGAAGAAAGAAAGACATGATCATCTTGGATGACATGGGGGTGAGTGAATGTTAATTCTGAACTGAACTAATCCTTTAATATCACTAGCTATGTTTCCATTCAAAGTTGTGAATTTAACTTGTGTGCAAAATTGGAATATGGCATAAAACATTTGCGAATAAAGCAGGTCGTGTTCGAGAGAACAAAATCACCACTTCCTGGGAAACTGGTGCAAAATATCAGTAATAAAAATGTAAGTTGCTTCAATCGGGCTCTTTTCTCCTCCATCATAAATGAGTTGCGTCAGACAAAACACAATAAACGCCGTCATGTGATCTTGCGTTCGGATGCTGGTGTTTGGGAACACAATCATGTGAGACGCTTCTAAACCAAATCATTCTGATGACAGACTTTGACTCAGACGTTTCAGAACCACCAAATCAACATTTGAGATGCTGCGATGCGATTGGTCCGCTGGTTAGTCCGGTTATCCAATCACAGCCTCTGATGAGGGATTGGTTGTACATCGAGAGATTTATTTGGTAAATGTGTTATTTGGTTTATGTGCACGTCTTCTTATCGGATAAAAAATTATCCACCTCAATTGAGCGCATTTTATGCACATTTTTAGAATTTACGCGCATCTTGCCATTTCCATCCAGCGGAGATCCCAAAATGAGCATTAAAATAGATGGATGGAAACATAGCTACTGTCTTACTACAAACCTGGTAAAAATGACTGGCGGCCAATGGAGGAAAGCTTTGTTGGGCGTTCCCATAAAGCACTTCATATGAAATAAAATAGCACTTGCCAATTCCAACCAATCAATCAATGTCAGCTGTTAAACAGTGGTCAGACTCACGGTATTGGCCAGTTCCAGGTAACTTCCGCCCAAAGCGCCGCTGCAGCTGGAGGGAGGCTGGGACAGGAGCTTGTGTATCCCCGCTGAAGGCTGTTCCAGAAGCTTCTGGAGTAACGGAGAGTTCTGCTGCGGAGGATGTGCTTGCGTCGGGGACTGCAGGTCTGGACTCTGTAAGTCTCGAGCTCCAGAATCAAACTCCCAACTCTCACGAGCACCTGCGGGAACGACAGAACAACTTGAGGGTGAGAAATTGATGACAGGATTTTCATTTTTGGGTGAACTGTCTCTTTAATTTCGAGTTCTGGACAGGAAAAACTCATACCTAAACTATTCTCACTGCTGGTCGGCCAGGAGGCAACGCATTCCCGGAGTTTCCTCTTCTCCGACTCACTGGAGAGGAGCGACAGCTGTCCCTCCTCCTTCCGGATCTCACCGACTAGCTGCATGCGGCAGCGTGTGAAGTCTTCGAAGGAAATCTTTCCTCGCTCATCGGCGCCGAGCTGACCCATGATCTCTGCGACCGAGTCCTCCATGTTCAGCTGCCGGCAGACCATCAACAAATCATTCCTGACCAAGAGAGAGAGAGAGAGACGCTTGAGATTCAAGATCAGCTTATTTTATATCAGTTTTCACATTTATAATCGCCCCGAATTGTATTTAGACAGTTCAGTCACATCTTTCTACCTCTTTACTACTAGTTATAGCACCAAATAAACATGAATGAACATCAGAAGGAGTGTCGTTTCAACCACGGAAAGACATCAATACACACCATTTTTCAAGTTCAAGTCCACCAACGTTAATCTAACTCTCGTCTGGTTTGTTGGACAAAATGGTCGATTCTGCGATATGATTGGTCAGATCGCCTGTCAATCAAACACCCAGCGAAGGGTGAATTATACTATATTTCCCAAACACAAAGCGGCCTTCAAGTGGAACACCGTTACTGACAATCCTCATTTTGGCTGCGTGAGATTCTCCAGCTTTGTTGTTGTTGAGCTGTTAAAGCTCCGCCCTCTTCTGGAAAGGGGGCGGGGAGCAGCAGCTCATTTGCATTTAAAGAGACACACACAAATAGGAGCAAATTTGACAAACTATAATAAATGATCTGTGGGGTATTTTGAGCTGAAACTTCACAGACACATTCTGGAGACACCAGAGACTTATATTACAGGTCCCCTTTAAAGAGCTTACAGACAATAAATGTAAGACTGATGTTTCATGTTTAAATTTCTCAGTTTTCTTTATGCAGAATGAATGTTTTGTTAGATACCGTTCATAAAGAAGTGATTTGTGTGAAATAAAAATGATTCTGTATTATGACTTTGATTTGTAGTCAACTAAATCTATTCTTTATCATTTGAAAATGAACAAACTACTTTTCGTCAAATGTTTGTGTGTTTACAATAAATGACACAAACTATGACCATTCTTTGCTGATGTTTCACAATCATGAAATGTTTATTTTCAACACTAGATCTCCATTGTTTTAAGTTTTATCAAACTTCTTTCTGGGTGTGTTTGTGCATCTTTCTTAACAATAAATGACACTTGCTTTAATATTTTAACGCAATGACATTTTTAAGATCAATGAGTGCCCAAATACTTTTGGGGGTAGATGTATGACATTCAATAATATCAATCTTTTTTAAATCACACTGAAGCATGCTATTGTGATTTTAGAAAAGAATAAAAAGCTGAACGTAATATAACGGCTTCGGACTAGCTTTAATTCATCAAACGACAGGAATGCATACATGAAAATCCAACAAAGATACAACTTCAGAAACATAAACAAACCCCAAACTTTAGCGGATGAGGATGAAACATTTCCTGTCACTTCCGACGATACAGCGAACGCGCTTCTCACAACTTTAGGTCCGTCCAAACAAACTTTACACGCGTTTATGTGTCTGTTTTGCCTTCTTGTCACGAATTAAATCGTACAATATCATTCATACATACGAAAACGCTCGTGACGTCACCGCGCCCGTCCCGCTGCTCAGCCTCACGAATCTTTATTAGAGTTACTCTGCGCGGAAACTCCTCAGAGTAAAGTTTAGTGTGGTTTCTGACCGGTTAATGTACCCGTCTCCATCCCCGTCACACGTCTGGAAGAGCCGCCGCACGCGCTCCTCCTCCGCGGTGCTGGACGAGTCGCTGCTGCCGCTGCTGCCGCTCACCTCCGCCGCCATCATGAACACGCACGCACGCACTCGCACTGGGGCGCGCGCACAAACACACGCTCCATGCTTCAGCAGCTGCACACTGGTTTAGGTAAACATGCGATATCTAAAACTGCATATTCGTTTTAATGTTATAAAACATAATAGATTACCACTGCAAAACTTAAAAACGTAAATACAAAGGTGATTAAATTAATATTTTATTAAAGGGGTCATGACCATTTTTTATTATTATTTTAATGTTAACTGAGGTTCACTTATGATGTTAATAAAGTTTGTTGCACAAAAACAGTTTTTTACAGCCGTTAAGGCATATGCAAATATTTGTCCATGTGACGTCACAGATCCTGTGATATCCAAACAAGCTGTTTTAAATAAATCTAATATTTCTCTAAATCATACAAAGATTGTATATCATTCAGTTCTCTTTCATAATGTTGGTTTTGTCATGTATCCAGTGTGCTGTTGTTTGCCCTTTGACCCCACATGTGGTTCAAGCATGACTTCAGTGTTTTTATTCCATTCAGAGAAATCATTTCTGATCATGTGTCAATATTTGGTCATTTGCGCAACCCTTTTCTGACAGGCGACGGAGAATAAAGGCACAAAACAGTCAAGGGGCCTGAAGGTCTGAGCGAGAACGCTTGACGGAGTATCAGAAGAGGCACCGAAAGCCAAAGACAATAATAGGAAGCTTTTAAAAAGCAGCGAGACCCTCTTAAAACATTCCTGACCAAAGATCAGAACAAAAACATCAGCGATCCGTCCAAACAAGAACATTTTTTGCATTAGTCGAGGAAACAGAAGAACAGCTGAGGAAGTTGATGGATCTGGAAAGGAAACGTGGGTCACATTTCAGCAATACGACCTCATCTCATTTAGCTTTTCATCAACTTTCTCTATTTGTATATTATTAGTTATTATTAAAATTATTATATTTTCAGTTTTCATTTTAATTTTTTAGTAAAGTTTTTCTGTGCTTTTCTCATTTTTATTGTTTTTTGTTCTTTTTAAATATTACTATTTAGGTTTAATTTATTTTTATTTCAGTTTTAGTTTTTATTTTAAGTTAACATTAGTGCTTTAGCTTAAATTTCAGTTAGTTGCCAAGACAATATAGTTTTTCATCTAACATATATATATATATATATATATACAGTGCAGTGCCCTCCACTAATATTGGCACCCTTAGTAATATAAGCAAAGGTGGCTGTGAAAATAAATCTGCATTGTTTATCCTTTTGATCTTTCATTCAAAAAATTCACAAAAATCTAACCTTTCATCGAAGTAAAACAATTGAAAGTGGGGGGAAACTCACATTATGAAATAAATGTTTTTCTCCAATACATGTTGGCCACAATTATTGGCACCCCTAGAAATTCTTATGAGTAAAATATCTCTGAAGTATATTCCCATTCATATTTACATTTTTTTTAGCACACCAGGGTGATCATGAACATGAAATTATCCAGCCATGACTTCCTGTTCCACAGCAGTATAAACATGAGGAAACAAAAGGCCAAATTCCCTTAATGAGGGAACCAAATGAGTAAAACCAAAGAATATAGTTCTGATGTGCAGCAAAAGATTGTTGAGCTTCACAAAATAGAAAGCGGCTGTAAGAAAATAGCTAAAGCATTGAAAATCCCCATTTCCACTATCAGGGCAATAATTATTATTTTTTTAAGTTATATTTATGGGCTTTTTTGTGCCTTTATTTGGAGAGGACAGTAGAGAGCAGACAGGAAAGCATTGGGCAGAGAGATCAGCAAAGGACCTCAAGACGGGAATCGAACTCGGGTCGCCGTGAACGCATTTGCGCCATATGTCGGCGCACTAACCACTAGGCTATTGGCACCGACAATCAGGGCAATAATTAAGAAGTTCCAATCAACTAAAGATGTTACAAATCTGCCTGGAAGAGGACGTGTGTCTAAATCGTCCTAATGCACAGCAAGGAGGAGAGTTTGAGTGGACAAAGACTCTCCAAGGGTCACAGCTGGAGAACTGCAGAGATTAGTTGAGTCTCAGAAAGCCTAAAAAAAATGATCAAACAGCACCTACATCCCCACAAATTTTTTGGGAGGGTTTCAAGAAAAATCCTCTGCTCTCATCCAGAAACAATCTCCAGCATATTCAGTTGTCAGACAAGACTGAAACTTCAAACAGGACCGGCTTTTATGGTCAGATGAAACTAAAAAAAGAGCTTTTTGGCAGCAAACCCACCAGATGGGTTTGGCGCACACATGGATAAAAAGTACCCCATGTCCACGGTTAAATATACTGCTGGATCTTTAATTTTTCTGCTGGAGGTCCTGGACATCTTGTTCAGATACATGGCATCATGGATTCTATCAAATACCAACAGATAAAAAATCAAAACCTGACCGCTTCTGCTAGAAATCCAATAATGGGCCGTGGTTGGATCTTCCATCAGGACAATGATCCAAAACAAACATCAAAACCAACACAAAAATGTGTCTCTGAGCACAAAATGAAGCTTCTGCCATGGCCGTCCCAGTCCCCTGACCTGAACCCTAAAGAAAATGAGTGGAGTGAAGAGAAGAAGCACTAACATGGAGCATGAATCTGAAGGATCTGGAGAGATTCTGCATGAAGGAATGGTCTCTGATCTCCTGTCAGGTGTTCTCCAAACTCATCAGGCACTATAGGCGAAGACTCAGAGCTGTTATCTTGGCAAAAGGAGGTTGCAATAATTGTGGCCAACATGAACTAGAGAAAAACATTTATTTCATAATGAGCTTTTCCCCCCATTTTCAATTGTTTTACTTCAATGAAAGGTTAGAATTGGCCACAATTAAAGGCACACTATGTAATTTTCGCCACTAGAGGTCGCTTATTCAAAACAAAGGCGTAGCTTGATGACGACTTGATTTCGCGGAATCATGGGAGGTGTTGTCTTCACGCTAATGTATTAAAGATTTATTAATGTTACTGTAGTACGAAGCAGGGTGTGGCTGCTGGAGCTGAACGAGGCCGCTGGAGCGATTGCTAACGAGAGACGAGTGTGACATACGCCTCGAGAGCAGCGGGACTTTTATTATGCCACAGTCGCCGCTTCCGCTTCTTCCGGTCAAGCGTATGTGGGGTAAAGCAGCGCTGTTTATCATATTAGATGCATTGAGTGTTGAAAGTCGTTATAAACTTGCTGTGAGACACTTGTTGCACACTGCAGTAAACTAGACCGATATTAGTCATGGTAAATCAAGAAAACGAGATTTAAACATTAAGGTCATTAAGGTCACGCGTGACGTAGGCGGAAGTACCGCGGTCTCATATCTCATTTTCTCCTCCAACTTCAAAATCATCCGACATCGTTGTTTTACCTTTTTTTGTAAAGGGTGTTTAACTTAGTCTTTGTTCATTCGCTTTGTAAACACTGGATCGGTACTTCCACCTACGTCACGTGTGACCTTTCCAACGTGATTACGTAACGCGTGGAGCATCACAGAGCAGTGCAAGACGAGCATTTGTGGTTAAAAAGTATATGTTTATTTTTGTTTAGAAAATGGCCGATGGTTTCTCTAGATAAGACTCTTATTCCTCGTCTGGGATCGTGTAGAGCTCTTTGAAGCTGCACTGAAACTGACATTTGGACCTTCAACCCGTTGAACCCCAGTGAAGTCCACTATATGGAGAAAAATCCTGGAATGTTTTCCTCAAAAACCTTCATTTCTTTTCCACTGAAGAAAGAAAGATATGAACATCTTGGATGACATGGGAGTGAGTACATTATCAGGAAGTTTGAATTCTGAGGTGAACTAATCCTTTAACTACAATAACTGGTGCAGATGACCTCAAAACTACTGCCACAAACTCAAACTCATTCTGATGTCATGAAGTCTTCAACAGCAGTTGTATGTTGTGCATCCTAAAAAAAACGTCCCTGTCGTTGTAGTTCGGCACACTGCTTTATTAAACCGCACCGCTATGACATCCTGAAATGGGATTCTGGAATGAGAAAGATAAGATGCGAGGGACTAAATAATCCTCTTTGGGAAGGAGTTAAAAGGTGCAGAAATGCAGAACGACATGTGGATTATCAAACGCCGGAGAAACGGCACAGAAATGGCACACAGGTTTATTACTCCAACTTCAATTTGAAAATGCTTTGTGAAGCACAAAAATGCCTCTCAGAGTGGTACAAAAGCAAGACATTTTTTCATTCCATGGCAAAATACAAAAATGCTATAAAACATTGAGTCTAACGAGTCCTGTTGAGATGTTGAGTCTTTATTTGATGGATTTGCTGATGTTGCTGTAACCGGCTCCGACGCACGTCAGCAGGATCTTCTCTCCTCCTTTGCATTCGTCTTCTCCAGGCTTCTGTGGTTCGATCTTGAACATGATCTGAAAGAAGTCTCGGATGTGTCTCAGGAACTCGATCCTACGGTGGAAAACGTCCAGTTAGAAGATGGAGGGAATTCAACAAGAACAAAGAGCACCTGCTGACTGTCATTACCATAGTACATGTCCAAAAAAACATGGTAAAAACATGTTTACCTGCATGTCATGTGACCATAAACCAACATACGAGAACCATGAAGTGTTGTTTTAGTATCACTGAGATATTATAGTTTTTATTCATATTTTTTTTTAAATACATTTTCCATTTACAATTTAATTTCAGTTACAGTTTTAGTAATTCTGTTGTGTGTTTTTTGTCATTTTTAGTAGTTTGTGTAGTTTTAGGAGTTAATATGTTTATATATTTTTATTATTTCAGTTTTAGTTATTTTAGTACATCAAGTTAAACTAATGAAAATGAGATGCCGCTTTGGCAACTAGCTGATATTAAATTTATGTCAGTGAACCTTTGCTTCATTTCAAGTCTTGAAAATGTTTTTTTTTTATGGTTTTAGTTATAAGGTAACCTTGAACATGTGAATGTGTTAAATTATTGAAATATAATCTTCGAAAGAAGCGTTTCAGACACTGAGAGAAAAGAGCTGATGCTGCAGTGGATATTATGAGAACATTAAAGTGTTTTTGACCTTGGATGAATGTGAACCTGTTGTAGGAGACTCAAAAACAACATTAGCAACCTTTAAAATAGCATAATAGAGCCATTTTTGAACATAAATCTCCTCCACATACATACGGAGAGCTGATCCACTGGAGGTGAAACGGGTTGGCATTGTCAATCTTCAGTTATCATAGTACTGTACTTGACAGGCACACAGCACCGGTACCATGATAACTGAAAATGGACAATTCATGAGGGATGGACGGCAGGAATTCATCACCGCAGAGAGAAAATGGCTGGATCCGGACACAGATGTAATGCAGAACGGGAATATTATCATTTGGAACGTCAAATTGTTACCAAGTTGATAGTAAAAGTAAAGATACCAGTCTTTCTGCATCACTTGGAAAAGCTGCAAGTCTTTTTTTAAATGACATTTAATTATTTTTGTACTTTTGATTATGTGTGCCGTCAGATCCCTGGAAAACCCTGCTGGCTTCATTTGCTTCCATTCATTGGGTCATGTGTGCATGCTTACGTGTAAGGCGAGAGCGGTCCTAACAGAGTTTTAGAGACGTCCTGTTGGCCTAACGTCATGTACAAGAGAGCCAAGCTCTGATTGGTTGAATCCACACAGCCGCCCTGGAAAATAAAGAAAGAAGGTGGTCAGAATCAAGAGGTCAAGGCAGGGTTATTATGGTTAACTAAAACAATTCATTAAAAAACTAAAAAGTCTTGCAGCATCTCTTCTCTTCTCTGATGACGAGGGCGGGGCAACCTGTCACTCACATGAGATCCACCAATAGCAAACCACAACCATCCAATCAATTCACCACAGACAAAATCAAGCCCCGCCCTACATTTGTTCTTGTGTGAGAAGCGTTTCACTCGATATGTGGAAGAAAAGATGAGCGTTTAATGCTGACTTTAAATGAACTGATGGCACTGATCACTGGGAGAATGTCAGATATTTAGGCAAACGTTCCTCAAACACGGATCCAAACATCTGCAACTCGGTCTGAGACAGAAAAGCTTCTTTGAGTCGAATTGTTGAATTTATTCCAGAACATCTGATCAGACTGATTGAATCACCACATTAAATTCAAAAATACATATTTACAGCTCCATATGCGAACATAAATCATTAATACGGTCATATTCACTAAATGATGCAATCAGATGGTAATACCATAGTAAACTTATTCATAATCCTCCATGGCTCTGATTGGAAAAACTAAATGCATTAACTAATAATGAGCAATACATTTGTTACAGTATATATTAATCTTTGTTAACGTTAACAGTTGTTAGTTCATGTTAGCTAAAAGTGTTTAACTGAATGAGAAGTCTTCATTTAAAGAGACAGAAGTGTTTAGTGACGTTACAAAACTTAAGAATTATAAACTGAAGCGTAAAACAACTTTAAACAAGAAGTCAATCCTCACCAAGAAATGACACGTCTACCTGAACACGTCCAGAATTCAGAGACATTCACGTCCTGATAAACGGCTCGATCGTAAGGTCTAATATTCCTTTTTCGTTCACAGCTCAGTGTATCATGACGGAGGTGGAAAAGTCCCAAACATTCAGCCCAGGAGCGTCTCCAGAGACCTCTCCGAGACCTGAACGCTCTTCACGTGATATTCCTGTCATATTTACCAGCTGCTGGTGCACAAATTGTCAAATGTAATTATCCGGCCGCACACTGAACGTCTTTGTCAAACTCGCATAACAACCAGCCGCATGTTTACAAGACATGAGATCTGCAGAAAGAGCGTCTGTGGTCATCATCATGCAGGGACCAGATCATATTTCAGCACAAAGATTACAGTACAAGAGTCTGTATTAACATCTGTTAACTACATTAGCTCACATGAACAGCTGGATTTTTATGAACTTACATTAACAAAGATTCATAAATGCTGAAGTAAAATGAGTTTAATTTTCATGAAAACACGGTCATAAAAATATTAATGGTTGTAAAATTATTTTTTTCATGCAAAAAATTCTTTTGCAGTGAAATATGACCCATTCCTGACAGTTGTTCATGAGATAAATACAGGTGGAGCGGTCGATACTCTCGTACGGACTGACACAAACAAGGACACGAGCGTGTCAGTGACCGGAAAGCTCTGCCAAAACACGCTCAATACAAACAACCGCATGCGTCACTCAGAAAATAACCGACTCATTCTCAAAAACACACAAAAACATCTGAGTGCTGAAAACAGCAACATCGAATCATGACAGTTCATACAGGTTTGATCTGAAATCCAAATGCAAAATTACGCTATTGTGTTGTTGACAGGTTTGGGTATCAAAAACATGTTCGATTTTGGACAAAAAAAAATGTAGTAAAACACTCCCATGATTCCTGCACCACCATGGCTGCAGACAAAAACAACAAATCAGTGCAAACTCAAACCTGATTCACATACAAACTACATGTTTTGTTGTAATAAAAAGCCATTTAAAACTGAAGCGTGTCGTTTCTGATTGCGAAACAGGATTTTATAAACAGGTTTCAAACACTGCTAGTATTCATAAAAAAAAAAAAAAATAATAATAATAAAAAAAAAATTTAATAATAGCTAAATTGCACTTTTTTCTGTAATTCTATGATTTTTCTCAATTTCTGGGGGTGAAATGATTCGAACAGACCGGGCCCCAAGGTTCGGCACGTGATTCGCGGATTAAAGTGGTCATTAATTATGATTTGACTTTTTTAACTTTAGTTAGTGTGTAATGTTGCTGTTTGAGCATAAACAACATCTGCAAAGTTACGACGCTCAAAGTTCAATGCAAAGGGAGATGTTTTCTTTTACAGAAATCGCTTTTAGATGGCTGGTAGGGACTACAACGAGCTTCTTCCCGGTTAGTGACATCACAAACCCTAAAATTTACATAAACCCCGCCCCCGAGAACACACAACAAAGGGGGCGGGGCCATGTTGGGCTGCTTTAGAGAAGAGGAAGAGTTGTTGTAGTAGAGTGTTGTTGACATGCCGTCATTTTACGCCGGACTGCTTCACAAACGAGGGTCAATTCAACACAAAAGATTAACATGACGGCACATGCTAGTGGATGAGTTGAATCAACTCCACAGCAACTACATAAATTTATCCACTAACCATTCAGAAACGTCTAAAAGTTGTAACTTCTTCCTGAGTCTCTCCATCAGTGTCGACTCCGGTTTGAACAATGTAAGGCTGAACACGTTACTGACAATCCTCATTTTGGCTGCGTGAGATTCTCCAGCTTTGTTGTTGTTGAGCGACCGAAGCGCGAGCTGTTAAAGCTCCGCCCTCTTCTGGAAAGTTTATCATTTGCATGTGTTTTTTTCGTGACAATTTACACATTCAAGCAATTTTAAACCATTCAAGCCCAAGAAGAGGCGAGAGAGAACTTGCAGCCACACACAGAGAGAGAGACGCGTTCCTCTTTCGCGTCTTTTTGCACTTGAACTGACACATGCGCATAAAATCATGTTAAAATACCTGTCTCGGCAAGTATTCAGCTTTAACAAAGATTAATTTATATTTAATTTATACAGCGATCACTATGGTGTTATTTTACATTTAGTGAACACATTTCTGTACCTGAACACTACTGCTGGACCTTTATTTGTAACTGTGTTATACTGTATTTATCTATGCTTGTAATGTGTGTATTTGTTCTTATTTTATTACTGACTGTTCACTTGTCTTTAATAATGTTTAATTATTAAAAGCTAGATTATTGCTGTGGTATCGAAGTACTTAAAGTGTGCTTTAAGAAATAAATGAAAAGCAAAGTTACCTTACCCCCTGCCCATTTTTTTTTTTTGCTGATCCAAAGTGATCCAATCCGTGACTCAAAAACCACAATATGATCCGAACCGTGACTTCTGATATACGCTGAACCACTAATAATTGAGAGCAATCTTTTTTAATTTTTTTTAATTTAAGCTAACAATTTTTTTTGCTTTTTAATTAAATTGTGTTAAATATTTTAAGTGTTAAACAGAAAATAATTAATCAGAAAATTAACACGTTAATTTTGTCAGTCCTGAGATAGATTGTATATATATATGAAACAATAAAATAATACCAGCAAGTTCTCTTTATTTTTTTACTACTAACTTGCTATTTAGTTATGCATTTCTTGTGCAAAATCCAAGAAATAGGAAGTTTAGCAGAAAGAACTGCGACATCATAAATCAGGTTAATTATTTTCTTATATTAGCACGATACTGAATATAAAAAAGAACGTATTGACAGAATTGCATTAAAAGCAAAACATGCTGAACAATCACAGACACTAAACATCTTTTCCCATTTAAGCGCACACAAAAATCTACATTTTTAACTTATAAAAAGAGAGGGTAAACTAACTCACATCAAGTTTTCCAGTTTTTCCAACCAGACGCCCGTCTGAACTAGTCTGCATTCAAGGGCTGTTTACTACAGAGACTGACCACCGGCTACTGATTAACCTCAACACAAACACACGTGCAAGAACACACACACACACACACACACACACAGTGTTTTGGTGGCTGTTGTGTGAGATCTGTCAGCGCCTTCAAATATTAACAGCCCCAAAAACAGCCAGTATTCAGTATAAAAACACAGAATCAGCCGATTTGAACTCAACTCATTCCTCACAGCCAGAGACACTAGTGAAGATCGTCTTACCTGTGTGCGCACTATGAAGGGAGCGTATCACGAGTGTTTATCTGGTGTCAGTACAGAGAGTTACAGACACATGATGGATTACTGTTAGACTGCTGTAATCCCCTTTAGAGGAGCTGCTGTAATCGCTGCGGCCCACCGTCTCAAGAGTGTGTGTTCTCAAACATACAAGAAATAATATGAAACGGACACGCATCTATTTCCCAGCATGCCTCTGCACCTAGGTCAAACAACTTGTGCTTTGATTTCAACTTTTCCCCAGACTATCCAAATGAAAACACTTCACAGATTAATGATCAGATCTTACAACTTTCATTTAAAGTCTAAAAGAGTTTCAAACACAGACTCATCTGCCATTGGTTAAACAAAAGTGTATCCCCGCCCCCAAACCAGTTAATGATGTCACGTCTCAATCTGCCAATCAAACAAAAAGAGTATTGATGCTGCAAGTTATAATAAGAAACGCCTGCTAACACTTTACAATAAAGCCTCGAGTGTGTGAGAGTGAGTGTGTGTGAGTGTTTATGAGTGTGTGTGTGTGGTCCTCACTCTATAGATCTCCTCCAGCAGTAGTTTGGCACAGTTTCTGCCCAGCTCCTCCGGCAGCACCGGATCTCCCTGACCCTGCGGCGGCGACACGACCTCTGCTCCGAGAAACGTGCCGTTCACCGTCTCGGCCACCAGCGTCAGGCCAAACCCTGGAGACCTTCAGAGGAAACAGATTACATAAGGATAACGGGAGACACTGAGGCTGTTTCCACCTGGTATTAAGATCTGTTTTCGTCAATCGGATCACAAGTTTTGAGCTTGTCCGCTTTCGACCACTTCCAGAGGTAGTCAAAAACACATTTGAACAGATTGTTGCTGTAGTATAAACGCTCATGTGGTCCAATGCGTTCGAGCAAATAAGTTACCCGTTTGATTGAGCAAACAGGGAAAGAAAAGATAACAGTGATGCAATTGAGTTTTAAGCACTGCATCAGCAGCGAGTGCATGAACGTACTTCCCAGAATTCAGTCCCTTCATGTGGTCCGTGTAGATGTAAATATCTGGGATGAATTTGTTTAGGATGCTCCGGGCGGCGTCCACGATTCTGTTGGCCATCTGAGGAGACACTCGCACAGAGAATCTGACACACTGATTAAGGACCAACCAACACCTGAACGCTACGCGTCACTGCTTTAATTCATGATGAGATTTGAAGGTAACCGGTGTGATTATCTGTCTCAATGGAAGGATACGCTGTTCCTCGGATCCTCTTGATTTTTCCCGGTTCTGTGAGCTGAACGGGTTTCATGGAGCGGCGGACGGGACAGGTGAAGTGCACCTCACCTCCCCCTCCAGGAGCCATGCCACGCTTCACCACCTACAAACACGGGAACAACTTACATTTATCACATGCTTTTATCAATGTATCCGCTTTATCAGTTCATGATTCCCTGGGAATCGATCCAAAACAGAGGTGGCCAAAGTTAATAGACTTCTAAAAAGGGTTTTGTTTGGACACAGTGACACACCTTTATTTCCAGACTATCTCCATCAATCCCAAACGTCTTCATCAGAGGAATGGCAGTGATCTTCAGAAGATCCACCTGAAGGACAGAGAACATGATGTTATTACAGTATCAGAGGTCGCAGAGGTCGACTGGTACTGCATTTTACCAATGACGATAAGAAAATATGGCTGATAGTTTTTAAAATCAGTAATATGAACAAAAATTAAAATTAGTGCTGAAAAGTATTACAAAATTAACAATAAGACTTGAAATTAAAAATAAATACTTCAGAAAGTTTATTTAGCAAGTGTGGAAGTTTGTCAAACTATAAACACACACTGGCACAGGATTCTCTGCTGGACTTTGTCTCATGAAGCAAGCGATCGAAGCATTTTCACATTAACAAGGCTGATGTTAACAGACAAACATACAAGGAAATAAATCACACAAAGAAAAAATGAATAACACAAAACATTTAAAAAACAACAAAAAAAACTGGATCTAAATCAGAGGGGGACATAAAAGTTTTATTAACTTTCTTTGTTCTGCTGAACACAAGAGAAGATATTTTGAATAATGTTGGTAACCGAACAGTTTCTGGTCCACATTGACTTTCATAGTATTTTATAGGGCTGGGTAAAAAAAAAAAATATTGATTTCTTGATTTTAATCGATTCTCATTTTTACGAACCAATATCGATTCGTCTAGTCTGTTTTCAGTTGATGAATGAATAGAACATTGTAGCGCTCTTCCCATCCAATAAATGGCAATAATCTTTGTGCTTTGTTACTTCTGATATGAAACAAAGTCTCAGATGTCAAATTCTGTACTGTCAGTTCGACTTTGAAAAGTGGATTTAAGACATTTCAATGGTAATTAAAGCTTTATTTTCACATTATGAGTTTAGACTTTTTAAGCATCTGTGGACACTGTGAATTGGCAAAAATGATCCATCGGTCGACCCCATAAAGACACTCACCGACGGGTCCGTGGGGTCGTTGGTGACGCCTTTCAGCACGGCTCTCAGCGGGTTCTTCATGAACGGGGCCAACATCAGCAGAGCCTCCAGATAATAACCCACAGAGCGCTGGATGTGACACTCGTGCTCCACGGATCCGCCGTACAGCAGCCCCGGCTGATAGAACAACACCGTTCCTGCGAGAACACGGAGTCGATGTTAACAGTGAGTCACAAAGTCCCAGTGTCTCTGAACTCCCTGAAACGCCTCCGTCTTGAGTTTTCTTCACAATATTCCTCGTTTAAATAATTCATACGCAGAATAAAGGGGCGGGGCCTGGTTGAGTTAGTTAGTAGTGTGTTGAAACTGGAGGTTATGGTAAGGGGCGGGACATTTCCAAACACCAATCACAACACACCGCTCCTGAGCACATGATGTTTTTCAGAAGGAGGAGCTTTATAGAGACAGGAACTAAACAGAGCGTTACTGACAGACTGGGAAGAGAGGAGCTGAACAATGGATAATATGAGGAAAAAAAACAAAATAAAACTCACCGGTTTGGTTGATTTCGATTCTTGTGCCGTTGGTCACCTTGTCGAGGAGCCGGATGAAGCTCGCTTCAAATTCTGACCCACAGAAACACATTTCAGTGAAACACTAACAAATATCTTTGTCATAATAAAAATATTTTGTTTTTGTTTGATTTAAGAACAATAAAACAGTATAAATCTGATGGGAAAAGTCATATTTCATTTGCTGCTGATGTCAATGCCTGACATAAACTTGCTTATGGGTGTCTTTACAATATTAAAATATAACTGTTTTTACACTGATGAGTTGTAGTGGATGGTGAAGTAAATGGACACAAATAATGTAAATATTAACTACTAAAAAAAAAATAATAATCGGGAAAAAAATTACAATAAATAGGAAATAATGCATTGAGGCAATAAAAACAAAAATCTATTCAAAATATGTTTATAATAATAATAAATAACTTAGAAAATAAATGAAGAATATTAAACAATATAAATAATTGAAGAAAACAAATGAGAAAAATATAAATAAATAATAAAAATATAATTAGAATTTGACGTCTCAGAAGTAAATCGCGATAAGACGATTCATAAAATACATTTAGAGACGATTTAATGATGATGAAGACTGCTGTTATTGTAGCTGACTGACTGGTTTCGTACTACGTCACATGTCATGTATGGTGAGTTTATGATATTTGACGCACCTCGCAGGCCGGGATTGTCATCTTTAGATCTGATGTTTCGTATTTTCACTCGTTTCCCGCTCAGTGTGGATAAAACGAGCCTCTGTCTGAAGCAGCTGCAGCCCTCAAACTCCATGATGTTACACACGTGTTTCTGCAGCACAGCCTGGACTCAACACGGACGAGAGCCCGCGAGGGACAAGCGACAAAACGCGAAGGCGAAAATATAATGGTACACGTCATGACCACAAGAGGGCGCCAAAGTCCAACCTTAACGTAAGAGCGGCGCTAATAGTTTGTTTACTACTGTAAATTATTAATTAAAATCTCATTCAAGCCGTGTGTGATGCTTTCAGAACACGGTTTTTATCAAATATGTCTGTATATTTAAAATTTATATATTTTAATGTAGTACTTTAGTGTCCTGAATAAAAGCAGAGATATGAGAGCTATACCATTGGAGAAAGCGTAACGGCTAAGTCGGATCACGTGTGCCCTGATAACCAATCACATTCCAGCCTTGACGAGTTGCGCGACAATCACAGGTTTGTCGTAATTAAAATCGTAATTTAAGAAAAAAAAGTTAAAAAAAATCCAGAAAGTGATTAAGAATGAGATGAAGCACATTTTTACAGTTTATTTTTTCCCCTAATTGTTTAGAGATCTAGTTTTTCTTCATCTTTTTTTATTATTTTTACAATTTCTTTCTTTAATTTTTTTAGTCACAAGTAGCAATTACTCAGCAATTTATTCTTGATAAAATATTTTAAAGCTTGAAAAATGTTAAACATATGTTAATTTCCATGACTTTTGATAAATAATAATAATGCATTTTATTTAAAGGTGAAATTGATGAAAAAAAAGATGAAAAAAAGGGTAAAAATACAAGACAAACAATATAAGCAAGTCATAAGAAATATAATAAACAACATTATTAATTCAGCATTAACAAAATATAATGCAAGAATTACAATTAAAAAGACGAGTTTTAAGAGTTTTCCAGGTCTAGAAATCACTCTCTCATATTTCAAGATCATAGAAATTGTTTTTTTTAAGTAAAAATGAGTTAATTAAAATAAGATATTAGCTTACAGCTTGAATTATAGCTGTTTTATCTGATTTTAAATCATTTTAAGTCATGGACATTTGAGAACCGCTGCTCGAAAGAAAACAGTCAAACATGTGCAAATAATTTTTTTATTGCAAATTATACATTTGCATCAATCAAAACAACATGAGAAACAAACACACTCAACATTCGACTGATCAGCCGCCAATGATGATTGAACAAATGCTGAACCACAAGAAATCTAAAAGGTGAACTTTTGACTCGATCCATTGATGTTTTCATGGTTTAATTCACAACATCAACATGTCAGTCATGTCAAGAAGAGATTACGATCTGTTAACAGAAAACACACTGAACCAAGAGAAGAATCATTTCGAACGAATCACAAGACCATCAGCATTTCATATTTTCTTTTAAATAAAGCAGACATTTCAACACTGCTAAAGTGAACATGTGCAAAGCCATCATAGATGACAAAGAACATTTGCACAGCAATTAAAAGAAAAGCACGTCGAACTGTGATCAGTGAGTGAATGCATTTGGTGATTTTAAAAACACAAGATTCATAAAACATTTCTGAAGTTTATGAGACACAAATCTTGTTCCTCATGTCATACAGTCAGAACAAAACATAAAAATATTTAATTTCTACTTTAGTCCATTAAGTTCTATAACAAAATAAACATGATACACTGCAAAAAATGATGTTCTTCCTCAGTGTTTCTGTCTTGTTTTCCAGCACAAATATCTAAACATTCTTCAAGTCAAGATACATTTACTGGAGAAGAGAAATGACTGAAGATATTAAGTCATGTTTAATGAAAAATGTATCAAAATTAAGTGCATGTTCTTGCTTAAAACAAGAAAATATCTGCCAGTGAACTTAATTCAAGATTATTTTTCTGACTCCATTGACAGATATTTTCTTGTTCACTTAATTTTTTAGAAAACATTGTATGTCATTTTGCTTCTCCGGTAAATGTATCTTGATTTAAGAATGTTTAGATATTTGTGCTGGAAAACAAGACAGAAAAACTGAGGAAGAACATTTTTTGCAGTGTGATTATGCATCTGCTTTGAAGTGAAGTCGATCTGGATCCTTCAGTTCAGATTCGCTCCCAGAGCTGCAGCAACTGACTTCCTGCCTGAGGCTCCAACTCCTGTTCAACACACACAAATCACACATTCACACCGTCATCATGACCATCACAGTCTGAGAGAGCTGCACAATTCATCGTTAAAAGATTGTGATCTCAACTGAAACACCCTTGTGATCTTATTCCTAAATGACAGTGATTCGGCTAGAGAGAGCAGGTGTCATGTATAGATATTAAACAGCTTCTTTTCAACCACACAGTTTCATTATTTCTGTCTTACAATCATTCAGATGATCACAGAAGTACTGGGATAAAAGTTTATAGTTCAGATATAAACACTGATGTCTACGGTAGTTATCAAAATAGAGTAAATCACCTTTTGAAAGTAACTTGACTCTTCAAATAAAGATTGTATCAATTACATCATTACACCAGTAGGTGGAGACAAGTGACTGTTGAAGTGACAAGTGAAAATTTATTTGTCATTGAATCATTCATTCAAGAGATTTGTTCAAAAATGCTGATTCATACAGTAATGAAGCAAGTGAAGTCTTTATGAGTGAGTCATTGAATCAAGAGATTCATTCAAAAATGTTGATTCATTCAGTAATAAAAAAGTGAATTCTTTATGAGTGAGTCATTGAATCATTCATTAAAGACATTCATTAAAAAATGTTGATTTATCCAGTAATGAAAAAAAGTGAATTCTTTATGAGTGAGTCATTAAATCATTCATTCAAGAGATTTGTTCAAAAATGCTGATTCATACAGTAATGAAACAAGTGAATTCTTTATGAGTGAGTCATTGAATCATTCATTCAAGAGATTCATTCAAAAATGTTGATTCATCCAGTAATAAAAAAGTGAATTCTTTATGAGTGAGTCATTGAATCATTCATTAAAGACATTCATTAAAAAATGTTGATTCATCCAGTAATGAAAAAAAGTGAATTCTTCATGAGTCATTGAATCATTCATTCAAGAGATTCGTTCAAAAACGCAGATTCATCCAGTAATGAAACAAGTGAAGTCTTTATGAGTGAGTCATTGAATCATTCATTTCAAGAGATTCATTCAAAAATATTGATTCATCCAGTAATGAAACAAGTGAATTCTTTATGAGTGAGTCATTGAATCATTCATTCAAGAGATTCATTCAAAAATGTTGATTCATCCAGTAATAAAAAAGTGAATTCTTTATGAGTGAGTCATTGAATCATTCATTAAAGACATTCATTAAAAAATGTTGATTCATCCAGTAATGAAAAAAAGTGAATTCTTTATGAGTCACTTAATCATTCATTCAAGAGATTTGTTCAAAAATGCTGATTCATACAGTAATGAATAGTAGTGAAGTCTTTATGAGCGAGTCATTGGCTGCATTCAAGTTAATTTTTTTATGTCCTTCCGTCACTCGTTGACTCGGATGTATGTCATTGCTTACGTTGCACAAGTGCCCACTACTGGCAGAACCGAAGTGTACATATGAAGTCGAGGGAGCGAGGGTCTGTCCATATAAACTTCACAAAGTGGAACGCACTTCAAAATGGAGGCAGGGATTCCCCCGAGGGGAAGTGCTGAGGGAAGTTCATGAGTGTGTGTCTAAAACTGGAGTGGAACGCAGCCATTGAATAAACGCTGATTCATCACGGAATGAAACAAGTGAAGTCTTTACGTGTGTGTCATTGAATCATTCATTCAAGAGATTCATTCAAAAATGTTGATTCATCCAGTAATGAAAAAAAGTGAATTCTTTATGAGTCATTAAATCATTCATTCAAGAGATTTGTTCAAAAATGCTGATTCATACAGTAATGAAACAAGTGAATTCTTTATGAGTGAGTCATTGAATCATTCATTCAAGAGATTCGTTCAAAAACGCAGATTCATCCAGTAATAAAAAAGTGAATTCTTTATGAGTGAGTCATTGAATCATTCATTAAAGACATTCATTAAAAAATGTTGATTTATCCAGTAATGAAACAAGTGAATTCTTTATGAGTGAGTCATTGAATCATTCATTCAAGAGATTCGTTCAAAAACGCAGATTCATCCAGTAATGAAACAAGTGAAGTCTTTATGAGTGAGTCATTGAATCATTCATTTCAAGAGATTCATTCAAAAATATTGATTCATCCAGTAATGAAACAAGTGAATTCTTTATGAGTGAGTCATTGAATCATTCATTCAAGAGATTCATTCAAAAATGTTGATTCATCCAGTAATAAAAAAGTGAATTCTTTATGAGTGAGTCATTGAATCATTCATTAAAGACATTCATTAAAAAATGTTGATTCATCCAGTAATGAAAAAAAGTGAATTCTTTATGAGTCACTGAATCATTCATTCAAGAGATTTGTTCAAAAATGCTGATTCATACAGTAATGAATAGTAGTGAAGTCTTTATGAGCGAGTCATTGGCTGCATTCAAGTTAATTTTTTTATGTCCTTCCGTCACTCGTTGACTCGGATGTATGTCATTGTTTACGTTGCACAAGTGCCCACTACTGGCAGAACCGAAGTGTACATATGAAGTCGAGGGAGCGAGGGTCTGTCCATATAAACTTCACAAAGTGGAACGCACTTCAAAATGGAGGCAGGGATTCCCCCGAGGGGAAGTGCTGAGGGAAGTTCATGAGTGTGTGTCTAAAACTGGAGTGGAACGCAGCCATTGAATAAACGCTGATTCATCCAGGAATGAAACAAGTGAAGTCTTTATAAGCGAGTCATTGAATCATCCATTCAAGAGATTCGTTAAAAATGCTGATTCATCCAGTAATGAAACAAGTATTTATGAGTGAGTCATTGAATCATTCACTTAATCCGACTATTTAAAAAAACAATCAATTTAAATGTATTGAATATATTTTTTAAACAGACCGCAGAAAATAACATTCTGTCAGAATCTCTAGTAAATCACGTTATTTTGTTTAGTTGTCTGTTGGGAATCGTGATCTTTACTGTGATTCTCAGTTTCTCCAGAATCGTGCAGCTCTGCAGTCAGAGGTGTAAAGAGCACCAGAAAATCACACTTAAATAAAAGTAGAGATTCCTTACAGTGAAAATGACTCCATTACAAGTTACAGAAAAAGTTATGCAGCATGCAAAATCTAATGAGCATCTGGATTACTCTTTACAAATGTGTTAGAGCAGAGAGAGCAAGAGTCAAGAAGAGAGTAAAAGCTGCTAATATCTTTGATACTCAGTCAAAATACAAAGTAGCCAAAAATGTTCTTAAGTACAGTAACTCTGTGAGCGACACACACCTGTCCGTCTCGGCTGATCTGGACTCTCTTGTTGTCGTTCCAGGGGTTCAGCAGCTGCTGCGTGAGCTGGAAGGGCAGATTCTCTTTACGGACCCATTCGACACCGAACACACCGCCCAGACCGACCGAACCCCAGTCCAGACACCTCTCGCCGCTGATCGCTGACGTCATGCGCGCGTAACCCTGACACACACACACACACACACTTAATATTCAGCAATATCACTGACACTATCAGAGAAGAAACAATCTTTGAACTGAATAATGACACTATTAGATCATTTCCATGAAGGAGCAGCAGTGGATGTTTGTCTTCACTCCACACACCTGGAAGTGTCCGGATCCCTGAACGGAGAAGATGAGGAAGACGGCGCTGCTCTCGTGGAAGGCTCGGGTGAGTTTGTGCTCGTTGTTGGGCGTCGTGGACCAGATTCCCCTCTGCTGAGACAGCTCGATGTTCCTCATGTTGCTGCTCTTCATGATGAAGTATCGCACACAGGAGCGCAGCGGCCGCGGGGACGGAGACGTGCAGCTCTGGATCACAAACACATGTTCAATTCACACCAGCTCTCTGACGTAGAGAGGATAGAGGACAGCCCATTAACCACACCGATTTTGGAGTCTCTAACTCAATCCCTCTAGCCCCACCAACTGTCCAAAGTTTCACTAACATTTATGCTAATGACTTTTGAACCCTAAGGGCTAGAAACAAAATACTTTATATAAACAAATAATAATAAACATTTTTTTCCTCTGATTCCTTGTCTCAAGACGATTCGATTGCATGCTATGACATCATTTTCCTTTATGAGAATTGTTCCGCCATTTTGAATTTTGTGAAAAACCTACTTTTCACGAAAATTGAACCAGATCATCTTCAGACGATGCCAACAAAAAGTTATGGAATTCAAGTCAATTTGATTTAATTTTTGAATAACTCACGAACAAATTTTTTGTAGCGCTTGTGAAAATAGATGTAATGCTGTATCTCCGCAATGCTCTATCATATTCAGACCAAACTTGGTACATGTCATCACAAGCATGACCTGAGACTACATGCTGCGTTTCGGCACAGCGCCACCTACTGGTCCGGAGATTCGAAAAATAGCTATTTTCGAATTATATCCT
The DNA here is from genome assembly GCA_039654765.1 of Mylopharyngodon piceus. Taxonomy (NCBI): domain Eukaryota; kingdom Metazoa; phylum Chordata; class Actinopteri; order Cypriniformes; family Xenocyprididae; genus Mylopharyngodon; species Mylopharyngodon piceus. The sequence goes on along the minus strand of CM077443.1, from coordinate 8,113,975 downwards.
ATCTTCCATATCGGCCATTTTGGGTGTCAGCCATTTTGAATTTTGTAGTAAAATGTTGTATTTTACTAAACGAAACACATTACGAAACTCATTACGGACCGGTGCCACCTAGTGGTGAAAAAAAAATTATTTACATGCTTATGGCTTTGGATGTGGTTGATTCATTTTCATCTCCTTGGATTCCTGAATCATTACAGAGTCTAACGATACCAAACATGCTAGGTTTCGCCTTATGGTTTGTGCAACATTGTGATTTAGCATTAAAAAAAACTTCCGCCAATATCTTCAAAATCGTTAGTCCGATCGAGACGAAACCACCGTAGGAAAATCGGAAATCAGTCTAAGGAAAGACAGCACAGGTGAATCAAATATAATAGACGTCATCATACTTACACAGTTGATGTAATGTTTAAATATGCAAATGAGGTACCATCTAATTAAATATGCACTAATTTGCATATATTTCAAGAATAGAAAACTGAACATTAGATAATTCTTGTTTGATTTTGTTGACATATTAAAGGTTTTCCAGAGGAGATTTTGAATTTCTCTTTTTATCACTGTTTATACATCAGAAAATACTGAAAACCAAGAAAATAAACACATTTTCATCATGTTTTTAGGAGTAAATGTTCTGTGTAAATCAGGTGAATGATAAATGAACAAACCTTTAGAATATAGATATGAATAAACTCTAAAGTTTGGTGTGTGTAAAACTGCTGAAGTGGAGATTTATGAATTGAAATCTACAGGCGCAAGCAGATGAAGTGTAATAAAATAAACACTTAAATGTGTGTTTTGAATGTTTTCTTTCCACTAGTCTGAATAGCTTAAAACTGACCAGTGCATGAAAAACAACGGTTGGAAGTGTTTAAGTGCAGCCAAAATGAGTCCTAAACCCAGGAACGTCACATACTTTTCCAGAGGAGGGGGACGAGGGGCCGTCAGCGCTCTTGAAGGGGACGAGCTCGTCTCCCAGCTGCTTTGAGTGAAGCGCTCTGTGATTCTTCATTTGAGACGCCAGCCGAGGTCTGCGGGAAACACACACACACACATCAGATGAAGACGCCAGCACTGTCTGCATCCAGATGAGGGCGCTAACACACACCTGTCCGGGCTGGGCGGCTCCTCCGGCTGCTCCGGGTCCCTGCGGCCGGCGCTCTTGCAGGAGGCCGTCTGCGGGGCTTCGTCAGAGTTCATGGGTCGAGGTCTCTGGCCGATGCCGGTGGGCTGCTGGAGGCCTGTGACCTGCTCCTCGGCCGACAGCACCGACACCAGCGTACGGATGGTGGCCTCGTCCAGCTGAGAGCAGGCTTTAGACGGAGAGCGAATCCGCCGCAGGAACAAGCTCTGCCAGCGCTGCCTGAGGCCGAACACCAGCTCCGCCATCTGCAGCGAGGAAACATGTGCTGAGTTATACAGTAGAGAGAGGTTTTATTCGGTTTATTTGATTTTATTATGTTTTTATTTTCCATTTTAATTATATTATTTTTTATGTTTATAGTATAGTAATCATTCCAAAAAGTATGAAAGTATGAAATTGAATAATTAAAAACTGACAAGGAGATAGTATAATTATAGACAGAAAGTCATGTAAAATATAGATTTTATTTGGTTTATTTTATTGTAAATTGTTGTTATTAATTAATTTTTTTCATTTTATTTATATTATTTTATATTCTTAAAAAATTTTAATGTATTATTTTTATAGTAAAATAATCATTCCAGAAAGTATTTTGACATTAAATAATTTAAAACTGACACAGAGACAGTATAATTATGTAAATATAGATTTTATTTGGTATATTTTTATTGTAAATTGTTGTTATTCATTTTATTTTATATTTTATTTATATTATTTTATATTTTTTATATTATTTTTTTATTTATTTTTTTGTAAAATAATCATTCCAAAAAGTATTTTGAAATTGAATAATTGAAAACTGACACAGATATTATAATTATAGATAGAAATTCATAATGTAAAATATAGATTTTTATTTGTTTTTTGGTATTTAGTTTTATTGTATATTGTTATTAATTTATTTTTTATTTTAGTTATATTATATTATATTTTTATGATATTTTAATATATTGTTATTATTATTGTAAAATAATCATTTAAAAAGTATTTTGAAACTGAATAATTGAAAAATGAAAATGTAATGATAGACAGAAATTCATAATGAAAACTATAGATTTTATTTGGTTTATCTTATTGTATACTGTTGTTATTAATTTTTATTTTATTCTTATTATCTAATACTTTATAATATTTTAATATATTATTTTATTATTAATTACCGCCACCTCATTTTTTACAGTACAATATTATATGCCATTAAAAAGACTGCTAATTAAATAAGAATAACGTATTTTCTAACTCTCGTTTAGAACAAAAACTAACATTTATAATCACAAAAAATGACTAAATAAAAATGTTAGCACTAAGAAATAGTACGGAAATGTATTATAATAATATCTCTCAGGCGTGTGTCCGAGACACTGTGGCACTGATTTACAGTATCTGCTACACAAAATAATAAAACATCTAGATCTAAACTCAGAGAATCATGACGTATCATCCCGCCCCAAGACCTCATCGCTGTCAGCTGCATGTGTGTCATTTTATCAGCATCTCAAAGTCAGTCTATCAGAAAGTGAATGATGTTGATTTGAGCAGAATGAACGGCACCTCTCGGTCCAGTTTGAAGTTGAGCCACTCGTCGATGCTGATGTGAGCCAGACGAGCGCTGGAGCGATCCTCCATCTCACTGTCACTGCTCTCGTTCACACCGTCAGCGGCTGAAATATATACAGAATAACCTCAGTTTGAACTACAAACACTTAAAACTGTATCATTGTTTTAGATTTAAAGACAAAACTTCAGGTTTGTTGTCGATCGGTTCTGGTCACCTGCTCTGTGTTCCTGCAGGGCGGAGCTCGGGAGTTTAGCACATCCTCCGAATATGGCCACGGTCAGGGGCGTGACCGCAGAGCAGCATCTGATGCTGGCGATCCTGTGAGCGCGCGTCATCTCATCGTAAATCAGCCAATCGGTGGGCAGAGACTCCACTGCTGCTGTCTGACCATTGGCTGGAGGGATCTGGGTACAGATGTGATGGAAGAGAAGAACTATTATGAATCTATTTGAAGAATATGCATGTCAAAATATCATATAACACACACACACATATATATATATATATTAGTTTGTTGTGCTTCCAAATATATGAGGGCTGGTTCTGATTGGCTCCTCTCACGATCACTAACCTTCTTGTACTGCGGCTGGCTCAGGACGGACGTCGGGTGGAGGCGAACCTTCTTTTCTTTGGAGCCCATGAGGGTCAGGCTGTCCCGCTCCACATGGATCAGGTTGGGATACATGCCGGCGACCAGCGCAGCCTTGACCACGGCCCAGTTCTCCGAGTTCTGATTGACATCCCGGATGTCGCCACCGCCCCTCGCTCGCACGAAACCTGACGAGACAAATTGTCGTGAATCACCTGGAGCAGTTTTGTTTGGGTTCACGGCTCAGAACTCTTACCTGTCGCTCGAAGCTGTCCCAAAAGCTGCGTCCGCATCCCCACGATGATCTCCATGGTGGCCTGAGAGAGGAAGTTCTTCTCGCAGAAAGCTCTTTCCCAGCCGTCACTGCGAGCTTTCTGCCACGCCTGCAGAGATCAACAAAAACAAGAACAAAAGTGAACTTCTGAACTACTGTTGCCCACAAGAAATGCCTGCTTTTACAAGAACTAATTCAAAATATTAATAATAACTATAACAGTATATAAATGATACTAAAATAATAAACTATATAGAGATATGAAAACCCAAAAACTAATAAAAATGACAAAAACACAATAAAATTGCTAAAACTTTAAAATTCAAATGGAAAATATAAAAATAAAAACTATACAGTATTTCACTGACGCTCAGACCAGAGAGCGGCCATTTAAAGCGTTTTGCTCACTGACAGTAGTTATTACAGTAAACTCTGGTTATCAGAGCATGATGTCCTGACGCTGTCTGACCTGAAAGGCCCGGAGCAGAGCCATGTGGTCGCTGAAGGTGTTGGCCGTGAAGCGTTTCCGGCACAGCATGGCCACGCGCTTCTGAGCGGCTTGAGCGGGCAGCACGAACGGGTCTCTGTGGGCCAGTGTGCAGGCGATGGTGAGGATGGGGTCCAAACACTTCAGCACCACCGCACACAGAACCATCTTCCCTAAATGCGGCTCCACGGGCAGGTCGGCCAGGTGATAGCCCAGCTCCGTCAGGTTCTCCCAGGGGTCCATGGCGTCGATGGTCTGCCACATGACAGACTGATTACTAAAATACTTTTATTTCATGATTTCAATATAGAGTTCATGATGCAGAATGTTGGTTGGTTGATTAAACTTGTCTGAGCAATCCAAATTAATCCGATTTCATATTGTGAAAGTTGTTTATATGTACCCTAAACTTTGCGATCCTATTCACATATTCATTAACGTGTGCATTACGTCTATTCCAAATAAATCTTCAGTGCATGTGCAGTGACACATCTAAATAATATACACTGAAAAGGTGTCTGACCTTCAGCATCTGTACAGCGTGTTTAATCGTGTGCAGGTGTGGCGGCTCAGGTGCTTTAGACAGGAACTCAGCAATCGGGCAGGTGATGGGAGCCAGAAGTTTAGTGTGCAGACACAGCTCCTGAGAAACACACACACACAATTTACAAAATAATAACACAAAAATGTTTAGCATACTATTTAAAGTGACCTATTATGCTTTTTTAAAGGTTATTAATGTTGTTTTAAAGGTCTCCACACGCATTCAAGGTCAAAAACACTTTAATTTTCTCATAATATCCACTGCAGCATCAGCTCTCTAAATCCCACCTTCTGACATATATAAGTGACCCTGGACCACAAAACCAGTCATAAGTCACACGGGTATATTTGTAGCAATAGCCAACTATATTGGTCAAAATGATAGATTTTTCTTTTATGCCAAAAATCATTAGGTTATTAAGTAAAGATCATGTTCCATGAAGATATTTGGTAAATTTCCTACCGTAAATATATCAAAAAATGTATTTTTGTGAGTGGATATGCATTGCTAAGGACAACTTTAAAGGTGATTTTCTCAATATTTTGATTTTTTTGCACCCTCAGATTCCAGATTTTCAAATAGTTTTATCTCGGCCAAATATTGTCCTGTCCTAACAAACCAAGCTTATTTATTCAGCTTTCAGATAATGTATAAATCTCAGTTTCAAAAAATGGACCCTTGTGACTGGTTTTGTGGTCCAGGGTCACATATTGATGTGGTTTGTGTACTTGTCTGTGTGTGTGTGTGTGTACCTGTAGAGGCATGCGCAGCAGCTGTGGAATCTGATGTTCCAGCATGTTGTTGAACCTCAGACGGCTGAAGAGATGGAAACAGATCCCTGGTCTGCAGCGGCCCGCTCTAAACAACAAACCCACGTCTCCATCAGTTCTGCAATCAGACGCTTGTCATGTTCAGGACTCTAGATGGACGGTGACGTACCTGCCCTTCCTCTGCAGAGCGCTGGCCTTCGATATCCAGACCATCTTCAGCATCGTCACGTTATTCAGAGCGTCATACGCTTTCTGTAGCACAACATATAACAGTTTCATTCTAGAGCACCAGTTTTCAGTTTAAGTTACTGTACATCGTAAAAAGTTGGCAGCTGTTGCACTTCAGTCCAGTAATACAGAACTCAAACAGGTTTCTGAGCAGAATACATTACATCATATGCAGTTTTTAACGTTAATGTGTCACTAATATTAGCAGTCGATGACAAAAACAACATTGTTGACTGTAGTCAAAACAGACTGTACAGTAATATAGAAATATATTTTATTATTTAATTTACAATATTATTATTGTTTTTATTAGTATTATTATATGTAATTATATGTAATGAACATGTCACTGACATTAGCAGGAGAAAAATAACCCAACCTCTTTAACTTTGCCGGAGTCGATGACAAACACAACATCGTTGACTGTGATGCTGGTCTCTGCGATGTTGGTGGAGAGAATCTGGAGATTGAGATGAGGTTGTTTGAGATGTTTACATCTGCAGGAGTCTGTGTGAAGTTTTTAGAAGTAAGAGGAAGAGATACGCACGATCTTGCGAACACCTTTAGGAGTGTTCTTCAAAACCTTCTTCTGGTCTGACGTCTGCATACTGGAGTGCAGTATGAAGACCTGAAACCTGACGACGCACAGACAATCAGTACATTTCAAATATTTAAAAATAACAGATGTAGACATTTTTTAACCTTGGTAACACTGAAAAGTATTGAAGCTTGTTTCCGCCATGGAATAAAAAAAGAAAAAAGGTATTTGTGACTTTTTATCTTGTAATTCAGACATTTTTCTTAGAATTTCAAGCTTGTATCTCATAACTCAGAGTTTATATCTCGCAATTCCGAGTTTATTTCCCACAATTCTGACTTTATATCTCACAATTCCAAGTTTATTTTCCACAATTCTGACTTTATATCTCGCAATTCTGACTTTATATCTCGCAATTCTGACTTTATTTCACACAATTCTGAGTTTATATCTCGCAAATCCGAGTTTATTTTCCACAATTCTGACTATTTCCCACAATCTCGCAATTCCAAGTTTATATCTTGCAATTCTGACTTTATATCTTGCAATTCCGAGTTTACATCTCACAATTCGGAGTTTATTTCCCACAATTCTGACTTTATTTCACGCAATTTCGAGTTTACATCTCACAATTCTGAGTTTATTTTCCGCAATTCTGGCTTTGTATCTTGGAATTGTGAGTTTATATCTTGCATTTCCGAGTTTATTTTCCACAATTCTGACTATTTCCCACAATCTTGCAATTCTGACTTTATATCTTGCAATTCCGAGTTTACATCTCACAATTCGGAGTTTATTTCCCACAATTCTGACTTTATTTCACGCAATTTCGAGTTTACATCTCACAATTCTGAGTTTATTTTCCGCAATTCTGGCTTTATTTCCAGCATTTTTTAACTTCATCTCCCGCAATTCAGACTTTATTTCATGCAATTCCGAGTTTATTTCTCAGAATTGTAAGTTTATTTACCACAATTCCAAGTTTATATCTCGCAATTCTGACTTTTTTTTTAATCAGAAACGCAAGATATAAACTCGGAATTGCAAGAAAACAGAATTCTGAGATATAAACTCGCAATTAAAAAGTGTAATTTTTTATCTCACAATTCTGACTTTATTTCCCACATTTCTGAGTTTTTAACTCGCAATTCTCTTTTTTTTCTATCAGAAATGCAAGATATAAACTTGGAATTACTAGAGAGAAAAAAATCAGAATTCTGAGACACAAACTCTCAATTAAAAAGGGTAATTGCAACTTTTTATCTCACAATTCTGGCATTTTCATGTACTTTTTTGCTCCGAAACTGTGAGATATAAACTTGCAATTACCCTTTTTTAGTGGTGGAAACAAGTTTCCATAGAAAACACCCTCTCTAAAACAAATACATCTATTTTCCTAATAAATGTCTCTGGTCTGATTGCAAGCAATTCTAAAGAAACTAAATGATCGTTCATCAATTCCAGTAACTGTTTCTGCCTCTAAAGCCTCTGTTCTTTTCCTCTGATGTAATCAGGTGAATAGCCAATAGTATCACAGCTCACTTTAAACAATCCAATCAAAACCCACTGGATAAAATCAAGTCCCTTCATTATTTCCAGCTGGATATTGTGTAAGAACAGGAAGGGGACAGACACTACAAACATTCACAGACCTTTGCTGGTGGTCTGTAAACCTTTTATCATCAAAGACGATGCGATCTCTCAGAGAGACAATCTCATCGTAGCCGGGCAGGAATATCAACACTGCGCCTGAGGATAAAAAACAATTACATGAAAACTATAATGTCTGCTGCAGATGTGAGCGTTTAAATGAGTTAACAGTCTCACCTTCGTCAGAGCTCTGGCAGATGTTGACGAGCAGATGCAGGATGAGGTCGAGGTCGACCTTCTCGTCGTCAAAGCTGTGATGATACGCTTTGAGCAGCTCCTGGTCCTCAGAGCTCAGTTCAGATGTGGCTGTCTGGACCAGAGACGACTCGTCCAGCTGACCCGATTCAACACACCATCTGTACAAACAAACACAGCGCACTGTAACACACAAACACCTTCTGAGTGAGACTAAACATCTTCGTAATGAAGTCAAACGCAGTGCTTACATGTGAGACTCCAGCAGATCTACAGCCTCGGGCTGATTGAAGTGTTTGGCCCAGTCAAGAGCCGTCCTGAAGTAAACATCACAGTTAGCAGAAGCTTCAAAAACTGCCTTAAAACATTATTAAATTCAAAAGTTGTATCTGTTAATATTATAATTTTAATAGACCTGAGTGAACATGAACTAACAATGAACTGCTGTGTTTTTATAAACTAACATTAACAAAGATTAATTGTTCATCGTTAATGTTAGTTTATGCATTGACTGATGTTCACATGACCTTATTGTAAAGTGATTTATTTTAGTTAGTTTTAGTAATTTTGTTGTGTTTTTGTCTTTTTTAAATGTCTATATAGTTTTTATTCATTATTTTTAGTTTATTTAGTTTTAGCACGTCAAGTTAACTAAATGACAAATGGTGAGAAAAGTTTTTTTAATTTTATTTCAGTTAATGTTTAAAAAAACAGCAGTAAAATTTGAGTATTTAATTATAAGAGCGAGTGAAAAATGGTCATGAAAAAATAAAACTAAACTATCATTTTAACAAAATTATTTAAAATGGATAGTTGCATTGGAGGGGAAAATTAAATACTAAATTTTTATCATTTTTAGTCATTTTGTTGTGTTTTTTTTGTCATTTTTATTAATTTTTTGTTTTAAATATGTCTATTAGTTTTTAGATTTTTTTTATTTATTAGTTTTAGTTTATTTTTAGTACTTCAAGTTAAATTTAAACAAAAAAAATTGAAATATTGCCTTGACAACTGGTTAAAATAAAATAAGTAAATATTTGCCAGTGGACTCAGAAAAATCAACATAATTCAAAATGGAAAACAAGTTTTCATTCACCATTTTGTTTTTGTTCTAAGTGCAAACTCAGTTAATTTTCTCAGAAAACAAGACTTCACTTTGTCATTTCTCTTCTCCAGTAAATGTATCTTGATTTAAGAATGTTTAGATATTTGTGCTGGAAAACAAGACAGAAACACTGAGGAAGAACATTTTTTGCAGCACATGCAACATTTAATGCCATGACTTTATGAATTTAAGACTTTCTGCTCTGATTTAAGTCCCGCAGAAACCCTGAACTAAACTAACATGAGAAAAGACAAATAGCTGAAATAAAATAAGTTTTTTTATATTTAATTTAATACTATTTTTTGTATACTATTATAATTTTTGTTAATATTTTGAATAAGATTTAATTTTTATATTTACTTACTAGCTTAAGTTTATTTAGTTTTAGTACTTCAAGTTAAAAAGTTTGTGCTCTCCTCACCAGCCGTTGGAGGCTTTGATGTTGACGTTTGCGCCCATGCTCAGGAGCTGCTCCATCTGGCTGAGGAACCCTCTACCTGCGGCCACCATCAGAGGCGTGGCGCTCGTCTCGCTGTGTCCGTAATCCACTGAAAGAACATAAAAGCACATGAGAAAAACACAGCAGACTTCAGCTTACAGAGTGTTTGAGGGCACATATGACTTTATTACCACTAATGTTCTCATTCAGGATCAGATTGAAGAGTTGTATGAAGGCGTCAGCGTCTTGGTTCAGGAAAATGTTTGAGATGCAGGCGTCCATTTCCCTGAGCAGCCAGGGCTCTAATGTGGCCACGTCCTTCTCGCTCTGTGCACATGGAGAAAAGAGATGCTTGAAAAATACAACTGATGAAGGACTGACATTGTGTCATCATGTAAAAAGAAGCAAAAGAAGAGACCATCTGGCTGAAGACGCTGTCTCCGCCGTCATCCAGGAGGTCATTCTCCTGTAGGACACAAGTGTGCGTCTTTTCCCTCGCAGGTTCAGGCTGCAGGACGTCCTGACGGGCGTCACACCACTCTGTCAGGGACGTCTGCTGCCGCTCCTCTGAGGAAACAGACAGTGGTTAGATGTGACGTCGAGGTCCATTACTGTAATCATTTTCTTTGATGGATACATAACTGGATCTGATTGTTTCACTTTTTAACCACATAATGTAATTGTAACAGTACCAGTCAAAAGTTTGGAATTTTTTTAATGTTTTTGAAAGAGTCTCTTCTGCTCACCAAGTCTGCATTTATTGGATCAAAAATACAGTAAAAATGTGAAATATTTTTACAATTTAAAATAACTGTTTTCTATGTGAATATATAGTAAAATGTAATTTATTCCTGTGATCAAAGCTGAATTTTCAGCATCATTACTCCAGTCTTCAGTTTCACATGATCCTTCAGAAATCATTCTAATATGATGATTTGCTGCTCAAGAAACATTTATTGTAATAATTTTAAATTGTAATAATATTTCACATTTTTACTGTATTTTATTTACTATATATATTCACATAGAAAACAGCTATTTTAAATTATAATAATATTTCACTGTTTTTACTGTATTTTTGATCAAATAAATGCAGCCTTGGTGAGCAGAAGAGACTTTCAGAAACATCTTAATTACTTGAGTTTACTGTATTTCAGATATACCGTCACCTTTCTGCGCCTCCTTCTTGTATTTATTCATGTCTTTGTTAGTGTAGCCGGTGGTGCGCAGGATGTCCTCCAGAAAGAGCTGCTTGACGTCATATGGACAACCTTTGACTTCAGAGAAAATTCAACGTTATTATTCAACTCTCTAATTTCAGAACATCATATCTGATGAATTACGAGACTAACATTCATGTTTGATGTTTGCAGGGTTGTATTAAGAACACCTTTATAAACTCCTGAATTTGAATTCACGTGGCAAAAGGGAAGCAGAATTGTAATTGAAATGTAAATTTAAAGAAGTATTAAAATAAAGACTATTATAGGACTGATGTAGGTGTATAATTTCCCGCTTGAATAAACCCTTAAACATTTTTCCATCTGCTCACTTACTGTGAATAACAGGACACGCTCCGAAGTATCTGATGAACAGATTGACGTCCAGGGTGGCGCTGGACAGGATGAGCTTTAGCGATGGCATCTTCTGAAGCATGTCCTTCATCTTAGTAAGTAAGAAGTCCGTCAGTCCGTCTCGCTCGTGCACCTCGTCCTACAGGAGCAGAAATCATGAAACCGGCTCCCAAAACACCGTCCAGAGGAACATTAGAGCGGAGTCTCACCACAATGACATGAGTGACCGTGGACAGAGCCTCATCTCCGGCCATCAGCGTCCTCAGCAGGACTCCACTAGTGCAGAACGTCAGTAAGGTTCTAGGAGAAACTCTGAGGAGAAGCAAATACCCAGAATTTATCAGCACATTCGCAGTCATTTAGATGGAAACAATTGGGTTATTATACACAAACAATTCAACCTACTCCTTTCATGAAGAAAAAGTACATACTTTTTGAAGTGTGTAGCAGAAGATTTGGGAAAAACTACTTCATCTTTAACAACTTAAACTGCCCTGTCAATCATCTTGCCGCTTATTTGCAAAAATAAGTACCTGCTCTCCAGGCGGATCTGATAGCCAATGGTCTGTCCGATCTTCTCGCCACGCTCAGACGCCACACGCTCCGCCACAGCGATGGTCGCCAACCTCCTGGGCTGAGTGCAAAAGATCCGGCAAGGAATCCCGTTTCGACTGCAGTCGTCCAGGAGGAACTGGGGGATCTGGGAGATGAACACAGAACCGGGTCGATTTATTCTCTCATCAACACTCTGCAAGAGCTTTGGCTGACAAAAAAGTTTGGGAATCGCTGCGGAATATGAATAAAATCAGAGGCAAAGCTGACTGGTGCAGTATTAAGTTTTAAACTTTCCCTGAACAACAAAAGATACTGATCCAGGTAAGTCAGGGTTCGCTGATGAAGGAATCAGAGATTGTCCTCACCTGTGTGGTTTTGCCTGACCCGGTCTCACCCAAAACCAGCACCACCTGGTTCTCCCTGATGGTTTGGACGAGCTCCTCCTGACGTTCATACACGGGCAGCGCTCTCCGAAAACAATCCAGTTCAGACGGGCCTCGTTTCTGAGGAACCTGAGGAATACCGTGACTCAGACGGCCACTGGTCCTGCTTTTACTGTCTGGAAGAGTGAACCAGAGAAGAACATATAAGAGAAACGAGACATTCAAATACGGCAGAAGAGCGAGAGAGCGTGAAGGGGTGTAGATGTGAAGAAGATCAGTAAGGTATAGAGGAACGAGATTATTAAGAGCCTTGTAACCAAGAGGAAGCAAGTAAATAATGAATAGAAGAGGGCCCAGGACCGAACCCTGAGGAACACCAGTGGTGACTGCTGACTTTAGATGATTTCGATTGGACATTTTTAAGTTGAACCAGAGAGATATGATCTAAACCAAGACGGAGTTTTGAGATAAACCATTCTTAACAAAAATACTTTTGTTTTTGTTTAGTATTTTAGGGTAATATGAAATCCGTTTTATTTTTTCCCAAACAAATTAATATATTTTTTTTTTTTCATTTTAATGGTTACACTAAATTTTAGTAATCAAAAAGCAAGTCTAATTAATCGAAATCAGGCAACTTATACAATTTAACAATTTATTAAAAGTTTAACAAAAATGAAATTTTTTCAGTCCAATTAAGTTTTTTCCCAAATTCTGTTTTATTTTTCCCAAATTTCATGTTTTCCGTTTTATTTTTTCTGGATTCTGTTTTAATGGTTTAATTAACTTTTAATAATAATCAAAAAGCAAAATCATTTATTAATTTTTTTTTCACAATTATATGTCCCTATGAATTTTTTTTTATGCCTGTTTTAATGTTTCTGGATTTATGATTTAATACAAATGTATTACCAAAAATGGTAATACTCAAATGAAGGCATAAAACATTACCAATTTAATTAATCTTTTACACATGTAATCAAATGAAAATTAACAATTCCTTTTATTTTTCGCCAATTTCCATTTCTGAAGGATCATGTGACACTGAAGACTGGAGTAATGATGCTGAAAATTCAGCTTTGATCACAGGAATAAATTACACGTTACTATATATTCACATAGAAAACAGCTGTTTTACATTGCAATAATATTTCATAATTTTTACAGTATTTTTGATCAAACTATCGTAATTATTCCAAACTTTTGATGCTTTGTTCAAGGCTGCACTTTGCAGGATTTGAACTAATTACTTTTCATTTACGACTACACAAACCACCCATTATTACAGCACAGCTGGAATACATCAGATTATTCTTCATAATCCAGTCCAGCTGCCCAAAGAGACTCACCAATGGCATCTGGAGAAGTGACGACGACTCTCTCTGTGCGCGGCTGAAGTTCAATGCGCTCTTTGTTGGTGATGGGGAACCTCTGCAGAAGGTTTTGCACCATGTGTTTGGAGTTGTGAGTGAGGTTACAGGTCATGACAGACCGTGCCGTCTCTGTCCCGTCCTTCTTCCTCACAGTAAGATATCGACTGGACCCTTTCCTGCAACAACAGTTTACAAGAACTTAAAGCCGGCATGAAAGGGGAGTTGCGCTACTAGTCTTTTCTTTCCTATTGTGACGTTTATCCAAGTGAAACGGCAAGAACGAATGTAGGGCGGGGCTCTTTTGTCCGTGGGGAATTGATCGGATGGTTGTGGTTTGCTATTGGTGGATCTCATGTGAGTGACAGGTTGCCCCGCTCTCGTCATCAGAGAAGAGATGTCATGATCATCAGTAAATTTGTAGTCAAGTCTGACGGAGCTGGGTCTTGTTTAGGCGTAATGCTCGTTCAGCATACATGTGTAATAATGCATATGTCAGTTCTGCATGACTGTATTTGACAGGCAAAGTCAACTTACCCTCTGCTTTTCGAGATGTAGCCCAGCGATTGAGCAAGCCGATGTACGAACGCTCTCTCAGAATTTGTCAATGAAGAAGGGAAATCCAGCTCTATGAGACAAAACAACATTTTTAAACAGTTAAAATAATTCCAAAAATAAATCCAATAAAACAACAACAAGAAAGCTGACTCTGGTTTATTAACCATACTTCATACTTCGATACCATCTTGCATACTTAGATCATATCTCTCTGGTTCAACTTAAAAATTTCCAATCGAAATCATCTAATGTCACTGGTGTTCCTCAGGGTTCGGTCCTGGGCCCACTTCTATTCATTATTTATTTCTTCCTCTTGGCTACAAGGCTCTTAATAATCTCACTCCTCCGTACCTTACTGATCTTTGTCACATGTACACCCCTTCATGCTCTCTCAGATCTTCACTCTTCTTGTCTTACACACCATGGGCGCTAGAACTTTTAGTCCCTCATTTATGAAACTCCCTCCCCCTTGATATTCACAATAGTGATAGTCTCCATACTTTTAAATCTCATCTAAAGTTGATAAATGATGAAAAAAGAGCTTGTTTTAGCCACAGACTGTTCACAGAGCTCCTGAAATGAACTCAAACCTTTGTCGTCGCTGTACTGGAACCTCTCCAGTGCGATATTTACAGCGATTTTGACCTCTTCATCAATCCTGATGTCTTTGAGTCCTTTCGCTTTCAGAGAGGTCGTCTGTTTAGACGCGTTCATGCTTGATTTCCGTGACATTTCTTCTCCCTACATTCAAGAATACAAAGTCAGTGACTGCATCAATAAATATTACATATTTACATTCTGCTTTTATTACTAAGATCACATAGTATGAAGTGATGAATGGCTTCATAATATCTTGTGCTTATTGCCTCTTTAAGATGAATCTCTTGTTGTATTCCTCATCTTTGGATAAAAGCGTCTGCTAAATCAGGAGTTTTCAATCTTTTAGATTCTTCTATAAAGACCCAATATGATGAAATTAATATTATAAATATGTCTGAATTTCTGAAATATCATTTGGAAAATATTTAGTTTATGTTAAGTTTTATTATTACATCTTAAAATACCGTAATGTTAGACGTATTAGTTATTAATTTACTTACATTTAGTTATATGTATTAATTTAGCAGATACTCAATTGATTCACTTATTAACTTATTTTTTTATTCATTTGTTTGTTTAATTACTCATTTATTTATTTATTTTAAATATCTAATTTTTATTATATATTTATTTTTTATACTTTTCCTCAGTTTGAAAACCCCATGCGCTCAACTAATAAATATAAATGTATCTGCAATTATTTATTATAATATAATAATATAAAAGTAGTCTACTGTATTTCGTTTAGTTAAATTTATTATGTATAAATTTATTCCATTCTTTAACCCAGTAAACTTTAGAACAAGCAAACAGAAGATATAAATATAATACTATACAAATAGTAAAAAAAAAAACCTCAATGTAACTCAGTGTGCGTTAGCTGCTACAGCTAAACTGACTCATTTAACGCTAAAATACTATCAACAACACACTGACACCTGCTCAAACAGCACAAAGAGTAAGAAAAGTCAGTGTTTTAACTCAAATGCTCGCTAATATTGTGTTTATAGGAATACTGTCCATTCATTGAGCTTCACGAGCATCATCGTTAGCGTCATTTCGCTGTTTATTTACAGCATAATAATGATAAGATCAAAACATCTTACGTGTTTGGAGAATCTGAGGAGAACACAGCGTGAAATCAGACAGCTGTAAAGTGTCCGGAAGATTTAATTTGGTTGTCAGTCACTGAAGTGTTTGGATTAGTTGTTTCTGTCTGTAGAGAATCGAAACTGGGCTGCTGCGCTCCGTCTGCGCATGCGCAACAGATCTGCAGCTCATTCCACTGACGTCACGACAGCAACATGTTGTGCAGAGATCAGCGGTGTTTATTTATTCATTCATTAAAAAAATAACTTTCTAAGAAAAAACAAAGACATTTAACATAAAAGATCTTTCCATTTTTGCATACCCACGTTTTAAGACATTCTTTTATTTTGATCAATTTATATATTTTCTTGTAGGTAAAGAATTAAGTTCTCCAGAATATTTTTTTCTTTTTCAGATTAAGAGATTTTTAATACATTCTAGTAATTACATTCAATGCGTCATAAAATATTTTTTAGATCTGTACAGAAAAAGGAGGCCTTAATAGACATTACCTTAGCTTTATGTAAATGAAACTTCCCATGGACAACTATTAACTTTAATGTGTTATCAATTATAGGACAGTCAGTCCAAGAAGAGGATCATCTATCATCTAATCAGAATAATCTATTACGATTAGTTTGTATTGTTTTGTCTGCAAGTTATACAGTTACACCAGTAGGTGGCGACAAGCGACTGTATTATAAGTGAAATTGAATCATTCGCTCAACCAATTTATTCACTGAATCGTTCAAGAAAGAATTCTCTCAGCGTTTCTACTGAGGCTTTGACTGGAATTATTTGCCTTGGCAGAATGAAAACAAAGTGACTGGCAATTTTGTGTCATACTGTTTATTGAACTATTGTACAAAAGCTATATCACACTCGCTAGCATGCTGAGCAATCTTGCTCATCTAATAATATTTAAATATTGTATTGACTATATAAGTACAATGCTTTATTTTTAAATTATTAGCTATATTTAATACATTATGTCAACATTAAAAATGTCAGACTCATAACATCCCTCATTACATGAGCATGTATTTTGCCACACGGAATAAAAGATTTAAAGTCATCCATGAGATAAAATTACTATCTCTGAACTCTTCTATGCTGCCCTATACAATATGATATAATAGCATTTTTAATGTTGATTGTTTAATTGATTATAGGTCTGTGATAGGGATGCATTAGGTTTTATTTTTAGAGTAACTGTATCTTTATAATGCATGGTAAGATGCATTGGCAAGATCGTTTGTATGAAAATGAATATAAAACGTGAAAAAATAACATAAAAAATTATTAAACACTCTGAATGATTTTGTAGTCTCTGTCAAACAAGTGTCAACAAATGATTGCAATTGATAAATGAAGGAATTTAAAGCCAGACTGTTGTCAGCTCGTATAGTCTTTAGGAGGGTTTTATGATATTGAAATCATAATGCTCATGTCAGTCGCTATGAAGGACTGTTTTCCAGTCGTCTGCTCCACGGAGGCTGAAAGGAAGCCGCTTCTGTCGTCTCCATTTTGCCCTTCGGTTCTTAAACCACACCTGAAACAATCACACAGTTATTATTGAGACTTTCAGCATCAGTTTGCACAAGTCATATCCCAGCAAACAAGAACGTTTTGCTAATGTTCCCATTAAGTTATGGAAATGTTATTTCTGAATGTTCTCTGAACGTTCTGAAACAAGAAGTAACATTTAAAAAACGTTAGATGAACATCTAACTAAAACATTTCAGAAAAAAACACTCCAGTAAAACGTTACTGGAAGAACGTTTGTTCGTAACTTTGAGAGAACCTTGCCAGAACGTTCCCTGTTCGCTGGGATGGAAGAAGCTCAAACGTGCTGCGTAACACGAGAATGAACCTCATTGATTCTTGTAGGAGCTCAAATGTGGTGCGTAACACAAGAATGAACCTCATTGGTTCTCACTTAAGCTCAAACGTGCTGCGTAACACAAGAATGAACCTCATTGGTTCTCGCTGAAGCTCAAGCGTTCTGCGTAACACGAGAATGAACCTCATTGGTTCTCGCTGAAGCTCAAACGTGCTGCGTAATACCAGAATGAACCTCATTGGTTCTCGCTTAAGCTCAAACGTGCTGCGTAACACCAGAATGAACCTCATTGGTTCTCGCTGAAGCTCAAATGTTCTGCGTAACACCAAAATGAACCTCATTGGTTCTCGCTGAAGCTCAAACGTGCTGCGTAACACCAGAATGAACCTCATTGGTTCTCGCTGAAGCTCAAACGTGCTGCGTAACACCAGAATGAACCTCATTGGTTCTCGCTGAAGCTCAAACGTGCTGCGTAACACCAGAATGAACCTCATTGGTTCTCGCTGAAGCTCAAACGTGCTGCGTAACACCAGAATGAACCTCATTGGTTCTCGCTGAAGCTCAAACGTGCTGCGTAACACCAGAATGAACCTCATTGGTTCTCGCTGAAGCTCAAACGTGCTGCGTAACACCAGAATGAACCTCATTGGTTCTCGCTGAAGCTCAAACGTGCTGCGTAACACCAGAATGAACCTCATTGGTTCTCGCTGAAGCTCAAACGTGCTGCGTAACACGAGAATGAACCTCATTGGTTCTCGCTGAAGCTCAAACGTGCTGCGTAACACGAGAATGAACCTCATTGGTTCTCGCGGAAGCTCAAACGTGCTGCGTAACACCAGAATGAACCTCATTGGTTCTCGCTGAAGCTCAAACGTGCTGCGTAACACCAGAATGAACCTCATTGGTTCTCGCTGAAGCTCAAACGTGCTGCGTAACACGAGAATGAACCTCATTGGTTCTCGCTGAAGCTCAAACGTGCTGCGTAACACGAGAATGAACCTCATTGGTTCTCGCTGAAGCTCAAACGTGCTGCGTAACACCAGAATGAACCTCATTGGTTCTCGCTGAAGCTCAAACGTGCTGCGTAACACCAGAATGAACCTCATTGGTTCTCGCTGAAGCTCAAACGTGCTGCGTAACACGAGAATGAACCTCATTGGTTCTCGCTGAAGCTCAAACGTGCTGCGTAACACGAGAATGAACCTCATTGGTTCTCGCGGAAGCTCAAACGTGCTGCGTAACACCAGAATGAACCTCATCGGTTCTCGCTGAAGATCAAATATGCTGCGTAACACAAGAATGAACCGCATTGGTTCTCGCTTAAGCTCAAATGTGCTGCGTAACGCGAGAATGAACCTCATTGGTTCTCGCTGAAGATCAAATGTGCTGCGTAACACCAGAATGAACCTCATTGGTTCTTGCTGAAGCTCAAACGTGCTGCGTAACACCAGAATGAACCTCATTGGTTCTTGCTGAAGCTCAAACGTGCTGCGTAACACCAGAATGAACCTCATCGGTTCTCGCTGAAGATCAAATGTGCTGCGTAACACAAGAATGAACCTCATTGGTTCTTGCTGAAGCTCAAACGTGCTGCGTAACACCAGAATGAACCTCATCAGTTCTCGCTGAAGATCAAATGTGCTGCGTAACACGAGAATGAACCTCATTGGTTCTCGCTTAAGCTCAAATGTGCTGCGTAACACAAGAATGAACCGCATTGGTTCTCGCTTAAGCTCAAATGTGCTGCGTAACGCGAGAATGAACCTCATTGGTTCTCGCGGAAGCTCAAACGTGCTGCGTAACACCAGAATGAACCTCATCGGTTCTCGCTGAAGATCAAATATGCTGCGTAACACAAGAATGAACCTCATTGGTTCTCGCTGAAGATCAAATGTGCTGCGTAACACCAGAATGAACCTCATTGGTTCTTGCTGAAGCTCAAACGTGCTGCGTAACACCAGAATGAACCTCATCGGTTCTCGCTTAAGCTCAAATGTGCTGCGTAACACAAGAATGAACCGCATTGGTTCTCGCTTAAGCTCAAATGTGCTGCGTAACGCGAGAATGAACCTCATTGGTTCTTGCTGAAGATCAAATGTGCTGCGTAACACGAGAATGAACCTCATTGGTTCTCGCTGAAGCTCAAACGTGCTGCGTAACACCAGAATGAACCTCATTGGTTCTTGCTGAAGCTCAAACGTGCTGCGTAACACCAGAATGAACCTCATCGGTTCTTGCTGAAGCTCAAACGTGATGCGTAACACCAGAATGAACCTCATCAGTTCTCGCTGAAGATCAAATGTGATGCGTAACACCAGAATGAACCTCATTGGTTCTCGCTGAAGCTCAAATGTGCTGCGTAACGCGAGAATGAACCTCATTGGTTCTTGTAGGAGCTCAACTGTGCTGCGTAAAATGAGAATGAACCTCATTGGTGCTCGCTGAAGATCAAATGTGCTGCGTAACGCGAGAATGAACCTCATTGGTTCTCGCTGAAGCTCAAACGTGATGCGTAACACGAGAATGAACCTCATTGGTTCTCGCTGAAGCTCAAACGTGATGCGTAACACGAGAATGAACCTCATTGGTTCTCGCTGAAGCTCAAACGTGCTGCGTAACACGAGAATGAACCTCATTGGTTCTCGCTGAAGCTCAAACGTGCTGCGTAACACGAGAATGAACCTCATTGGTTCTCGCTGAAGCTCAAATGTGCTGCGTAACACGAGAATGAACCTCATTGGTTCTCGCTGAAGATCAAATGTGCTGCGTAACACCAGAATGAACCTCATTGGTTCTCGCTGAAGATCAAATGTGCTGCGTAACACCAGAATGAACCTCATTGGTTCTTGCTGAAGCTCAAACGTGCTGCGTAACACCAGAATGAACCTCATCAGTTCTCGCTGAAGATCAAATGTGCTGCGTAACACCAGAATGAACCTCATCGGTTCTCGCTGAAGATCAAATGTGCTGCGTAACACAAGAATGAACCGCATTGGTTCTCGCTTAAGCTCAAATGTGATGCGTAACACGAGAATGAACCTCATTGGTTCTCGCGGAAGCTCAAACGTGCTGCGTAACACCAGAATGAACCTCATCGGTTCTTGCTGAAGCTCAAACGTGATGCGTAACACCAGAATGAACCTCATTGGTTCTTGCTGAAGCTCAAACGTGATGCGTAACACCAGAATGAACCTCATTGGTTCTCCCGGAAGCTCAAACGTGCTGCGTAACACGAGAACGAACATCATTGGTTCTCGCGGAAGCTCAACTGTGCTGCGTAACATGAGAATGAACCTCATTGGTTCTCGCTGAAGATCAAATGTGCTGCGTAACGCGAGAATGAACCTCATTGGTTCTTGTAGGAGCTCAAACATGCTGCGTAACACCAGAATGAACCTCATTGGTTCTCGCTTAAGCTCAAACGTGCTGCGTAACACCAGAATGAACCTCATTGGTTCTCGCTGAAGCTCAAACGTGCTGCGTAACACCAGAATGAACCTCATTGGTTCTCGCGGAAGCTCAAACGTGCTGCGTAACACCAGAATGAACCTCATTGGTTCTCGCTGAAGCTCAAACGTGCTGCGTAACACGAGAATGAACCTCATTGGTTCTCGCGGAAGCTCAAACGTGCTGCGTAACACCAGAATGAACCTCATTGGTTCTCGCTGAAGCTCAAATGTGCTGCGTAACACAAGAATGAACCTCATTGGTTCTCGCTGAAGATCAAACGTGCTGCGTAACACCAGAATGAACCTCATTGGTTCTCGCTTAAGCTCAAATGTGCTGCGTAACACCAGAATGAACCTCATTGGTTCTCGCTGAAGCTCAAACGTGCTGTGTAACACGAGAATGAACCTCACTGGTTCTCGCTGAAGCTCAAACGTGCTGCGTAACACAAGAATGAACCTCATTGGTTCTCGCTGAAGCTCAAACGTGCTGCGTAACACAAGAATGAACCGCATTGGTTCTCGCGGAAGCTCAAATGTGCTGCGTAACACGAGAATGAACCTCATTGGTTCTCGCTGAAGCTCAAATGTGCTGCGTAACACGAGAATGAACCTCATTGGTTCTCGCTGAAGCTCAAACGTGCTGCGTAACGTGAGAATGAACCTCATTGGTTCTCGCTGAAGATCAAACGTGCTGCGTAACACCAGAATGAACCTCATTGGTTCTCGCTGAAGCTCAAATGTGCTGCGTAACACAAGAATGAACCTCATTGGTTCTCGCTGAAGATCAAACGTGCTGCGTAACACAAGAATGAACCGCATTGGTTCTCGCGGAAGCTCAAATGTGCTGCGTAACACGAGAATGAACCTCATTGGTTCTCGCTGAAGCTCAAACGTGCTGCGTAACACCAGAATGAACCTCATCAGTTCTCGCTGAAGATCAAATGTGCTGCGTAACACCAGAATGAACCTCATCGGTTCTCGCTTAAGCTCAAATGTGCTGCGTAACACAAGAATGAACCACATTGGTTCTCGCTGAAGCTCAAACGAGCTGCGTAACACCAGAATGAACCTCATTGGTTCTCGCTGAAGCTCAATTGTGCTGCGTAACACAAGAATGAACCTCATTGGTTCTCGCTGAAGCTCAAATGTGCTGCGTAACACGAGAATGAACCTCATTGGTTCTCGCTGAAGCTCAAACGTGCTGCGTAACACGAGAATGAACCTCATTGGTTCTCGCGGAAGCTCAAACGTGGTGCGTAACACCAGAATGAACCTCATTGGTTCTCGCTGAAGCTCAAACGTGCTGCGTAACACCAGAATGAACCTCATTGGTTCTCGCGGAAGCTCAAACGTGCTGCGTAACACCAGAATGAACCTCATTGGTTCTCGCGGAAGCTCAAACGTGCTGCGTAACACCAGAATGAACCTCATTGGTTCTCGCGGAAGCTCAAACGTGCTGCGTAACACCAGAATGAACCTCATTGGTTCTCGCTGAAGCTCAAACGTGCTGCGTAACACCAGAATGAACCTCATTGGTTCTCGCTGAAGCTCAAACGTGCTGCGTAACACGAGAATGAACCTCATTGGTTCTCGCTTAAGCTCAAATGTGCTGCGTAACACCAGAATGAACCTCATTGGTTCTCGCTGAAGCTCAAATGTGCTGCGTAACACGAGAATGAACCTCATTGGTTCTTGCTGAAGATCAAATGTGCTGCGTAACACGAGAATGAACCTCATTGGTTCTCGCGGAAGCTCAAACGTGCTGCGTAACACCAGAATGAACCTCATCGGTTCTCGCTGAAGATCAAATATGCTGCGTAACACAAGAATGAACCGCATTGGTTCTCGCTGAAGATCAAATGTGCTGCGTAACGCGAGAATGAACCTCATTGGTTCTTGTAGGAGCTCAACTGTGCTGCGTAACATGAGAATGAACCTCATTGGTTCTCGCTGAAGCTCAAACGTGCTGCGTAACACCAGAATGAACCTCATTGGTTCTTGCTGAAGCTCAAACGTGCTGCGTAACACCAGAATGAACCTCATTGGTTCTCGCGGAAGCTCAAATGTGATGCGTAACACCAGAATGAACCTCATTGGTTCTCGCGGAAGCTCAAATGTGATGCGTAACACCAGAATGAACCTCATTGGTTCTCGCTGAAGCTCAAATGTGCTGCGTAACGCGAGAATGAACCTCATTGGTTCTTGTAGGAGCTCAACTGTGCTGCGTAACATGAGAATGAACCTCATTGGTTCTCGCTGAAGATCAAATGTGCTGCGTAACGCGAGAATGAACCTCATTGGTTCTTGTAGGAGCTCAAACATGCTGCGTAACACCAGAATGAACCTCATTGGTTCTCGCGGAAGCTCAAATGTGATGCGTAACACCAGAATGAACCTCATTGGTTCTCGCGGAAGCTCAAATGTGATGCGTAACACCAGAATGAACCTCATTGGTTCTCGCTGAAGCTCAAATGTGCTGCGTAACACCAGAATGAACCTCATTGGTTCTCGCTGAAGCTCAAACGTGCTGCGTAACACCAGAATGAACCTCATTGGTTCTCGCGGAAGCTCAAACGTGCTGCGTAACACCAGAATGAACCTCATTGGTTCTTGCTGAAGCTCAAACGTGCTGCGTAACACCAGAATGAACCTCATCAGTTCTCGCTGAAGATCAAATGTGCTGCGTAACACCAGAATGAACCTCATCGGTCCTCGCTGAAGATCAAATGTGCTGCGTAACACAAGAATGAACCTCATTGGTTCTTGCTGAAGCTCAAACGTGCTGCGTAACACCAGAATGAACCTCATCAGTTCTCGCTGAAGATCAAATGTGCTGCGTAACACCAGAATGAACCTCATTGGTTCTCGCTGAAGCTCAAACATGCTGCGTAACACCAGAATGAACCTCATTGGTTCTCGCTTAAGCTCAAATGTGCTGCGTAACACCAGAATGAACCTCATTGGTTCTCGCTGAAGCTCAAACGTGCTGTGTAACACGAGAATGAACCTCACTGGTTCTCGCTGAAGCTCAAACGTGCTGCGTAACACAAGAATGAACCGCATTGGTTCTCGCGGAAGCTCAAATGTGCTGCGTAACACGAGAATGAACCTCATTGGTTCTCGCTGAAGATCAAACGTGCTGCGTAACACAAGAATGAACCGCATTGGTTCTCGCGGAAGCTCAAATGTGCTGCGTAACACGAGAATGAACCTCATTGGTTCTCGCTGAAGCTCAAATGTGCTGCGTAACACGAGAATGAACCTCATTGGTTCTTGCTGAAGCTCAAATGTGCTGCGTAACACGAGAATGAACCTCATTGGTTCTCGCTGAAGCTCAAACGTGCTGCGTAACACCAGAATGAACCTCATTGGTTCTCGCTGAAGCTCAAATGTGCTGCGTAACACCAGAATGAACCTCATTGGTTCTCGCTGAAGCTCAAACGTGCTGCGTAACACCAGAATGAACCTCATTGGTTCTCGCTGAAGCTCAAATGTGCTGCGTAACACCAGAATGAACCTCATTGGTTCTCGCTGAAGCTCAAACGTGCTGCGTAACACGAGAATGAACCTCATTGGTTCTCGCTGAAGCTCAAACGTGCTGCGTAACACGAGAATGAACCTCATTGGTTCTCGCGGAAGCTCAAACGTGCTGCGTAACACGAGAATGAACCTCATTGGTTCTCCCTGAAGCTCAAACGTGCTGCGTAACACCAGAATGAACCTCATTGGTTCTCGCTGAAGATCAAACGTGCTGCGTAACACCAGAATGAACCTCATTGGTTCTCGCTGAAGATCAAACGTGCTGCGTAACATGAGAATGAACCTCATTGGTTCTCGCTGAAGATCAAACGTGCTGCGTAACATGAGAATGAACCTCATTGGTTCTCGCTGAAGATCAAATGTGCTGCGTAACACCAGAATGAACCTCATTGGTTCTCGCTGAAGATCAAACGTGCTGCGTAACACCAGAATGAACCTCATTGGTTCTCGCTTAAGCTCAAACGTGCTGCGTAACACCAGAATGAACCTCATTGGTTCTCGCTGAAGCTCAAACGTGCTGTGTAACACGAGAATGAACCTCACTGGTTCTCGCTGAAGCTCAAACGTGCTGCGTAACACCAGAATGAACCTCATTGGTTCTCGCTGAAGCTCAATTGTGCTGCGTAACACAAGAATGAACCGCATTGGTTCTCGCGGAAGCTCAAATGTGCTGCGTAACACGAGAATGAACCTCATTGGTTCTCGCTGAAGCTCAAACGTGCTGCGTAACGTGAGAATGAACCTCATTGGTTCTCGCTGAAGATCAAACGTGCTGCGTAACACCAGAATGAACCTCATTGGTTCTCGCTGAAGCTCAATTGTGCTGCGTAACACCAGAATGAACCTCATTGGTTCTCGCTTAAGCTCAAATGTGATGCGTAACACGAGAATGAACCTCATTGGTTCTCGCTGAAGCTCAAACGTGCTGCGTAACACGAGAATGAACCTCATTGGCTCTCGCTGAAGCTCAAACGTGCTGCATTAACATTCACATAACCAAGAAAAAACATTTTTTGAAACATTTAAAAAACTGGATGTTTTGAATGTTCAGAGAACATTCAGAAATAACATTTTCATAACTTTGTTAGCTGAGAGTTAAGTAAATAATAAGGTGAAACATGACTTGAATCCAGTGTAACAGAGATGAATCATGTTGTTGTCGATCACCTCGACTCTCTCCTCGCGCAGGTGTGTCTGCTGGGCCAGCTGCTCACGGGTGTTGATGTCGGGATACTGGTTCTGCCGGAACAGATCCTCCAGAGCGTCCAGCTGTTCTTCTGTGAAGATGGTCCGGTGGCGTCGAACTCTCCTCTGAACGTGACCGAAGCTTTCTCTGCTATGAGCGTCTGCAGCGGAGCACGTCTCTGGAAACATCCTCGAACCCCAAACTACATGACAAACATCACCACCATCCATCATTAACAGTCAGATGAATCTCAGCAAACATACTGAGAACATGTCTGGTCATATTCCACCCCAAAACCAAAGCATTAGATAATTATTTTCATCAAAATAAAGCAAATGTACACAAGAGTATAACTAAAAATAAAACATTAAAATAAATAAAAGGTAACACTTTATTTTACAGTGTCCTTGTTACATATGTTACATGTACTTACTCCATTAATAACAGTAAATAATGCATAATTACATGCAACTAACCCTAAACCAAACCCTAATTATACAGTGAGTACATGCTGTTAATTAATATTACTTAAATGTAGCCTATAGTTATAACCATAAAATTAAGTGTAACAAAAAAAAGTTACTTGAAATAAAATAAATGTTAACTGAAATAAAATACTTAAAACTTATTTTATGTTAGCTAAAACCAGTATAAAAATTAATAAAAACTACATAGACACGTTTTTATAGACAAAAATACACAACAAAATGACTAACTAAAATAAAAACGGAAAAAATAAAAATATTAATACATTTAAAATATTAATAAAAACTATATTAATATCTCAATGACACTAAAATAATATTAAATTACACCCCAAATTTATTATACAAATGAAAAAAAAAATCTTGTAATTTAAAAATCATAATAAAAATCATAATAAAATTTTTTTTCATTACATTATCAAGTGTTATCATGGTTTTGTTTATTTCCTTCATGCATATTTATATGAAAATGTTTTTACACTATTTTCTTTGCTGCATCACATTGAAAACAAAGGGAATTGCAAGCAAAAGAAAACAATGCAAAACATATTTACTGAGACATTTTTGAGAAACACACATGAGATCACGGTGGTTTTCCTCAAAGATCAGATATCTTCAGCGAGAACTCGAGGAAGAAACCCTTGAGATATTAATCAGATGTCATATTAACACAGGAAAGAGAGCAGGTCTTACTGGCGGCCGTGTGCAGAATCTCTCCACAGTGTGAACAGAAGCAGCAGTGCGCTCGAGGGTCCGTCTGATTCATCGATTCATCGCGATTCACTGCAGATTCCGGGGCCGGTTTCTCCTCACAGGCTCCCGGAGCCGAAGCACAAGGGTTTTCCAAGCTCCTGTCTCCGTTCTCAAAGCCAGCGCTCAGAATGCTGTCGATGGTGAATGCCAAGCGCTTCTTGCTCCCGTCCATGGTTCGCCGTCACATTTGGACCTGGTGCTGAGCCAAAATGCCATTGGCTTTAGAGGAGAACACATTCATATAGAGCCAGATCGCTCTCCTCTCTGTGTCAAACCCCCATTTACCAAATAGATTAAAAGGAAGGAGACAAAACATAATCCCTCTATACAGCCGAGGGGAAAAAATGTATAAAGTGGCTGAAAAATCCCACCTAATCTGGGCAGTTTTGTGAAGGTGTTAGTGAGCACAGGAGATTCAGGTAATCTGGCTTTAGCTGACAAGAAATCAGATTTCACTGTATCAAATGAGACGTACAGAGAGCCAGAAATCCTCATTGTTGTGCTAAAAGATAAATGTGCTTTGATTCCGCCGGGATGTGGACGGAGAGCACGCGGGTCTCCAAGAGGATCAGCTCCGGCTCCTGCATTTGCATGAGATTTACTTCATGTCACACCTGTTTAACCCTCGGAGATCCAAGCATTCATACTGATCGGGCCTTTCTTTCTTTTTTACTGCTTAAAAGTGTTTTTGGGAACCAGGTTGTGCTTTATGGTGAATCTTGGAAAAACACAAGCACTAATGCTTCATAAAAACAACATTACTGCAAAAAGTAATATATTTCTGTCTTGTTTTCCAGCACAAATATCTAAACATTCTTAAATCAAGATACATTTACTGGAGAAGCAATATGACTGAAGATATAAAGACTTGTTTAATGAAAAATGAATCAAAATAAAGTGAGTTCATGCTTAAAGCAAGAACTTAATTTTGATGCATTAATATCTTCAGTCATTTTGCTTCTCCAGTAAATGTATCTTGATTTAAGAATGTTTAGATATTTGTACTGAAGAAGAACATCATTTTTTGCAGTTAGTTTATTAACTGTTGCTGTGATGCAGTATGGTTTTATATTCATAATTTTTGATGCTAAAAATCTTAATTTCAAACGTGTAAACAGGAGAAACACTTGAGCGATGTCTCGACTCTCGTCTTATCACCGAAACACAGTCATTCAATGTCTCTTTTTTCACAAAAAGCCATATTGTACATGTTCTATTCATTCTCAACAAATCCTTTGTAATCATACAAGTCCGTATACATGGTTTTCATCAAGGAATTAATGGATTTTCAAAATCTGTCTTAAGCCACACCGATAAGGAGGATCAAAACTAGATACAAATAAACAGCGTCTGTCTGGCTTACTGATATTCATTTGCTTCACATTGTTGAGATTATGGTTTTCAGTGTCATGTTGATTGGGGCAGATATGCTTTTCTGCCTCTCAGAAATGATGCATTTATAGTTCCATGATATGTTATTAATTCCAATGTACTGTTGAATATTTTTCTGCATTTCAGTGTTTGCTTTACAGTTGTGGATGAATATTAAGGCTAAAAAAGGCATTGATTAGATCTTGAAATGCTCAGATGCTTGTGCACAAGTGAACTTCTGTTAACCAGAACGTTTCTACTTTTAACCCCTTACACTCTAAAAAATCTTGGGTTATTTTTTTCTACCCAAGTCCTGGGTTGAGCCTTTGGGGTCGTTTTTTGGGTTATTTTCCAGTGTTTGGGTAGGTTTTGTTTTACCCAGATCCTTGGTCAGATGTAATAACCCAGTGTTTGGGTAGTTTTTGTTTTACCCAGATCCTTGGTCAGATGTAAAAACCCAGTGTTTGGGTAGTTTTTGTGTTACCCTGATCCTGGGTCAGATGTAAAAACCCAGTGTTTGGGTAGTTTTTGTGTTACCCTGATCCTGGGTCAGACGTAACAACCCAGTGTTTGGGAAGTTTTTTTTTTTACCCAGATCCTGGGTTAGACGTAACAACCCAGTGTTTGGGTAGTTTTTGCGTTACCCAGATCCTTGGTCAGACGTAACAACCCAGTGTTTGGGTAGTTTTTGTTTTACCCAGATCCTGGTTCAGACGTAACAACCCAGTGTTTGGGTAGTTTTTGTTTTACCCAGATCCTGGGTCAGACGTAACAACCCAGTGTTTGGGAAGTTTTTGTGTTACCCTGATCCTGGGTCAGACGTAACAACCCAGTGTTTGGGTAGTTTTTGTTTTACCCAGATCCTGGGTCAGATGTAATAACCCAGTGTTTGGGTAGTTTTTGCGTTACCCAGATCCTTGGTCAGACGTAACAACCCAGTGTTTGGGTAGTTTTTGCGTTACCCAGATCCTTGGTCAGACGTAACAACCCAGTGTTTGGGTAGTTTTTGTTTTACCCAGATCCTGGTTCAGACGTAACAACCCAGTGTTTGGGTAGTTTTTGTGTTACCCAGATCCTTGGTCAGACGTAACAACCCAGTGTTTGGGTAGTTTTTGTGTTACCCAGATCCTTGGTCAGATGTAATAACCCAGTGTTTGGGAAGTTTTTGTGTTACCCTGATCCTGGGTCAGACGTAACAACCCAGTGTTTGGGTAGGTTTTGTTTTACCCAGATCCTGGGTCAGACGTAATAACCCAGTGTTTGGGAAGTTTTTGTGTTACCCTGATCCTGGGTCAGACGTAACAACCCAGTGTTTGGGTAGGTTTTGTTTTACCCAGATCCTTGTTCAGATGTAATAACCCAGTGTTTGGGTAGTTTTTGCGTTACCCAGATCCTTGGTCAGACGTAACAACCCAGTGTTTGGGTAGTTTTTGTGTTACCCAGATCCTTGGTCAGACGTAACAACCCAGTGTTTGGGTAGGTTTTGTTTTACCCAGATCCTTGGTCAGATGTAATAACCCAGTGTTTGGGAAGTTTTTGTGTTACCCTGATCCTGGGTCAGACGTAACAACCCAGTGTTTGGGTAGGTTTTGTGTTACCCAGATCCTGGGTCAGATGTAACAATCCAGTGTTTGGGTAGTTTTTGTGTTACCCTGATCCTGGGTCAGATGTAAAAACCCAGTGTTTGGGTAGTTTTTGTGTTACCCTGATCCTGGGTCAGACGTAACAACCCAGTGTTTGGGAAGGTTTTTTTTTTACCCAGATCCTGGGTTAGACGTAACAACCCAGTGTTTGAGTAGTTTTTGCGTTACCCAGATCCTTGGTCAGACATAACAACCCAGTGTTTGGGTAGTTTTTGTTTTACCCAGATCCTGGTTCAGACGTAACAACCCAGTGTTTGGGTAGTTTTTGTTTTACCCAGATCCTGGGTCAGACGTAACAACCCAGTGTTTGGGTAGTTTTTGTGTTACCCAGATCCTTGGTCAGATGTAAAAACCCAGTGTTTGGGTAGTTTTTGTGTTACCCTGATCCTGGGTCAGATGTAAAAACCCAGTGTTTGGGTAGTTTTTGTGTTACCCTGATCCTGGGTCAGACGTAACAACCCAGTGTTTGGGAAGTTTTTTTTTTTACCCAGATCCTGGGTTAGACGTAACAACCCAGTGTTTGGGTAGTTTTTGCGTTACCCAGATCCTTGGTCAGACATAACAACCCAGTGTTTGGGTAGTTTTTGTTTTACCCAGATCCTGGTTCAGATGTAACAATCCAGTGTTTGGGTAGTTTTTGTGTTACCCTGATCCTGGGTCAGATGTAAAAACCCAGTGTTTGGGTAGTTTTTGTGTTACCCTGATCCTGGGTCAGACGTAACAACCCAGTGTTTGGGAAGTTTTTTTTTTTACCCAGATCCTGGGTTAGACGTAACAACCCAGTGTTTGGGTAGTTTTTGCGTTACCCAGATCCTTGGTCAGACATAACAACCCAGTGTTTGGGTAGTTTTTGTTTTACCCAGATCCTGGTTCAGACGTAACAACCCAGTGTTTGGGTAGTTTTTGTTTTACCCAGATCCTGGGTCAGACGTAACAACCCAGTGTTTGGGTAGTTTTTGTGTTACCCAGATCCTTGGTCAGATGTAATAACCCAGTGTTTGGGAAGTTTTTGTGTTACCCTGATCCTGGGTCAGACGTAACAACCCAGTGTTTGGGTAGGTTTTGTTTTACCCAGATCCTGGGTCAGACGTAATAACCCAGTGTTTGGGAAGTTTTTGTGTTACCCTGATCCTGGGTCAGACGTAACAACCCAGTGTTTGGGTAGGTTTTGTTTTACCCAGATCCTTGTTCAGATGTAATAACCCAGTGTTTGGGTAGTTTTTGTGTTACCCAGATCCTTGGTCAGACGTAACAACCCAGTGTTTGGGTAGTTTTTGTGTTACCCAGATCCTTGGTCAGACGTAACAACCCAGTGTTTGGGTAGGTTTTGTTTTACCCAGATCCTTGGTCAGATGTAATAACCCAGTGTTTGGGAAGTTTTTGTGTTACCCTGATCCTGGGTCAGACGTAACAACCCAGTGTTTGGGTAGGTTTTGTGTTACCCAGATCCTGGGTCAGATGTAACAACCCAGTGTTTGGGTAGTTTTTGTTTTACCCAGATCCTTGGTCAGACGTAACAACCCAGTGTTTGGGTAGGTTTTGTTTTACCCAGATCCTGGGTCAGACGTAACAACCCAGTGTTTGGGTAGTTTTTGTTTTACCCAGATCCTTGGTCAGATGTAATAACCGAGTGTTTGGGTAGTTTTTGCGTTACCCAGATCCTGGGTCAGACGAAACAACCCAAGGGTTGAGTTATTTATCGCAGGTTTTTTGCGCCCTCTTCAGGAGAGAGCAGTGCAGCTCCGTCAAATTGGTGCATGTCTTCGGTAAAATACAGGTTTGTGTACATTTTATTTTATCTAAAAATTCGTTATTGTTCCGTATATTGTTTAATTTTATGCAAAGCAACATACAGGGGTGCGATGTGAGTCACCTTATACAATATAAAAATATGCTATACTATAAAATGTGATTGAAAATAAAGGAATTATCATGCAAACCAGTGGTTGTGTGGAGTATTTAAGAAAAGTTTAGAGGATTTAAGTTAATCCGTAAACATTAATTCATGTATGAAGTAATTTAAAAAGTAAGCTATTATTATAGTAAAAATGAATCAACCCATTATGCTGGGTTAAATAACCCAATTTGCTGCGTAAAATTAACCCAACGTGTGCGTTTTGTCCTACATTTACCCTGCCCTTGGGTTGAAAACAAACCAAATTGGGTTGTTTTTAACCCAGTGTTTTTTAGAGTAAAGAAAAAGTGTCGTGAAGCGAAGCATCATCTCATGTTTCTCTTTGACATTATGGTAGATGAATGAGCAGAGCTGGACAAAGAAGCTCAAATGTATAATAAATGATTCTCCAACTTCCATTTGTGTTATTATTTCACATTTATTTTTACAAAATGTAGCTGGCAAACATATTGTACATTCATCTGAGCTTAAAATGACAAATGCATGAAGCAGCAGTTCGCACCAAGACATTTAATGTTGCAAGAACATTTTTATTAGTGATTTTTTAGAGAACAGGTTCTTTTGCACCACTAAATATCTAACTGAACCTAGTCAAACGGAGAGGGAATTTATTTCCACATTCATACTGAGATATATACAGAACTAAAGCATCTTTTAATGTTTTAGGGGTCCAATGCAAAAAAACCCTCAAAAAAATCTGGAGCGAACGCCAACGTGTTCATTCATCTTTGAACTCTGCGTCAAACATGATCTGCTGGATCTGCATTTTGACCGCAGCTCTTTTCTGTGGCGTCAGTCTTTTGAGGGCAGGGACGTAACTCAAGAGAAACAACTCGTCCTCGTCAAACGCTCGCTCGGCTTTCTCGCAGCTCTTCAGCGGCTCTTTCTCCGCCGTCTGGCCGCTGAGGTCGCTGGGTGAGGCCGACGGCGTCAGCAGCGCAGGAGCTGCGTTCGTCACGACGGCCGGCTGCGGTGAAGCTGAACCAGACGCCTGCGACACCTTCAGTCCCGGAGGCAGACCGGTGACGACCGCCAGTTGTTTGACGGGGGCGAGCTGAGTGACGATAGACAACGGCAGCTGCGACAAGGGATTCAACTGAGCCGCGATCGCCGGCTTGATCTGATGCTTCGGCTCCGCCGCGTTCAGAGGAAACTTGCTGCCGGACTTTGCTTTCTTTTCAAGGCTGGACTTTGAATCGCCACCGCTGGACTCGTCGAGCGACTCCTCGGGCGAGTCGTGAGCGCTTCCGTCCGCGTCGTCCAGCTCCTCCAGAGCCTCTGCTTCGCTGGGACGCTTCCTCTTTCTGATATGAGCGTCCAGAAACGAGAGGCTTTCTCTGTGCGGCCAGTAATGCAAGCGCCGGCCGCCTTCTTCCTTCTTCAGCTTGCACAGTCTCCTCTCTCGGATGTATCTGTCCCTGATGGTCTTCCATCTTCTCTTGCATTCCACCACTGCAGCGGAAACACATCAGTGTCAGTCAGTGTTAAACTCTCTGATCAGACGCTTCATGAATCAGGCGTGAGATTCGACTCTCGGCTTCTGTTCGAAAACATGCAAATAATCACGGTTTTAAACATGCATCATAAAAATGCATGAACGCTTTACGTGAAAACACTTTCTCTTGTCAAAAACACAATCTACTGCTGAGACACTCGCACTGGAAAAACAGTATTTTTTACTTTAAGCGTTTTCTCTTCCATAGAAAGCTGTTAAAATGGCTTAATGCATTAAAGACAGTGATATTTAAAGATCAAATTCAGTTATTCATGATGCATATCATACACAGGCAGATACAGATGAGAATATGAATGAAACACGATGAATTGCACATTAAAGTCGACATGAAATGTAATTTTCTTCTCTATTGTGCCGTATATCTGAGTGAAACGCTTCTCAAACAAGAACAAATGTAGGGCGGGGCTTGATTTTGTCCATCAGGAATTGATTGGATTGTTGTCGGATAAATCATTTATAATAAATACTGCAAAAATAAGAATGGCCAGTTTTGATTTCATGGTGACTTTAAGTATTTTCCCATATAAAAGCATTATAAAGAAAACGTGCATCACTTAATGTGCATCATCTGTATCAGTCAGTGTATAATATGAAAATCATAATCAGAGCTTTATTGCTGAGTGTATTTGCACACACAAGGGATTTTTCTCAGTAAATGAAGCTTCGGTGATACAAGACACGTCATAATAAAATTAAAGAATAGAAATATGAAAAGCATAAAGACAAAGAATAGTCATATTTACAGCTAAGTAAGCTCAATAAGGTGCCTATATTAATATCACTGTTTTGGTACAATAATAAGCCGTTTATATATCGTACAGTATCATAAAGCTTCACTCATACAGTGAATCAGATCGATGTGCGCGAGACTTTATGCCTCAAAGTTCTTCAAACAGACAGAAAGTCGCGCGTTTAAAAACATCTAGACGGAGCAACAGAATTAAAGCAGTTATAAAAAGTTGAAATATAATAAAACTACACGTATGGAACTCAAGAACGCGCACTAAATGATTCCCTGTTGACTTCAGTATATAGTCCATCATTTATACCGCTAGCGACGCGTCAAATCAGAACGCGCCTTTTGATTTATGGTGATCATAATAACGCAGTTTGAGTCAAACGGACGCGTTCTAGTTTGTTGAGTCTCCAGCAGTGTGCATGGTGTGTAATATCATCAAGACCAACACAACACAAACACTTTTCAAAGTCAAACGCTTGACGAGCGCGCGGCCAAACGCGCGCGTAATGTTGACGCACTGACCGGAGAGACCGACGGACGCGGCGACCTCCCTCCACGCGTTCACCCTCCGCTCTGAACTGCGATAATCGTGCAGCGACACGTTGTAGAGCACCGGGTAAGTGTAGACGGTTTGGATCAGTTTCTCACTCACGGCCATTGAGTTTATTGGGTTTGCTCGATCTGAACGCGCTCCCGGAATTGCACAGTCGCGTCAAAAGTGCGCGACACGCGCCTCTATAGCGCAAGCGGGACGTCATGGCGGGAGTTTGGACCAATGAGACTTGACTGTGGGCGGGTCTATCCGGAGCGTCGCGTCACAAATAGAAACACAAGCGTCAGTCAAAAGGTCTTGATGTCGACGAGCAAAATATGGCATAATAATATTCAGCTCGTGTATTTTCTTACAGTACTCTCAGTTTTACAAGACTTAAGTCAGTTTTAAAGTGTCATTTCTGTAGTAACAGACTGAATTATTCAACACAAAAAAGATTGTTTTGTGTTCCATTTTGGTTTTTGGCTGAACTATTGTTTTATGTTACAGCTGCAGGAAAAAATATCTCAAAGATAAGTAGGAAAAAAATGTGATAATTGTCCCTCAGACTCTTTCACATGTTATTATCTAGTCTAGCGTTTCTAAAGGATAATTAGTGCACTTATTCCCTTCATCCAACATGACAGTATGTGAGGATGATGTTTATCTTCTGCTCGAGTTCAGAATCAGTTCGTGACTTTTTTATGATCACGAATCAAAATGATCAAATCAGAGCTGGACCTCGTTCACGTTTAATCCGCTTCCAAACGGTGATCTACCAATCGCTTGAGGTGCGTGAGTCGCGCGTCTCTGACGCGCCTGTGCGATTCCGGAAATACGATCTAAAGAACGCGTCTCAGCAGCAACTCAATAAACTCAATGGCTGAGAACGAGAAAGTGATCCAAACCGTCTACGCTTACCCGGTGCTTTATAACGTGTCGCTGCACGATTATCGGCGTTCAGAGCGCAGGGTGAACGCGTGGAGAGAGGTCGCCGCGTCCATCGGTCTCTCCGGTCAGTGCGTCAACATTACGCGCGCGCGGTCTGTACATCATAGTGATAAACATTTATACTGTAGAATTCTTCGCACACATAGTTATTATGTAAAAATATTATTCACAATAAGTAAGACGCTTAGTAGCTTAAATATTAGGCTCTAGTGTTCTGTAATGTTTTATTTGGGCATAAATTTATTTAGCCTATTGGTTTATTTTAATAGGGACGGTACAATAAAACACAGTTCCAGCCAAAAAGCTCAAAAATCCATTGTGCATAGAGAATAAGCCTATAGAATATGATGATTTACATCTCAGGTCTCTAAAACATGCTGGGTTAAAAATAACCCAAGTTGGGTTGAAAATGGACAAACTCAGCGATTGGGTTGTTTTAACCCAGCGGTTGGGTTAAATGTTTGACCAACCTGCTGGGAAGTTTTATTTATTAACTCAAATATTGTTTAAAAATGACTGTATTTCTTGCTTAAAAAGAACCCAAAATATGTGGGAAATTAACATTTATTAATGTTTAATATGTGAACATTTATTAATAAGTTTAATGAATAATAATGAAACAATAAACATTTATTAAATTGCTTATTATCACCTCTTGATTATTATTGTTGCCTCTAGTAATCATGTGTCTGATTTTTAATTTCCAACATATTTTGGGTTCATTTTAAACCAGCCATATAGTCATTTTTAAACAATAGTTGAGTTAAATAAAACTACCCAGCAGGTTTGGTCAACATTTAACCCAACCACTGGGTTTGTCCATTTTCAACCCAACTTCAGTTGTTTTTTAAAAACCAACCCTGCTTACCATTAGTTAATAACACTAATATAATAAACATGATGTATGTATTTGGTTTATTATTTACATGCATACATATACATTTTTCTAAATGTAAAAAAACTAAATACACACATGACACAAAACACATGTTGAGGACTGTTTTCCCTTGATTAAAAGCTTATTTCAGTGTAATTATTTATTATTATTAAGAATAAATTGTTGAAATTGTTCTTCCATGCAGTGGTGGAATGCAAGCTGAAGAAGGAAGAAGGCGGCCGGCGCTTGCATTACTGGCCGCACAGAGAAAGCCTCTCGTTTCTGGACGCTCATATCAGAAAGAGGAAGCGTCCCAGCGAAGCAGAGGCTCTGGAGGAGCACATACACGTGAAAACAAACGCACCGGCCTCACCCAGCGACCTCAGCGGCCAGACGGCGGAGAAAGAGCCGCTGAAGAGCTGCGAGAAAGCCGAGCGAGCGTTTGACGAGGACGAGTTGTTTCTCTTGAGTTACGTCCCTGCCCTCAAAAGACTGACGCCACAGAAAAGAGCTGCGGTCAAAATGCAAATCCAGCAGATCATGTTTGATGCAGAGTTCAAAGATGAATGAACAGTGATGAAGAGCAATGCTTGCTAAATATTGAGTGTGTTTTATAATTAATGCATGTTTTATATTTACATTAGCCTATATAAAAGATGCTGTATTTCTGTATAAATTATTTCATTGCAACAACTTACAAAGTAAGAGTTTTATATGTGTTGCTATAAAAAACCTTTTAGTGTGTGTAAAATGACACTTTTGCAACATTAAAGCTGCAGTCCGTAAGTTTTGCCTCTTTGTCGCCATCTCTG
This sequence comes from Mylopharyngodon piceus, assembly GCA_039654765.1. NCBI lineage: Eukaryota > Metazoa > Chordata > Actinopteri > Cypriniformes > Xenocyprididae > Mylopharyngodon > Mylopharyngodon piceus. Next base: position 8,076,713 of record CM077443.1, on the reverse strand, counting down.
TTTGTAACCTGCAATTGCAGTTATTTGCAGAATTACCATCTTTACGTGGGTTGTGCATCGGCACGGCTCCTCAGCGTGGATGAATCTAATGTTTGCTGTCAGTCACGCAGCGGTGTGGATACTGTACTTCAGAATCACAGATTGTAGTCTTGGAAGTATGACCAAAATAATAAGTTTCACCAGAAAATGTCATCTGAACAAGCAAGTAATAAATCTGCCACTTTTGTTCAGACCAACGGAGAAAAAAAGCATTACAATAAATCGCGCTGCCAATGATGATTAAATCTAATGATCGCTTAGCTCGGATCACATCAAACCGTGAAAATTATTATTGTTATACTTTGTTAGCAACATCAGCATTGCGTGACTACCTGTATTTAGTGTGTATTAGCGTTAACTGTAGATTTCAGTTTCTGTACAGTCTAATCTCTAACGTTAATTGTCATACTATACAATCCGCCATCAAAATGATAAGTTTAATTATACCAGCTGCTGTGAGAAAGGCTATAAATGATCCGTCACCTGCAGCATCCTCACATGATACAGCCTACTAGCTGGGACTCCTTCTTCGTGTAAACATACGTGACGTAATGACGTAAAGACGAATGGCGACATGCTCGAATTTCCCACAGAAATCTACCAGTACCACTCGAATTAGAAGACATTATTGCAAGCTTACCGTTGTGAATTGGATCATTTTTAACCAAAAAAGTTACGGACTGCTGCTTTAAATGTTATTATGCAATACATTTGTACGAGGGGGTCATAAATGGCGATGGCTTCTCTTATGAACATAAATTAGATCATTAGTCATGCAATCAAAATAATATTCATTAACCAGGTCTTTATATTGTAAATTCATATCCTTTACTCTGCATACATGCTTGTCTCAGCAGGATTGGTGCTGGATCAGAACAGATTTAAATAGTTTTGGATGAATAACTGAGGAGGGCGGGGCTCTGGATGAGGACGTGGAGAATGTGATTGGCCGTGGACAGATGAGAGACAGTGGGAGGAGTCAGGGAGGATCCAGGAGCTGAAGTAGCCAGGCGGGCAGACAGGACGAAGGCCCACGGTGGAGTCGAGGGAGGGAGGAGCCATGGGGGAGGCTTGGCTGTGGATGTAGATGGAGCTGATGGAGGTGGAGCCAGTGGGACCGAGGTGGAGCCGGAGGGAAGGCGAAGCCAAAAGGGTTGGAGAGACGGAGCGCTGCGGACATGACTGAGCGATATCTGACCAAGGCAGAGGCGGAGGGACAAGGGAGCCCGGTGGAGCTGTAAGGACGATGGTCTCTGGTGGAGCTGAGGGAGGGAATCAGCAAAGGCGAATTTGATAGGACGACGGACCGAGGTGGAGTGACGGGATCAGTGGATGGAGGCGGAGCTGGGAATACTCATGCCTGGGTGAAGCTGGAGACCTGAAGCCCCGAGGCAATTCCACACAATAGAGTGGCGTCATAGGAGAAGCCGAGGGGTTGAAGGGAACCAGTGGACGCGGGGCTGACGGACTGGCTGAACTTGGAAGAGGAGGTGGGAGACACAGGAGACTTTGAGCTGGGGCATAAGAAGTCATAATAACATGCAGAGGTTGCTGCATTATTATTGTGTAAAATTCATGTTCCTCATAATCTTGAATCAGAATATCTTCTCCTCCCTCTTGCAGCATCTCTTCTCTCTTCTGATGACGAGGGCGGGGCAACCTGTCACTCACATGAGATCCACCATTAGCAAACCACAACCATCTAATCAATTCCCCACAGACAAAATCAAGCCCCGCCCTACATTTGTTCTTGTTTGAGAAGCATTTCACTCAGATATACGTCAAAAGACTAGTGCAACTTCCCTTTCATACCTTTAAGAAATTTCTTAAGAAGATTTTCGTCATAGGAAGTAATATTTTACATTAAATTAACTTTATCGGATAAAGTACTTTTTGGATTCATCTAAATGAGAAAATAAGTGACTCCATGGGCCTTTGCTGAATAAAATAGGAAAAAAAATAACCATTTGATGTTGACAGAAATAACTCAAAATGACCTCATACTGCACAAGCAGCTTCTGATTAAAACAAATAAATGAGTAAAAAAAAAAAAATTACAATAAATAAATAGGCTAAATAATACATCTAACTGTACAGTACTGTAATGAGTAAAAAAAGAAACATAATAATGTAACTTAATAGAAACTATTTTCCATATAATATACTTTAGATGTATTTATATTAATTTTTCACAGTATAAATTGGTTATTTATACGAGAACTATATAGATGCTTATAAAGCATCAAAAATATGGTACTTTTATAATTGCGTCTGAAGGATGAAATTAGAGAGCTGAATTCAAGAAAAAATATAAAGATGAAGATTTAGACTATTTTTGTTCATGAATGAAAGATTTTGTGAGTAACTCTTCCTTTACTTCTCTTACTGTTTAAAACTGACTTAAGTCTTGTAAAACTGAGAGTACTGTAAGAAAATACACGAGCTGAATATTATTATGCCATATTTTGCTCGTCGACATCAAGACCTTTTGACTGACGCTTGTGTTTCTATTTGTGACGCGACGCTCCGGATAGACCCGCCCACAGTCAAGTCTCATTGGTCCAAACTCCCGCCATGACGTCCCGCTTGCGCTATAGAGGCGCGTGTCGCGCACTTTTGACGCGACTGTGCAATTCCGGGAGCGCGTTCAGATCGAGCAAACCCAATAAACTCAATGGCCGTGAGTGAGAAACTGATCCAAACCGTCTACACTTACCCGGTGCTCTACAACGTGTCGCTGCACGATTATCGCAGTTCAGAGCGGAGGGTGAACGCGTGGAGGGAGGTCGCCGCGTCCGTCGGTCTCTCCGGTCAGTGCGTCAACATTACGCGCGCGTTTGGCCGCGCGCTCGTCAAGCGTTTGACTTTGAAAAGTGTTTGTGTTGTGTTGGTCTTGATGATATTACACACCATGCACACTGCTGGAGACTCAACAAACTAGAACGCGTCCGTTTGACTCAAACTGCGTTATTATGATCACCATAAATCAAAAGGCGCGTTCTGATTTGACGCGTCGCTAGCGGTATAAATGATGGACTATATACTGAAGTCAACAGGGAATCATTTAGTGCGCGTTCTTGAGTTCCATACGTGTAGTTTTATTGTATTTCAACTTTTTATAACTGCTTTAATTCTGTTGCTCCGTCTTGATGTTTTTAAACGCGCGACTTTCTGTCTGTTTGAAGAACTTTGAGGCATAAAGTCTCGCGCACATCGATCTGATTCACTGTATGAGTGAAGCTTTATGATACTGTACGATATATAAACGGCTTATTATTGTACCAAAACAGTGATATTAATATAGGCACCTTATTGAGCTTACTTAGCTGTAAATATGACTATTCTTTGTCTTTATGCTTTTCATATTTCTATTCTTTAATTTTATTATGACGTGTCTTGTATCACCGAAGCTTCATTTACTGAGAAAAATCCCTTGTGTGTGCAAATACACTCAGCAATAAAGCTCTGATTATGATTTTCATATTATACACTGACTGATACAGATGATGCACATTAAGTGATGCACGTTTTCTTTATAATGCTTTTATATGGGAAAATACTTAAAGTCACCATGAAATCAAAACTGGCCATTCTTATTTTTGCAGTATTTATTATAAATGATTTATCCGACAACAATCCAATCAATTCCTGATGGACAAAATCAAGCCCCGCCCTACATTTGTTCTTGTTTGAGAAGCGTTTCACTCAGATATACGGCACAATAGAGAAGAAAATTACATTTCATGTCGGCTTTAATGTGCAATTCATCGTGTTTCATTCATATTCTCATCTGTATCTGCCTGTGTATGATATGCATCATGAATAACTGAATTTGATCTTTAAATATCACTGTCTTTAATGCATTAAGCTGTTTTAACAGCTTTCTATGGAGGAGAAAATGCTTAAAGTAAAAAATACTGTTTTTCCAGTGCTAGTGTCTCAGCAGTAGATTGTGTTTTTGACAAGAGAAAGTGTTTTCACGTAAAGCGTTCATGCATTTTTATGATGCATGTTTAAAACCGTGATTATTTGCATGTTTTTGAACAGAAGCCGAGAGTCGAATCTCACGCCTGATTCATGAAGCGTCTGATCAGAGAGTTTAACACTGACTGACACTGATGTGTTTCCGCTGCAGTGGTGGAATGCAAGAGAAGATGGAAGACCATCAGGGACAGATACATCCGAGAGAGGAGACTGTGCAAGCTGAAGAAGGAAGAAGGCGGCCGGCGCTTGCATTACTGGCCGCACAGAGAAAGCCTCTCGTTTCTGGACGCTCATATCAGAAAGAGGAAGCGTCCCAGCGAAGCAGAGGCTCTGGAGGAGCTGGACGACGCGGACGGAAGCGCTCACGACTCGCCCGAGGAGTCGCTCGACGAGTCCAGCGGTGGTGATTCAAAGTCCAGCCTTGAAAAAAAAGCAAAGTCCGGCGGCAAGTTTCCTCTGAACGCGGCGGAGCCGAAGCATCAGATCAAGCCGGCGATCGCGGCTCAGTTGAATCCCTTGTCGCAGCTGCCGTTGTCTATCGTCACTCAGCTCGCCCCCGTCAAACAGCTGGCGGTCGTCACCGGTCTGCCTCCGGGACTGAAGGTGTCGCAGGCGTCCGGTTCAGCTTCACCGCAGCCGGCCGTCGTGACGAACGCAGCTCCTGCGCTGCTGACGCCGTCGGCCTCACCCAGCGACCTCAGCGGCCAGACGGCGGAGAAAGAGCCGCTGAAGAGCTGCGAGAAAGCCGAGCGAGCGTTTGACGAGGACGAGTTGTTTCTCTTGAGTTACGTCCCTGCCCTCAAAAGACTGACACCACAGAAAAGAGCTGCGGTCAAAATGCAGATCCAGCAGATCATGTTTGATGCAGAGTTCAAAGATGAATGAACACGTTGGCGTTCGCTCCAGATTTTTGACTCTGAGGGTTTTTTGCATTGGACCCCTAAAACATTAAAAGATGCTTTAGTTCTGTATAGATCTCAGTATGAATGTGGAAATAAATTCCCTCTCCGTTTGACTAGGTTCAGTTAGATATTTAGTGGTGCAAAAGAACCTGTTCTCTAAAAAATCACTAGTGAAAATGTTCTTGCAACATTAAATGTCTTGGTGCAAACTGCTGCTTCATGCATTTATTTTATTAGTTTTTTGGATTTTCATAAGAAGCTCAGATGTACAGAACTGATAAACAGTGAATAAAATGTTTGCCAGTGACTGAATGAAGCTGTCTGCAGTTTTCTGTTGCACTGATTGATTAAAAACATGAGGAAAGCTAGTGCGGACTCAGTTCATAATGCCACTTTAGATTAACAACATAAAGACTGGAATGGCAAAGAAGGGAAATTATGCAGTGATCGAATATCTTACATTTTAGCTTCTTCATTCTCTCAGATAAAACCTCATGATCTGATGAAATGCAGCATTGATAGTGTAAGTGATGAACAGTTCATGAGTGAACCAGTGGATTCAGACAGTGTCATCAATGAATCCAGTGCAAATCGGGTATAGAAGTTCATTTCATAACATGAAAACTAAAAGACTTTCAAATCACATGAGCCAATATTTTATTCACAATAGAACATAGATAACATAGCAAATGTTTAAATGGAGAAATTTTACACTTTTATCCACTAAATGAGCTCATTTCAAATTTGATGCCTGCTACAGGTCTCAAAATAGTTGGGACGGGGGCAACAAATGGCTGAAAAAGCAAGAAATTTTGAAAAGATTCAGCTGGGAGAACATCTAGCAACTAATTAAGTTAATTGATATCAGGTCTGTAACATGATTAGCTATAAAAGGGATGTCTTAGAGAGGCAGAGTCTCTCAGAAGTAAAGATGGGCAGAGCTGTGAAAGAGTGCGTAAAAAGATTGTGGAATACTTTAAAAACAATGTTTCTCAACGTCAAATTGCAAAAGCTTTGCAAATCTCATCATCTACAGTGCATAACATCATCAAAAGATTCAGAGAAACTGGAGAAATCTCTGTGCGTAAGGGACAAGGCCGAAGACCTTTATTGGATGCCCGTGGTCTTCGGGCCCTCAGACGACACTGCATCACTCATCGGCATGATTGTGTCAATGACATTACTAAATGGGCCCAGGAATGCTTCCAGAAACCACTGTCGGTAAACACAATTCGTCGTGCCATCTGCAGATGCCAACTAAAGCTCTATCATGCAAAAAGGAAGCCATATGTGAACATGGTCCAGAAGCGCCGTCGTGTCCTGTGGGCCAAGGCTCATTTAAAATGGACTGCTTCAAAGTGGGTCAGACGAGTCCAAATTTGACATTCTTGTTGAAAATCACGGACGCCGTGTCCTCCAGGCTAAAGAGGAGCGAGACCTTCCAGCGTGTTATCAGCGTTCAGTTCAAAAGCCAGCATCTCTGATGGTATGGGGGTGCATAAGTGCATACGGTATGGGCAGCTTGCATGTTTTGGAAGGCACTATGAATGCTGAAAGGTATATAAAGGTTTTAGAGCAACATATGCTCCCCTCCAGACGACGTCTGTTTCAGGGAAGGCCTTGTGTATTTCAGCAGGACAATGCAAAACCACATACTGCAGCTATTACAACAGCATGGCTTTGTCGTAGAAGAGTCCGGGTGCTGAATTGGCCTGCCTGCAGTCCAGATCTTTCACCTACAGAGAAAAATACGTCAAAGACGACCACGAACTCTTCAGCAGCTGGAAACCTCTATCAGGCAAGAATGGGACCAAATTTCAACACCAAAACTCCAGAAACTCATAACCTCGATACCCAGACGTCTTCACACTGTTTTGAAAAGAAGAGGAGATGCTACACCATGGTAAACATGCCCCCGTCCCAACTATTTTGAGACCTGTAGCAGGCATCAAATTTGAAATGAGCTCATTTTGTGCATAAAATTGTAAAATTTCTCAGTTTAAACATTTGTTATGTTATCTATGTTCTATTGTGAATAAAATATTGGCTCATGTGATATGAAAGTCTTTTAGTTTTCATTTTATTCAAATTTAAAAAACGTCCCAACATTTCTGGAATTCGGGTTGTATTTATGAGATGAAAAGTCAAAATTATGACTTTAGTCAATTATGACAAATTATGACAAAAGTTGAAATTATGACAAATTAAAAGTCATAATTAAAATATAAAAAGTTGAAATTGACTTAAAAAGTCATAATTATGACATTAAAATGGGAAATTATGACACTAAGTCCTGAGATAAAAAATCAAAAATCAATGACAGTTGAAATTATGAGTCAAAATTATACCTTAAGTCATAATTATGATATAAAAAGTTGAAACTGACTAAAAAAGTCATAATTATGACATTAAAAAGTCAAAATTATGACTCGACATAAAAAGTTGAAATTGACTTAAGTCATAACTATGACATACTAAGTCATTATGAGATGAAAAGTCAAAATTATGACAGTTGAAATTGACAAATTCAAAATTATGACAAGTCATAATTATGATATAAAAAGTTAAAACTGAATTAAAAAGACAATTATGACAAAACTGGAAATTATGACACCAAGTCGTGAGATAAAAGGTAAAATTATGACTTAAAAAGTCAATTATGAGTTTGAATTGTCATAATTATGATATAAAACATTGAAACTGACTTAAAAAGTCATAATTATGACATTAAAAAGTCAAAATTATGATATAAAAAGTCAAAAGGACTGGACATAAGTTGAAATTGACTTAAGTCATAATTATGACATAAAGTCATCATTTCAACATTTTTTCTCATAATTTTGACTTTTTAATTTCATAATTATGATTTAGTAGGTCATAATTTTGATATATGTCAGTTTTGACTTTTTATCTCATAATTATTACTTAGTATGTCATAGAGATTTACCAAAGCATGATTTTTCTTTCTTGCAGTGAGGAGAGTCAGATCTAAGGATCAGGTTATAAACTGCAGTGTGAACATCATCAAACATTCACATGACTGATATGATGCTGACTTTAGACATGAATGTCACTCAAATGATGCTGGAAGAAGGTTTTAAATACTTTAAAATCATGAAGACTTTTGTTTAATAGAAGAGAATGTTATTGGTGAAAATAGTCACTTTACAACAGCAGTGATACTTCCATCGATGTATTGAAACTGTGATGAAAAACAGACACTACTGATATGAAGTAAATATATAAATAAAAAAACCTTCAAAAACATGTTTAAAATTAATTTTAATCACCATCTGGACAGTCAACACGTGCTTACGCTTTTCACATGGCAGCGATATTTTGCACCCAAAATGTTTCCAAAAGTTTACATTATAAACATTGTGATTTTATATGAATAAATTGTCATGTGCTGTTAAGATGTTCTGAATCATGTTAAGCCTCTATTTTTTAAAACCTTTTTATTTTAATGGAAAAAAGTATGCTTTATTATATGTTAATGTAAAGTATTCAAAGTTCTTGTTCAGAAGTACATTTATGCATTCATAGGATTTCTCCAAATATCATCATTTGGCACCGTAACTGTAGAAGAATCCAATAAACGATCTGATCCTAAGAGAAATAAGACTCTGGAGTTTATTTAAAATCTAGGAAGAAAAGCAAACATTATCAGGAGAGTCAATCACATGTGACAGTATCACAGACATGCAGTCACCATCTCTTTCATAGAAAAAGACCCCAGACGGGTTAACCAGTTTCCTTTCAAAATCCCTTCAGGAGAAACACACCTGCACTACTGAAACCTGACGGCACTGCTGGGATTTTAGTTAGTGGATCTTTAGGAAGAATGATTATCGTGTCCCATCATCCTTCATCAAGCAATAAGCAGCCAAAACATGATGAGCAGCGCCACAAACAGGAAGAGGCGGGACAGGAACTGCTCGTCCGTGTGCTGAGGGGTTCCTGGAGCCGCTGCCGAGGGACAGAAGAACAGTTTGATTCGTCACAGAGAATCACAACATGCACCACTGCATCATTAGATTCAGTTCACACAGAGATGCTTTAATAACGCCTCGCAGTTAAACTGTCCATTTCAACAAATGATGTTCTTCCTCAGTGTTTCTGTCGTTTTCCAGCACAAATATCTAAACATTCTTAAATCAAGATACATTTACATCTTCTTCTATGGAAGCCCAGATTTGGTGTCTCAAACCCTCTAGCGCCACCAACTGTCCAAATTTTCACTTACATTTATGCTAATAACTTTTGAACCATAAGGGCAACGATTTGATTGTAGCCCTTTGATGTCATTTTCCATCATCGAATCAGATCATCTTTAGACCATGCTGGCAAAACGCTTTTTGATAAACCCAACCACTCTCAAATAACGCGCAAACTAATTCAACAAAGACCTCGCCAAGTTGGACGCGAGGCTATATCTCCGCAAAGTATTCAGCGTATTCAGACCAAACTTGGTACACGTCATCATAAGCATGACCTGAGGCTACATGCAGCGTTTCAGCACAGCGCCACCTACTGGTCAGGAGATATGAAAAATAGTTTTTTGCTTATAACTTCTGAATGCTTTGCAAAAATCATAAAACTGGTCTCATCTGATTCAGGGCATCATGAATAGTCGAATGATACCCAATTTTCCCATATTAGCTATTGTGGGTGTCGGCCATTTTGAATTTTGTCCTAAAATGCTGTATTTTAAGAATACATTAGCGTACCGTTATGAAACTTGGTATGTGTCATTGTCATGTGACCATGTACTGAAGCTACTCAAAAAGTTGAGACAGAGCGCCACCATGTGGTCAAAAGTTATAATGAAATTTCCAAAAATAAATTAATAACTTTTGATTAATTTGAAACTGGTCTTGACAGATTCCTTGAGTCATGCTAAGAACAATGATACCAATTATGCCGTTTGCTCGAACTTGCTGTCCACCATTTTGAATTTCTACGAAAACCTTTTCAAACTCCTCCTAGATGGTTCGTCCGATTTTCATGAAAATCGAATCAGATCATGCTGGCATTAAAGTTATCAAAAGCTTTTTGATAAACCCAATCGTTCTCGAATAACCAAAATTCATAAAACTGGTCTCTTATGATTCAGTGCATCACGCCTACTTTCCCCACACTGGCCATTGTGGGCATCGACCATTTTGAATTTTGTCCTAAAATGCTGTATTTTAAGAATGCATTAGCGTATCGTTACGAAACTCGGTATGTGTCATCGGGACCATGCCCTGAATGATTAAGATTAGTAATGAAACTGGTCTTGATAGATTCCTTGAGTCATGCTGAGAACAATGATACCAATTATGCCATATTTGCTCGAACTTGCTGTCTGGCATTTTGAATTTCTTTGAAAACCTACTTTTTCTAACTCCTCCTAGACCATCGGTCTGATTTTCACCAAAATTAGCTCACATCATGAAAATTTTCCTGCCATTTTGAATTGAATTGTCTCCACCTATTGGCAAAAGTAATAAGCAATTGTTTCACATTACAAGTGATTGTATTTATGGGCTTTCAACTTTTTTGATTAAAATCGTCTTCAAATGTCTTTCCTAATTGTTGCTCGTTGACTTGATTTTTAGCTCCTCATTCTGCCTCTGTGGTGCTTGGCCTCTAATTTCTGTTTACAGCTATATTAAGTCTTGCTTTCTGAAAAAAATGTATCAAAATGAAGTTTGTGCTTAAAACAAGAACAAATATCTGCCAGTGGAGTCAGAAAAATAAACTTAATTCAAAGGGAATATTAGTTGTTATTTTTTTATATTTGTTTTAAGCATAAAGTCACTCAATTTTAATAATTCTTTTCAGAAAATAAAACTTGATTTCTTCAGTCATTTCTCTTCTCCAGTAAATGTATCTCGACTTAAGAATGTTTAGATATTTGTGCTGGAAAACAAGACAGAAACACTGAGGAAGAATATCATTTTTTGCAGCGCAATTCAAAACTTGTGACTCAATGATTCATTTGCATCATCCTTCTTTCTTAAGTTCATTTATTATTATTAATTATTTAAGTTCATTATTAATAATAATTTCTTAATGCAGGCCAAAATACTTTTATTTATTTTTTTACCTGGAGGTGGTCTTCCGTCATTGATATTGAATGCCGTGGCAAAGATCCCAAAAGGAAAAGCCCCAATACCGAAAGACATCTGGAAGCCTCCATCTCCGAAGCCGAAGCCCTGAAATCCCTGCAAACACACATCATATCCTCACACACATGCTGCCAATCTGATTTGCATCATGAACTCTTCCTCATGCCATTCCAAACCTGCATGACTGACTTCGGAGCTGCTGTTCATCACCTGCTTTCCCTTTATGAAAAAGAGAAAACGCGTTTGCGTTTGTGTCCCACTAACAGAAAGTCATACGGGTCTGAGGGCGAGTAAACGTTTTCTTCATTTTGAGTCCTTTTGTATAATATTATCCAGTTATATATTATGATAAATAATCATTATGCAAGACCTTTAAGTATTGAGAGAGCAAAATGTGATGCAACCTTAAATGTCGGATGTTGTCATCACTCGTTCCAGCTTCTGTCCACAGAGACGCCTGTAATAAGCCCCGCCGGGACGGCTCGTTTGACTAATGAATTACCTACAGGTCGGCACTTCAGCACCTCCTTCATCCATGTAACAGTTTCATCACAAACGTCTTGTGCAATGATACGCCAGCGTTGCAAACGCCTTTAATGGTATATATTCCAAAAAAAATGTGTGACTTTTTTCCTCAATACCAGCTGATGAGCTCATGACAAAAGAAAAGCCTGCTTATACTGAGATTATTGAGCTGACGGTGTGAAAGACACTCACGCCACGATTCTCCGGTTCCGGCCGCTGTCCTTGTGGTCGTGGAGGAGTTCGCTCTCTGAAATCACAGAGGAACATTCACTCAGATTTTATGATATACTGGTGTGTGTATATGTCACAAGTCAAATCACAATTTTTCTCTTTTGATTTGGAACTTGATGAAACTTTCTACCATTTCGTGGTCATATTTATAAGCTCTACAACACAAATATCATTGAAATATACTGTACCTGGGGTCTTGTTGACCTGTGCTGCCTCTGCCGTACAGCGGGATCACTTTGTCTCGGCTGATGCCTGCTTTACACACGGGACACACCTGTCTGTTCGGCCTGGTTTCTAACCACTGCAGACACATAAAGACACACGGTTCAGAAGTCACGTCACATGATCATACACGCTTACTGAACCAGTGCAACAACTTACTTGATGCAAACATGGCCAGCTAGGAGGAGACGTCACAGGAGCGATCCGGAGAGAAGAGAGAAAACAAGGTTTTGAACGATTCATATTTATTCACAATTTCATGAGCAAGTCCTGCAGGGTCTCACCAGAAGAGATGACCACACAGACTGATGACGGCGTCTTTAGATGTGTCCAGACAGATGTTACACTCAAACGTGCTGTCCTGAGCGCTGCTGCTCCCGCCGCTGCCGTTCTCTCCTGCCGTCTGTCCATTCGCTGCTGCTGCTGCTGAACTCTCATTGGCCGCTGCACTGGCCATTCTGCATTCACCTCGATGACCTCAGCTTATGATAAACCTCAACATAAACACAGCAAAACCTGATGCATTAAATATACATATACAGATGTACATCAGTACATTACTATATATATATATTTGTGTGTGTGTGTATGTATGTATGTATGTATGTATGTATGTGTGTGTGTGTGTGTGTGTATGTATGTATATATATATATATATATATATATATATATGAGTATACATGTATAATACATATCATACACTCATATATTTACATATATATACACTCATATATACACTTACAAACATATATACATACCATGCACTCATATATTCACATATATCCGCATATATACACTTATATCCACACATATACACACACATGCTCTCATACATACATACAATAATCAGAAGCGAGATGTTAAGAGTCAAAATAACACAAGCATCAGAATTTGTTGATTTGTTGACGTTAGCTCTTTAGCGGCTTAGTTGGCTTATCTTATGCTCAAACAACACGACTATCCGTTAACTAATCGCGATAATGCATATAAATAATGTATACATAGAAAATATTACCTGATCCGTCTCATCAAACCGTCTGAGGAGAGAGAAATTAAAGCCGCTGCTTCCCTCATCAACTTTCAGCGGATTGCGTCAACATTACTCTTACCCGGAAGTTCAACCCACTGACGTCAAATGCATTAAGCCAATGGTGTTTTACCTATCGAAATACAATAGAGAATTCGCATGATTCTGTGATTGATAAAGTATAGATACGTACAATTTCTCCTTTTATTCATTATAAGTTAATATAATTCAATAATAACTCTTTCAGTTCAATGTTATTTAAGTGTACCGTCACGTAAGAACTGTTACTTTTCTCATCGCTGCTGAGGTGAAGCCAATCACTGTCGTTGTGATTACTAAAATAAGTTAGCGATTAATCAGGCAGATATCCATTTATACCTCAGGTACGAATAATTGAAAATTTTACATATTAATGGTTATACATTGTAGTGTACAACATGTCTAATAAGAAAAGATCTTCCTGAGATTTGAATGTGGTTCAAAAGAGCCTGCTAGCGCCACCTGGAGGAACTGACGTGATGCGTGAATAACTACATTACTAGCGTTATGTGAATTTTGGAGCTGAAACTGACAAATACGCGAGGGAAAGAGTCAAAGGTGAGAAGATATGATGATTGTGATGTGTGTGATTGTTCTTGAGTCACTGTCTGTTAGATAGTGATAGTGTATGGGGCAGTTAAAGTTTATTTACAGCTACAGTGCTGATGCTATATTACCCATCTTCAAATTATTAGGCCGATATAAATAAGAGCAGTAAATAATACTATATAAAACATCTTACAATGCAAATAATACAAATCATATATCAAAAATATAACAACATCCAAATACATAGTAAAACAAATAATAGCATACAGTCATTTGTGTGTGTGTGTGAACTTGTATTTATTCCAGTTGACCCCAAAAAGTACGAATCTTTGACTTTGACTCCTTTACTTGGACCCCACAAGGACAAAATCTTTTATATGAGACTAAATGTTGACTCAATTTACTATCGTCCTTCCCTAACCTATCCCTAAACCTACCTGTCACAGGAACCTAACGTAATTCTAACTTTCTTATACACTGCTCAAAAAAAAAATAAAGGAACACTTTGAAAACACGTCAGATCTCAATGGGGAAAATATCATGCTGGATATCTATACTGATATGGACTTGGTAATGTGCCACATCGTTTGATAGAAATGAAAATTATCAACCTACAGAGGACTGAATTCAAAGACACCCCAAAAATCAAAGTGAAAAAATGATGCAGCAGGCTAGTCCATTTTGCTGAAATTTCATTGCAGAAACTCAAAATGGTACTCAGTAGTTTGTATGACCCCCATGTGCTTGTGATGACAACGTCGACAGATGGTGTCCTGCGGTATTTCCTCCCAGATCGGGACCAGGGCATCACTGAGCTCCTGGACAGTCTGAGGTGCAACCTGGCAGCGTCGGATGGACCGAATCATAATGCCC